>VXAC01003947.1:153398-230098 GCA_013399225.1 Rhipidura dahli
GGGATATGGGGTATGGGATATGGGGATTAGGATATGGGATAGGGGATATGGGGTATGGGGTATGGAGTATGGGATATGGGGATTAGGATATGGGATAGGGGATATGGGATATGGGGTATGGGATATGGGGTATGGGATATGGGATAGGGGATATGGGGTATGGGGATTGGAGTATGGGATATGGGATATGGGGATTGGGATATGGGATAGGGGATATGGGGTATGGGGTATGGGAACTGGGATATGGGAACTGGGGATTGGGATATTGGAACTGGGATATGGGATAGGGGATATGGGATAGGGGATAGGGGATTTGGGATATGGGGACTGGGATGTGGGGAGCACAGATTGGGATGTGGGGGAGTGGGATATGGGGAGTGCTGCTGGGAGCACCTCTGTGCCCAGCAGCTGCTCAGGACCCTCCATTCCCCCTGGAACCCTTGGGGATTGCATCCCCATGGCTCCACATCTCCCCGTGTTTGATTTGCTCCCGTACCCGGAGAACAGGCTCTGATCCCTGAGGAATGGGGTTGGAAGGCTGCTGACAGCCCTTGTGCTTCCTGCTCAGGACCCCCTGGGAGGATCACACCTGCGGAACAGGTGGCTGCAGGGACAGAATTCCCTTTTGGATACACTGGCTGGGACCAGGCTCACGTGAGCTCAGGGTGTTCAGGACAGACCAGTTTCATTCCAAGGAGCAAGAGCAGCACCAGGGCCCGGGATGGAACGCCTGGCCTCCTTCAGCAGTGAGTGCCATCCCACGGTCCAGCTCCCATATCTGGGCATGAAAACCCTGCATGGCTGTGCTCAGTGCTCTCAGAGGGCTTTTCCAACCCAAACAATTCTGTGATTCCATGACATTTGCCAAGGGTTTGCCATTGTTTAAAGCCATTGGCAGCCATGGGAGAGGGAGACAGAAAGCCAGAAGGATTTGGTCCACAGAATCACTTGTACAAATTCTTAAGAGCACGGGGACACAAATGATTCAGTGTGAGTTTTGTCTTCTTTCTCTCTACTTATAATTGATCTCATTCAAATAAATTTTCTTGGAAAAAATCAGGATCATGGAATCCCAGATTGGTTTGGGTTGGAAGGAACCTCAAAGCTCATCCAGTGCCACCCCTGCCATGGGCAGGGACACCTTCCACTGTCCCAGGCTGCTCCAAGTCCCATCCAGCCTGGCTTTGGGCACTGCCAGGGATCCAGGGGCAGCAACAGCTCCTCTGGGCACCCTGTGCCAGGGCCTCAGCACTCTAACAGGAAAGGATTTCTTCTCAATATCCCATCTAACCCTGCTTTCTCTAAGTTTGGAGCCATTCAAACCCAAGAGTCTATTTCGTGGCACAGTTGAGTTCACTGAAAATCCACAGAACATCCTGAGCTGGCCCCACAGGCACCATCAGCTGCTGGGGCAGGGCACAGGTGAATGCAGGGGCTGCCAAAGCAGTGCTGTGCCTTTCTCACAGGGCATTTCCCTCTCTTTTCCCAGATGACCCCTTTGATAAGCCCCCGTGCCGAGGCTGCTCCTCATACCTGACGGAGCCCTACGTGAAGTGTGCTGAGTGTGGGCCCCCTCCCTTCCTGCTGTGCCTGCAGGTGAGTGCCAGCAGCAGGGCAGAGCCTTTAATTGCTCTGAGAAGAGCCATCCTGGTGCCAGGCTGTCCAGGAACACGTTAATCACCACCCTCTGCAACACTCTTGTGTGCTCAGGGACAGTGACAAAGGGGGTTTGGAGGGTGAAGGATTGAGGCATGGGCAGGGGAAGGAGGTCTTTGTGCAGCAGCCAAACCACCTCACTCAGCCTGGGGTGACCCAACGTGCTGCTGCATGTCTGGGGGAGTATCATTTCTGTCACCCTTTGTGGCATGGAACAGAAAATCCCATCCAGAAACACCCGCCACGCGTTTCTCCCCTTCCCAAATAGAAAAGGAGAAGCTGCAATGTTGACAAAAATTGTTTGTGACCAAATGCAGTTCTTTAAAAATTCTCTGTGTGAGCTGGTAGCCACAGAGAGTACTGCTGGTGTCATTAATAAAGGAATAAGTTTGTGTTATTGTGATTAAAAATTGGCAGTAACCTCTAAGACTGAAAGAAGAACTGAGCCTTGTGCTCAGCTATGTACAAAATACACAAACCCCTTTTTTGCTCATTGGGTGTATTTTTACTCACTTACCTGTGTTTTACAAGTCAGAAATTTAACTGTTAAAAACAGCTGCAAACCTGGTGCTTTTAATCAGAGAACCCAGAATAAAAGGAAACTTTGTGTTCAATACTTACTAAATGCTCTGTGTTCTCTTCCTGGAAGTATCGACTTTAAACTGTAACACCAAAATTTTTTCACCTTAATACTTAACAAAAGATTTTTGGGTTCCTGGAAGTTATGTCTTGGGGCAAAAGACAGCAAGGTACGAAGACTTAACACAATTTTATGGGTTTGCTCAAATTAAATCAGAAAAATGGAATATATCAGGTGGTCAGTTTTGGATACACTGTGGTCAGAGAGTAAAAGTTTAGAAAGGGACCAGTGAGAATCATTTCAGGGCAGAAGTAACACAATTCTGATCTTTGTTCTTCAGTGTTTCACCCGAGGATTTGAATACAAGAAACATCAAAGTGATCACACTTATGAGATAATGGTAAATATTCCTTTTGGATAACACCTACTCAGTCCAGGGCTCTCACAACTTCCCAGGAGGGAGACCTTGCTTACTCACATTACATTGAAGGGTTGACTGATG
Organism: Rhipidura dahli; assembly: GCA_013399225.1. NCBI lineage: Eukaryota > Metazoa > Chordata > Aves > Passeriformes > Rhipiduridae > Rhipidura > Rhipidura dahli. The sequence continues at coordinate 156,137 of VXAC01003947.1, forward strand.
CAATTCTTTGATTCAGAGGTTTAAAACTACTGAAAAAAGAAAAATATCCCCCCTGGAACAGAATGGAGTAGTGGAGTCATTTAAAGCTGCATCTTTTTATGTGCCTGGATAGCACAATGCTATCACTGCACTTACAGTTCTTTAGCCATGTAAATCAACTTCTCTTTCTCTAGGCTTGTTTTTTCTTCCTCAAAATTAATAATTCTTAAAGTCCCCAGCAATTTTTTGCTGTGTTTCATAGTATCACATTGTGGAATTACTGCTGGGAGACACGACATGTACCAGTGTTTGCTGTGGTTGATGACCCAATGCCCTAATGAATCCAATAATTATTCAATCAGGTTTTGTAAAAGTTTAAAAGTACCAGAACTACTTCCTGTGTGGCCCCATGGTTCAGAACTTCTCTTCCTGGGGTGGGTTGGAGCAGAGGATCACAGTTTGTTCTGCTTTTTTCTTCTCCAGACATCTGACTTCCCTGTCCTGGATCCCAACTGGACAGCTCAGGAGGAAATGTCTCTCCTGGAAGCTGTGATGGACTGTGGATTTGGAAACTGGTGAGGATTCAGTGGCTCAGCCAATTTCAGTCAAGGATGGGCAGTTTTTCCTCTCTTTTCCCTGGATCTCACTGTTGAATTCATCAGTGCACATTGTTAAATGACTTCCTGTGGGTGAGACAGCAGCTGAAGTGGAAGGCTGGGGTATCAGATGCTGTGTTCATGAGTTACCTGTCTTCTCCTTTATTAGAAACAGTTGTGTTAAGGGTACAGAACCCCAGAATTCACAGAAGCAGAACTGGGACTTCTTAGGTGCACTCTGCTGTCAGAAGACTGGAAACTGGTTGCAGAGTTTTTACTCTGTACCTGGAGTCAGTGAAATGCATGAAAACTCTCAAATAACAGCAGTGGGTTTCAGGGCTGTTGAAGATGGGGTACATTGCATCAGCCAGAGGGTTTCCTGTATGAAAGCAGTGAATCCCACTGGTCATGGGCACCCAAAAAGAGCTCCCTGGCACCATATCGAACATGTGAGTGTTGGTGCTGAGAGGCTGAGTTCAGGCACCATCATAGGCCAGTTCTCTGCCCACAGCACAACCAATCTCCTGTCCAAAATTACCTTTTCCCACAGGAGAAATTTTAAAAAACCCCAACGTTTCTGTGTTGTTCACACAAAGCCTCCCCCTCTCCCCTCTCCAGGCAGGACGTGGCCAACCAGATGTGCACCAAATCCAAGGAGGAGTGTGAGAAGCACTACATGAAACACTTCATCAATAACCCCCTGTTTGCATCCACCCTGCTGAACCTGAAGCAGGCAGAGGAGGCTCAGCACAACGAGACTGCCATTCCCTTCCACTGTGAGTATCCCAGGGTTCTCTTCACTCTGGATTAATTCCTGGGTGTGTCACACAGACAAGGCTGCCAGTTCTTTGGGAGAACACAGGGAGCAGCATGGTCTGACACAAACATCAGGCTCTCAAAAGCAGAAGTTCCTGCACAGCCAGAGGATACAGAATTCACCCCAGCAGGAACCTGGATGTTTGTGCCCACTGGGTTACAATCCACCCCAGAGCTCCTCCACGTGTGTCTCTCAGAGTGGATACCAGGGTGGTTCTCAGCCTGTCCAGCCCCTGCACAGCAAAGGGAACTGAGAAGGCATTTCTGCCTTTAAACATTCCCCCTGATCCTGTGCACTTTTCTGTGTACACACTGTGTCCCAGGCCTAACTGCTGATTTCAGTAGCCATAAAACCACTCCTTTCAACTATGCTGATTTCACACCTCTCTCTTGCAAACTGCCTGATAAAAAGTCTAAGCTAAACTGCAGCAAGTTGACAAATTCTCAGTTTTCCTCGCATTTCACATCTTTAGCATTCCCCCAGTCTGGCAGCTGTTCATTCCAGAGCTCCCCAGCCTCTCTGGGTGAGGCACTTGCTGGGTGTCTGGAGCTTTTACATTTCCCAGCAAAATGGTTAGAGCTAAACAGCAGGAGCTGGGCAATTTTGGTTCTGTCCCTGGCTGTTATTGATTTTTTTATGTGCCCTGGGCCAAGACAAACTCTCTGTGCCTCAGCCTGCTTTATCTGTGCCGTGGGACACACAACACTCAGCTCCTGAACAAGTGCATTGTGAGCCTCAGACTATTATTGTCTGTAAAACACCGAGCTCCTCAGCTGGGAAGGGCTGTAAAAATTGGGAGTTCTCTGGCTTTAATTGCAGCTCTGTCAAAGGCCCCCAGAAGAAGGCAGATTTAACACTCCTGTTGCTATTAACTAAAAGACCCTGCACACTGAGCCCCAGGGAGCTGCAGAGGTTTAGAGGGGGATGCTGAGCTCCAAAATGTAAAGTTTACATTTTATTACCTGTTTATTACCTTGCATTTGTGTTTGACTCTTGAGAATACTATGAAGATCTCAGACTGCTGCATTTTTCTCTGGATGAGCTCTGTCTTTTCTGCCTGTAACACTGAATAAAAGCCCAATCGGGGTATTTTTTCTTCACCTAATTATTCCCACTTTTCCTGCAAAATAAACACTTATTTACAGATCCTTAAAAAGAGATCCCAAGCCTTACTCAACAACTGAAAACCTTTGGTTTTTTTCAGCTGCTGATGATCCCCCACGACCCACCTTTGATTCCTTGCTCTCCAGGGACATGGCTGGGTACATGCCAGCCAGAGCTGACTTTGTTGAGGTAAGAATGGCTCTCCTCCCATTACTTTAAATTCTCTGCTGGGTGCAGGCTCAGCACACAAACCCTGTTTCCACCTGCCTGTCTTTGCTCTTCGTTTAAAAACACCACAGGAGAGCACAGGACTGAGGGATGCTCTTAGTCCTGTGCTTTAATTTAAGGTTATCCTGCGAGGAGCAGGGAGTTTGGCTCTGATCCTTAGAGGTCCCTTCCAAATTGTGATATTCCGTGATTAAACGTGTGGATTAATGAAAGGTTTGGTGACAGAGGTGGCGCTGGTGGCCTGCAGAGCCGGGAGAGGCAGCACAGAGGCTGCAGGACGTGCTGCTGCCAGCAGATGTCCAGCCAGGGGTGACCCTGCTGAGCGGGCTGGGTGCTGGGAGCCGCAGGCTCAGCCACAGCATGAGCTCCAGCACTGTCACCTGCCCGAGGGAAGCACACACAGCTCTGCTCCAGACATCTCCTGGAGGACCTGCATTGCTTTCCATGCTTTTGGCTGCGGGCACAAAGCCCCAGTTGGTGCTCCTGTCCATGGGGGGATGAGTTCAGCAGTGCACGGGCTGGTTTTGGTACCTGTGAGCAGAATCAGCACAGGGGCCACCCCCAGAATCACACCCTGTGCCTGGGCACGGCTCTCAGGGACACGGGGAGGACTCTTGGGGGGGTCCTGAACCAGACCAGGGGTTGGACTTGGTGATCCTCATGGGTCCCTTCCAACCCAGGACATTCTGTGGCTCTGATTTCCATCACAGGCAGGGAGTCATTAATTCCCTGATTAATTCCCTCTGTCCTGTCACAACTTCCTGCTGCAGCTGCAGCCACGGGGGTGCACTGACACGTTCCCCAGGTGAAGCTCCCCCGTGGGGGTTTGTTACTCAAGGGTGGAACCTTGTACCCTGTGTAGGAGTAAATATCTCTGCTCCCAGTCCCTCTGCATGTTCTGAAACCTGAGGCCAATATTTTAGTGCTGGTTAGTGACAATGTATTAATCACCTCTGAACAGGAGTTTGACAACTATGCTGAGTGGGATTTGAGAGATATTGATTTTGTAGAAGATGATTCAGACATTTTGCATGGTAAGTGCCACATTTTTGTACCCAGGCTGAAAACTGTTCCAGATGCTTGTGCAGCTTTTCCTTGGGTCTCTTTCTCCACACACTTTAAAAGTGAACATTCTAATGTTTAATATTTGGGGTTTTAACATATTAAATGCATCAGTATAGGTATTAATGCAGGCAGCAAGGAGGTGTATAGTTTAAGACTATGTGAGACACATTAAAAGTGTTGGACTCCAGGAGCTGTGTGATTTTTCATGTGTTTAACGTGCCCTGAGTTAGAGTAGCATCATCTGTGTGTGACAGCTTCCTTTTTAATGTGAAGAAGATGATTTTATGAGCCCAGTTCCTGCTCTGAGTTTCTGTGAACGTGGCTGCCTTAATAATATGAAATAACAGGAATATAATAGTGACATTTTAATCCATAGAGAGGAAAAGATCCTGCTTTTCCCCACGTTTGTAAGTACACACAGTGTTTAAAAGTCCTGTGTTTATGGCTCAGAATTCTGCCATCTGTGTCAGGCAGTTCCAAGCTAAAGCCTTTGCATCCCTTGGAGACAGACAAATCCTGTTACATACAGACAGTCTTGGCAAAGTTAAAAAAACCAGTTGGGAGTTGAGCAGTGCACTCAGGAGCTTTGGGAATGCAAACTCCCCTGGCTCAGGAAGGGTATGAGAGTCGTGTGTCAGTCTCTCCCCTTCCAGCATTTATTGAGAGGGGGGACTGGCTTGAGGCCATGGCAGGGATTCCTCATGCCAGCTCTCTGCTGTTTCATCCTATTCTGGGTCCTGGTGAACTGAAAAAGCAAAATAATCTCCTATTTGTGCACATTAATTGATAGATTGATGTTGAATCCATCGGGTTCTGCAGCACTCCCCTCACACCTGCCTTCCTCCCAAACCCGGTTGAGCCATTTGAGGTCTCTCCTGCCAGGGGCCCATCCTCCAGGAGCCCTGCTAACTCCTGCTGGAGCTGGATCTGCTTGTACTCCTCCTGCACATCCTGCAACAGGGACTGCCACAATCCAATTAGGAGTTCACAATTTAATTATGTGTTGTGTGAAAAAATACTTCCCCCCTGTGTCTGTCCAATCTTTTGCCTGATAATTTCATTGGCTGTTCCCCAGTCCATCCTTCAGTTGTCTCCAGCGTTTGGGAAGGGATGTTGGGCATTTGCTCAGTGCAAACTGCTGGGCAGAGGTTGTGGAGCTGCATTTTGGACCTCTGAGGCCAGGAACTCTGGCATCTGCCTTCCCACAGCTGTCCCAGATCTGCCCATGTGAGACAGAAAGCCTCCCAAAAATGAAGTCCCAGGGTCCAGCCAGCTGTTTCCCTTTCACACGAGGCATCTCAGGGACAGAAAGAATTCTTTGCTACAAAATTTGGAATGAGATCTTTCCCTTCTGCCATTTAATACAAGAAAAGGAAGCAGCCACATCCTCCCTGCAGTTTTAAAGGGCTCAGCTGCCAGCTTTGCTGGAGAGAATTTTGCAACCCATTTGCAGGAGCCCATGGTGCAGGAAATGGCTCAACATGTGGCTCTGAGAGCAGGGGTGGCTTCAGGAGCCTTTGTACTTTGTAGCTGATGGGCAGAGAGGTTTGTGAGGCAACCTGGGTGTAAAGGTGAAGATGTAACACAGGTTTTTAACACATTTTACAGCCCACAGGAACCCAAACAGGGCCTCACTGCAGAGATTAAGGCTCAGGTTGGGAAAAAAGCCCTCAGTTTGTTTTCCTGCCATGCATCAAACCTCACTGGGTTCAAGATTAATTTTTGAAAACTACTTTCATACTGCATTTTCTGCAAGTGACTCAGGCTGGGCCCAGGGAACATCCCAGCCAGTGCAGTTCCTGTGGTCTCTGTTTCTTTCTCTTGGTGCACCAGTCCCAGGTCAGTGCAGGGCTGCACATCCCTCAGGAACATTTGTGCTTCCACTGGAGTGGGATTCCCCCTCATTCCCTTCCTCCCACACTGCTTTTTGTAATATTTTGTAAAAATTATTTTTTAAGAAGTTCTAGATCTGAGCTGCTTGATCTCTGTTTTCTGATTTATTATATCTTTTACATGAGCTATATATTTATAGATTTATCTCATGTATTTTCCCTGTTAGATTTCCCTGTGTCACTCTAAACAAGTTATTGGTATTCCCACAAGAAAATGCTGTTTAATGCAAGGTGGAAAGGCTCCCAGTCAGCTTTTATGATGAACACAGAACCTGTCCCTGCTGCTTCCCACCCCACAGGAGGTCACAGACATCACTCAGTCACTTTTTGGTATTAGAGAGATGGCAAAAATTGTATGAAATCTCTCATGTTTCAATTAAATGCTGGAATTGTTCTCTTTTGTTCAGTGCTGGCAGTACAGTAAGGGCATGCAAATATATATTGCAGTTACACAAAAACATAATGGACAGATCAAAAGCACCAACCAGTTACAACCCTAATTCAGCCCACAGTGCTTGAATATTTCATGAACTACAAGTTTTCATCAGGCCGAATTAGAACGTTGGTAATTTATCTTTTTCCCAGCTTTTTTTCCCCCCATCCTTCTCATGTAAATGCTTTTCATTTCTAACACTGCAAAGTAATTGCTGAAACCACAGATTTAGAAGTGAGTGGAAATAGGCTGCAACCAGCAGGGAAATTTGATGTTAAGCTGCGAGGCAGTCAGTGTCCTTCTGCACAGAACACGGTGTTTATTGTCCTGTGGATGTTCCTGCCATGCTCCACAGGCAGATAACTGCTTGCCACGGCTCCTGCTGCCCTCCAGGGAGGGGGAATCTGGGCTGCAGCCCTGCAGCTTGTCCCGAGCCCAGCACACACTGGTCACGCAGGCTGCTCCCTGGGATTGGTTTGCATTCTTCCCATTAGCTGGGCCTCGCCTGCCAAGGCAGGTTCTCTGCCATGGAACAAAGCTCTCCCTCATTAGCAAAGTTCAGCAAAGTTTTCTGCAGGCCAAATGAGGCTGAAGAGGAATGAAAAGCAAAGAAACTGTTTTGGACGCACTTTGGAGAAACCAAAATATTTTGGGGGTTTTTTTTTTTTTTTGGAATGGAGGAAGGAGCCTTGAATTGCTGCCTATCAGTGGGTCCTTCAGAGCCACCCCAAGCATGGCAAGGAGCTTTATCAGTGCCCAGAGTGGACACCCCAAGCACAGTGTCAGCTTGGGTTATCTCCCATTCCCAGCACAAACAGCTGCCTCCCCGCTGGAATCCATGGGGAAAAGCTGGAGGGATCATTCTCATTCCCCCAGCATCTCCCCTCTCATTTCCATGCAGTGTGTAACAGTGTAGTAGTCAGAGTTATTCATGCATTCCAGATTTGGTAATCGCCTGGTCCTGGGTGAATATGTCTATTAAAAACAAAAGCCCCTCCACGAGGGCACGTGGCAGCAAATACTAATTTCACTGGAAGCAGAAGCTCCATTTTTTTCCCTTCATTTGTTCCTTCCTCTCCCCAGCTGATCATCATTTCTTTAGAATGTTGTGCACTCAGGTGAAAGCATCAAAACTCAGTGGTTAGATGTGCATAATTACTTGTGATATTTATAGAGGTTCTCCAGTGCAGTTTCTGCATGTACTTATTAAGTTCTGCCCACACAAACCCCAGAAAATAACAAGTTGGCAGAGCTTGCAGAGGGTTTCAAAACTACAAAAATATTTTCCATAAATTGGCAGCAATTCCAACCCTTCCTAATGGATTTCATTCATGTTTGACTTGCTGCATTCCCAATTTCTCGTCCCCACATTTTAGCACGAAGGAGTATTTGCTATCTCTGCTTCTTCTTAAATTAGGAAACTTACATACCTCGCTATGAAAATACACAGTGATGCTGGGAAATGCAAGAAATTTGGAAAAATAAGTAGGAATATTGCAGCACCCCTTCTATCTCATGCAGAATCCTTTACTCTTAGATTAACATCGAATCAATTTGGGACAAACTGAAGGGATTTTTGCTTGGGATCCCGAGCGAATCCCCACAGCCTTTGGGTTCAGCTGTCCCTGTTTGTATGAAATTTGATTACCCAGAGGGATGCAGGGATGAATTTCCCAGAGGCTGGGGGCTTCCTGGTGTTTACACCTACATGCATATTTAAAACAGACACATAACCACACTTCTTAATTGCATTATTAATTATTTATGTGAGAGTGCAATCAATAAACTGCCACTATCAGTTTTGCTCTTTTTGTGTAATTACAGAGAGAAATGGATCCTGGGTTCTGTCCCCCCTTGGGTCATCCCAGTTCCCCTTTTTCCAAGAGCTGGTTGTTGTCTCACTGCCTTGAGCCTCTTCCTTCTGAGAGCACATGGAAATTATTAACATCAAGTTTAAAAAAAAACCACGAAATCAACCACCTCTACACTCATTTAATGGCCTAGAATTTGTGTGTTACCTAACAGAGCGAGGGAAGGGAAGGTGATAGGTGTCTCTTTATCTTGTCTTTCAAGAATTTACCCCAAAAAAAGTTCATTAAGCTAATGGCTGCAGGAGAAAGGAGCTGCAGGATCTGTGAGTGGCTCAGCTGGGCTGCAGACAGGTTTGATTTTGGGAAGGATGTGATTTCTAATGAGCATGGCTTTTTCCTGGGCTTCTTCACACTGTCCTGAACTATTCTTTGTTCTCCTGGCAGACAGATAACTTTGGAAGTTAACAAGCTGGAATCTTCCAGATGTTTTTAAGAACTGCAGCAAAGGCTACTTTGAATCCTCACAGTTCAGAACTGTGTCTGGTTTTTGGAGTTCCTTCTTCTGTGCAAAGAAGCCTTTGCCCAAAAATGACACCTCAGATCCTTAAACCCTTTTTCAGGAGAAGGTATGCTTGGCAATTCCAGGTATGAAGGAACAAATAAGTGCTGATAGCAAAACAGTCCAAGAAGGAAGAGGAGAGGAGTTCTCAGGATCTGCCCATGTTTACATGAGTGTATTTACAGTGATGAATTTGGCAGGAGTGAGCAAAAGAAACCTTCCCCAGGTAGGAAGCACTGCAGGTTTGCCTCTAATAAGTTGGTGCCCCTGTAAAAATGCCTCAGGATTTTTAAACCAGCAAAGCAGTGACCATTCCAGCCTAACATGAACATAAAAGCTTGAAATTCAGCCTCCTGCAGTGGTTGCTTATGAATTCTTTAACCTTTTTGTTTTGCAGCTCTGAAGATTGCAGTTGTAGATATCTACCATTCCAGGCTGAAGGAAAGACAGAGACGGAAAAAGTGAGTTTTGAACTGTGTTCTTTCCTTCCCTGTGCAATGCTGATGGATTACACATCATTAATTTCCTACTTCAGGGGAAAAAAAATCCTGCCAGACTGTGACTGATTGCTGGACCCCCACTTTTTCCCCAGAAATATTTGCATCATTATTTTTAATTCCTAGTGGTCCCTAAGTTAGGTTTCCATGCTGAGGATAATTCTATTGCTGACGTGGGGTTGAATAATTTATTCAGCTCATTTGACAGTGCTCTAGAATGACTCAATCTATTAATTAAATTAAGTTTTATTATAACTTTGAAATACTTTGTTCAATATTTAAAATTATATCTTGCTGGAAGAAATAGTGATTTGAAGTGAGGCTGCTCCAGTCCTTCTCATAAAACTACAGATTTCTGCTGAATGACAGGAAGGATTGACCTGGTCCTTTATCATTCATAAATGAAGAGAATTTATGGGGTGTGATTTCCATGATGATCAATCTTGTCGTGCTAAAGGAAGGTGCCACAGGGCTCTTCATAACTCTTGTCATTACATCAGCATCAGGTTTTGTGAAGTTTCTACAGCAGGATGGGACAAAAATCTGGAAAATGGCACAAAAATGCTGATGTCACTCTCAGAAAGGTGACTCTGCACGGGACAGGAAGGTTTTGTACACAGCAAAGGAAGTGAAATGGATTTTATGGAGCAAGTTCTGACCTGACCTTGACAGGCCAGCTCTGTGGTATCTGATTTGGCAAAGTGGAGTCACCACAGAGCAATGAGCACGTGGCACTGCTCACACTGGTGACAAAGGTGTTTATCAGGCACCTGCTTTTCCCTCTGCTCCTTCCCCTGGTCCTGTCAGGAGCAGTTCAAGCCCACAGTTGCCTCCATCATCCCTTTAGAATCCAAGCTGCCATGGAAAAATGCCTTTCTCCCATTCCCAGTGGTGGCATTCACAGTCCAGCCCTACCCTGTGCTTTAGCAGAGGGATGTTTGCCTCTGTCTGAAGCTGGAAATCGTGTTCATGAGACATTCATTACCTCTGATTTTGGAAGGACGAGTTATAAGATGCTGTAGATGTGAAATCTGTGCCTAAAGAAGCAATTTCCAACCTTTAAAGTGATTGCAGCTCCCTTTGTGCTCAGGGCTAATGCACACCACTGTCCAAAATTTACCCTGATTAAAGGCACTCTGCATCATGTTTCCATTCCAGCCAGCCCAGGGCTTATGGAAATTTCATTCATGTTTAGTTTTAGACCCCTCTGATGGTCTAAATCAAAGTTTCTTCTGAAGCCTTTGTGTTTGCGAGGCAATGCAGGAGTAATGGCCTGTATTAATATAATTTTCTTTCATTTCCAGAATTATAAGAGATCATGGCCTGATCAACCTCAGAAAATTTCAGAGTGAGTATCAGGTGTAACTGCTTCACTTCAAAGTGGCAGAACTTCACACAGTCACCATTTCCAGGTCACCAGTGTGGTTTGTTCATACTGGAACACATTCAGATGTTCTAAATTCCAGCAGATTTCCTGCCCCAACTCTTTCCAGCTGTCTGGTTCTAACTACTCCCAGCTCAGTGTTTTAGTTATTGCCTCAAATTTGCCTTTCAGAAGCATTTTGGGCTCTGCTGAGTGGGGCAAAGGGGGAAGATGAAATCCAGGCCTTTTAAGCGCACCTCACTCTTGTGAGAAATGACCAAACAACATTTAAATATCACCCTTGATGCTTTAAGGATTTGAAGGGCTGTAACTCTGGTTGGTTTTTACTCATCAATTTATAGCTGTGACACCAAAATGGCCGAGAATGACCAAATGTGGATTTTTAGGCTGTCCCGAGGCTGGCACTCACATCAGCCCCCACAGAGACCTTTCCTCCTGGCAGCAGGAGGGGTCACATGTGGGATATTTTCCCCCTGTAGTTCTGGAGAGGCGCTACCCCAAGGAGGTGCAGGAGCTGTACGAGACCATGAGGAGGTTTGCCCGGATCCTGGGGCCCGTGGAGCACGACAAGTTCATCGAGAGCCACGCGCGTGAGTCCGGCAGGGGCACGCCTTGCACCGTCTGCTCCCTAAATACATCCCTCTCCTGCAGGGCAGGAGGTGGTTTTTTCTCCTCCTCCTCCTCATCTAACTACCTCAGGAAAACAAATACATTTGTGGTTTGATACACTGAATGAGCCACGAGTGGGTTTTTTCCACTAAACTGTGCCCGAGCCCTTTGTCTGAGTTGGCAGCAGAGTGAACATTCTGGTCACGTGTTAGAGGTAATATTTTTTTATCTGAAGACCACTGTTTATTTACTGGGACTCTCTATCAGGGGAAGAATAAAATCCTTATATTATGTCTGTGTGGAGAGATTGGGAGCTGGCAGCAAACTGAATTCTTTGAAAGACACACGTTAAACTATTCTGTGTCACATAATTATATAGAGCAGTGGTCATTATGTCCTTACCTTAGGGGAGAGGCATTGTTCCATCCCTGAATCATCCCATAACCTGCATTTAGGCAGATTCCAGCCCGAGTCACCACATCCTGCTTCGTTCTGTGACTTCAACTGGGAGAACTGTTGCTCATTAGAAAGAACAAAGCATTTACACAGTTGTGCCCGTGTCTTCAGGTCACCCTGTGTGAAATACCAAAAGCATGATCCTGCAAAAGCATGAGTCCCACATGGGAGTGCTGCTCCTGGAACCTGGTTTTGTTGTTGTAGTGGCAGCAGATCCTCAGGTGAACCTGACAGTCAGATACAAGGCACTAGACAGATCTCCTGAGCAGCAGCAGGAAATAAATTCACAAGGAAACTTGCTCCCTGTAAAACTGAGCAGTGCTGGAAGGCAGATGATGAAAGCAACAGACAGGAAATATCTCTGAGCAAAAGAAACATTTAATAATTTCATCTTACTGACTGCAGGAAAAGAATTGTCTGCAAGGAAAAATTTTGGAAGGTCCAGTTAGGAAAATCATGGTTCCAAGAGAATATTAGATGTCTAAGGTGCCCGGCTGGAGCAGTTCCTCAAATATTTTGAAATGCCTTCCAGAAATCCCACATTGTTGTTATTTGCCTTGTCCAGGGTATGGCAAAGGGACTGTCAAAGCATGAAATGAAAATGCATTTTCTCAGCACACAAATGCTGGAAAACAACTGAAATCTGTGACCAAGGAGCACTGGGGACAGAGAGTTTGAGGTCTTGTGGAGGGAGGTTAACCCTGGCTGTGGTTTGTGTGTTCAGAGCTGCCCTGTGCAGGCAAATAACAAAGAGCCACATTCCCAGTCCACCCCACTGACCCACTTTTTCTTTTTGGTTTTCCCTCCTGCCAACTGATGGGGCCCAACAGTGGAATTTGAGCTGCGCAGGGAAATAAAGAGACTGCAGGAATACAGAGCAGCAGGAATCACCAATTTCTGCAGTAAGTACCTGATGCATTATTCAGCCCATTCCCATCCATCAAGGAAGGGAAGGATGATTTTACAACACTCAGGATGTGTTGAATAAAAAGACACTTAGCTCTGAGAGGAGTTTGCCTGGTCTGGAACTGAGCAAGGCTTCAGCAATGATGCACAGTCCAGCTGGGCTGCTTTAGAGCTGATTTGAGCCATCAGCTTGGAGATCACAGTGTGTAACACAGCTCTGCTCTGGGCACCACTTTGCAAAATCTTCATTAAAATTATTTATGTCATGGCACAGTGGTCTCAGGGCTTCATCTCGGGACACATTCCCTAGCTGTTGATACATGTAATATCTGGAGAGAGGCCTAAAACCTTCACATCAATGAAATGGTCTGTTTTACCCTGGAATTAGATCATGGAAGCCTTTTTTGTTTGGTTGTTTTTGGCTTGAAATTACCACGGGGATGGGTGCAGGGTGGAATCTAATCCCTTCTGGTGCCAAGCAGCCATCACGAGGGAGAACAGCAGAGTTTGGGCCAGAGCTAGAGAACTTCCCCACATTTCCTGCAGCAGGGGAAAGCCAGTCTGGACTTTGTGGGTGAGGGCAGGGGGTGTGTGTGCTCCACAGGTGCCCGGACCTACGACCACCTGAAGAAGAGCCGGGACGAGGAGCGGCTGAAGCGCACGATGCTCTCGGAGGTGCTGCAGTACATCCAGGACAGCAGCGCCTGCCAGCAGTGGCTCAGCCGCCAGGCAGACATGTAAGCACTGCCAGGGGTGCCCAGGGAACCTGGCCCATCCTGGCAATGCCCCTGGCCAGCTTGGATGGGGTTTGGAGCCACCTGCTCCAGTGGAAGGTGTCCCTGCCCATGGGATGTGACGAGCGTCAAGGTCCCTTCCAACCCAGACCTTCCTGGGATTCTGTGGCTTGGTTTTGCAGCAAACACATTTTCCTGCCTGATAGTAACAAATTCACTCCCAATTTATTAAAGTAGGAACAGCCTGCAAAATTCAGAAGGGCAGACATGTGGGTGACAGCAATAGTGCTTGTGAAGTGCAGGCAAAGGAAGGGACCCAAACCCCTCAGTTTTATATTTCAGGAACTGAACTGCTGTTCATAAAGTCATGGAGGGAAATGAGCCCTTTATGGATATTAATGAGGGCATAGCTGATGCCTGAAATATTTCAGATGATTTTAGATGTAGCAGCATTATTAATGTGTCATCACCCTGCATGAGCTTCTGGATTTAAGGAGCAGCATGAAGGAAGTGCATCCTGTGTGCAGGACATGGTTTGGAATTTCCCCACTCAGTCTCCACTGCATTTTTAATTGTGTCCCCCTCCACATTTCTTCATTGGGTTTTTTAACAGATTTCAGACATATTCTTCAATGTGGGAACACTAAACATTTATAAATCCTGTTGACTCCTAGTCAGGATTTGGGTTATGCAAGTTGAATTGTGTAATTATTACAAGGTGTGGAAGAAGCACTTTCAGGGCCAACACATGCAGTTATTCTTAAAAAACATGAAGGCAATTTGAAAATTTTCTGTTCTTTTCAGTGATTCTGGCCTGACTCCCACGGTACCAGTTCCTTCAACTACAGGTAAGCATTAGATGATGTCTGCTAAAAACCCAGTAATGTCTCTCTGAGAGCCTTTTTCTGACTCTTTTTCTTGAGTGCCAAAGTGTCAGTCCTAAAGCTGCACAGTTAAGTCCACATTACAGCAATCTGCAAGTCATTCCACTCGCATGTCCTGCAGGACTTTTTGCTGAATTTCTAGATTTTTCTGACTAGAGGTCAAAACCCATCCTGAAGCTACATTAGCAAGGCAGGAAACAAAAGAATTTTCACATTCTGTAAGCACAAATTAGGGGCTTTTCTACCAAGAGGACCCCATCTTCTTTCAGTGCCCAGTAAGGACAGATTCAGGGGTCACTCAAGGTCCTCATAAACAGGATTTAAATAAAGTCCCATCGCATTTGTTGAGGTCATGGGGTGACTGAGACTGGGATAAAGTTTTACTACAAGGTTGTTAAATGTTGCCAGGGAAAACTGGCTTTGGCTCTGTCCCTACACCCAGTTTTTATGTGGATGCTGTTAAACCACTAGAATCAAACCTCTCACAGATGGACACTGGGTCTAGATGTTCTTCCTCATTTCTTCCAGGAGCCTTGGAAATTTGGGTCAGAATACCAGGCAGTGAGTCAGAGCACTACAGACTCTTCTAAACCTATTTGGTGATTGCTAAGATCTGGTGTTTTGGAGAAAAAACAGCTCTGTGTATCTCAGGGCCTCAGAGTCCGTGAAGGGAGGACAGTCTGGAATGAGGGATGCACTTCCTTTTTTTGTCAAGGATCCAGTGTCCCATGAAGGGGAAGAGCCTGGGAGCACAGGGATCGTGTTGCCTGTGGAGCTGTGATAGCACCCAGTGTTTTCAAGCAGCATCACATGTGGAACAAAACCCAAACAAAATACCATAGAGCTGCTAATTAGGCAAACATCCTGCCCAGGGAACGGCGGGATGCTGGGGAAGAGCTGCCACGTGGCTCTAATTAAAGGCTGCATCACTCTGAATATACAAGAGGGCAAATTAATGCTTCACTTCTAGATTCTAAGCTCTTGACTTTGCAGGCTTAGTACGTGTTCTTTAATGTAGTCTGCGTGTGTGTGGCATTTTCTGGGTTTATAAAAGAGTAAAACCAAATTCTGTCATGTCTCATCCTGGCACAGTCGCCCCATGCCATAGGAAGAGGGAGCAGTGCTGGGAAATAACTTCCTTTACACCTCCCACAGACTCACACTCCAGCTCCTCTCCAGTCCCTCAGCTCCCTCTGCTCAGGCTCCTCACACCCAGCCAGATCCCGTCTGTTCCTGCAGATGCCCAGGAGACAGAGAGACTTCCCAGTACCTGGGGCAGGACCTGGGCAGGGTCTGGAGCAGCTGCCAACAGTCCTTGGGAAAACACAATGGTACATTTCCCAAGGCCTCATCACTTTGCCAAATTTGGGAAGTTATCCTGGGATAGAGACCTCTCTCTGACAGTGCTAAATAGGCAACCCACAGTGCAGGGGTGGGAGACTTTTCCAGTGGGAATAAATAACCCAAGGTTTGTCCTGAGCTCTGCAAGTTACAAAAAAAATACTATTAGAAAAAAAAAGCCAAACCTGCATGCAGAAAGCCTGTGTGAGAGTTTAGGCTGTGCCAAGTAAGGTTATAAACAATAGTGAAAGTGGGAAATACCAGATGACCCTGTGATAAATACTTCTTTCAGAACTCTTCATCATAAGAGATAAAAGATAAATCCCCAAACTGCACTTGCCTTGCAATACCTGCACCATATTTAAAGGCATTTGAAGAAAACTCAGCCTCACAAAATTGTCAGTGATGCCAGAGAGGAATTGGCTGCTTAATCACACCAATAAATAGTCTCAGCATCCTTACAAGGTGCGGGTTTCAGCCCACCTGGCACACCCTCCCTGGAGCTGGGAGAGTCAGGAGGCTCAGCCCAGCTGAGCCATGCCCGGTGCCAGTCTGACACAAAGCTTTTTGTCTTGCAGTTCCTCCCAAAAACCATCAGCTCACGAGTCTCATGCAACATTCACAGAGCTTCAAATTGCAAAACCAAAACCTTTTGTCACATCAGCAGAGCTTTGTGCTAAGCCCTAAATAACCCTGTCTGTAAACAGGCTCAGGCTGGGTTGAATTGCCTCCCTGACACAGCCCAGGAGCAGCCACCTCCAAACTGCTCCGATTTTCCAGCGTTTCCTTTCTCGTCCCCCAGGCAGACGGAGCGCCCCGCCACTGAACCTCACAGGCCTGCCAGGCACTGAGAAACTCAACGAGAAGGAGAAGGAGGTGAGGAAAGGATGCAAAGATCATCTCTGGAAACGGTGTCTCCCCAGCGCAGGGCTGCCCACACCACGTCTGGGGAGCTGTGAATATCACCTCAGTTACAGGCCCTGACTACTCTTCCTTTCTCACAGAAATGATTCAGGGTTTCCAGTTGGCTTCTTAATTTCCTGTGCTACACATACAGCACAAACTGGCTGATTTAGCAAAGAAAGGAGCAGAGCACCAGAGTGTTATTTGGTGCTGTTACAACATCCATCTCCCTGCCTGCATTGTGAGGCTGGGCTGAGCAGAGGGGTTAATTTTTCTTAATGAACACTGGTTGTTTTTCAGCCCAGTGCAGGCTTCTCCTCTAACTCAGTGGAAAAACTATTGAAATAAGAGATTCTTATTTTTTAATAGAAGTTCCTAACGTGTCCTTAGACTGCCCAAGGCAGGTTGCAGTGCCCATGAAGCACATGGAGTATATCAGCCTCCCTTCTCTGTGTGTGTTTCCCTTGGCTGGAGCTGGCAGCATTGGGAATCAGCTCACGGCTCCATGTGGAACTGGCATTTCTGGCTCCATTTAGCACGGGAATAATGGTGGCATCAATGTGTGTGTGTGTGTGTGTGTGTGTGTGTGTGTGTGTGTGTGTGGAATCTGATTTCCTGGTCAGCTGAGACAGAAAGTCTGAGGTCTGAGGAATTCTGCAATTTCCTATCCGTGAGGAATGAGCATGAAGCATTTCCTTATTAAAGGGAGGAGACAGACAGTTTCTCCAGCGGGAGCAACGCCGTGCTCCCTGGAAGGCAGCTGGTATTTGGGAGCTGAACAGGAGCTGTGCAGCCAAACAGCTCAGGGGCTGTGGAAAGCCATTCCTCACCAAACTTCCAAGCACAGAATGCCTTCCCTGCACAGCTTCCATGCCAGACTTCCAGAGGGGGCCGGCGGAGCTGCTTTTGTAGAAGGTATTAGAGGCTGAGTCTGCAGGGGATTAGCAGCCAGATGCCCTCCCTGGCTCCTGGCCAGCGAGCCCCATTGCTGCTTCCCGGGCTTTGGAAGGAGCAACGCCCACACAGGACACTCAGAGCTGTGCTCCTGTGAGCTCAGGGCTTGCTTTCATCCTCCTCCTTTATTTTTCCATCGGGAATGTTTTTGAATGCAGCAGCCAGCAGGCTCCTCCCCTCCCTACCTGTGGATCCAAACAGCTCGTCATGGCACTCCCGTGTGCCTCCCCTGTGCAAAGAAACACTGGAAGTGTTCTCAGTAAAATATTCCCCATGTTCCTCCCCCAGCAGGGCTCTGGGAAGGGAAGAACATGACAAGTGTTGGTGTTTATTAACTTCACCTTTTGTCTCGCAGCTCTGTCAGATGGTGAGGCTGGTCCCTGGAGCCTATTTGGAATATAAAGCTGCTTTAGTGAACGAGTGCAACAAACAGGGAGGCCTGAGACTGGCGCAGGCTCGAGCCCTCATCAAGATCGATGTGAACAAAACCAGGAAAATCTATGACTTCCTGATCAGAGAAGGGTACATCACAAAAGCCTGAGGACAGGCAGCAGTGCTTGGCTGGAGCAGGCAGATGTGGAGAAGCTTTGAAGTCGCTTTGACGGCGCTGAAAGATTTTACCAGTGTTGAATCAAGGACATTTCCTTTTGTTTAAAACCTTTTGGGGCTTTTTTTTTTTTTGGTAAAAACAAGTAGGGAGCTTTGTTAAATTGTATGAATGCTGACATTTGTCTGGGTTCCTTTTGACTCTGCTGTTGTCAGAATTGAGCTGCCTCGGAGCGCTGGGAAGGATCACATGCCATATAAGCTCATCTTAAACGTGAATGGGCATTCATTCCTCACACCTCCTGTGACTACAGAGAGCATCACGGTACTTTTATGCTGATGGTGACACAGAATAAGGACAGAGTCACACTTTGTGCAGTACAGGGTATAGAAATGCATTTCCTCCCTCCTTGTGTTCCTTCCTAAATCAGCAGCAGCTTTCAGAGGCGACAGCACGTGCCCGAGGGTGTAAAAATAGAGCTTGCAGCAGTCCAGTCTTTTTAACTTAATTGTGATAAAGGATGGGAAAGGACATGGCAGGGAAGCTCCTCAACAGTTGTTACTTTTATGTAGTATTAGCACATATCCCAGCAGGAGGGCTCTGCACAAACCCAGGAGCTTCAGCTGCTCCCCCCATGATTTGGGACTGACAAGTTATATATAATCCCTCAGTTTCAGTCTTGTTCTCGTTGGGAAGGCTGGATGTTACAGTCACTGCAGTTTTTGGGAACAGGAATTAAAAGGTTCTTGGGACCCTGATGTTCTCCCACAAAAAAATGAGTGAAGAGCATGAAGTTCCTGTTTGTGGGGTTGCATTCCCTCAGTGTTACCAGCGACATGCCTGAGGAGGTGCCACAAGTAACTACTCAAACATAACCCCCATCACAATCAGTTGGATGATGAGCATGGTTCTCTGCAGATGCAGCTTGTTTGTTTATTGCACAGTAAATTGTTTGTGAGACAGCTTCCTGCTAAGGTGTGCTGGAATAATGTCCCATAGGAAATGTGACAGCCAAAGCAGGTTTTGGGGTGTTGGATGCTCCCCAGTTTGGGATCTCATGGAAAAGCTGAGCTACAGCTGCACCAATACCTATCTACGGTGTTGAGGTTTGGGTTGTTGTTTGTTCCCCAAGAGTCATTACCTTGTGGACCTGAGGTGCCATTGAATGTGAAGTATTTTGGTTTGTAATAAAATCAAAATGACTTGAAACAATCTCACATCCGCGTCCCTGGACTCCGAGTGAGACTGTAAAGGTCACACAGCTGCCTGGATCTATATCCATCAGCTCCTCGCCACGAGAGAGGAGATAAACACCCAACAGCAGCTGTAGGGATGCGGCGACTGCATTTCCTAGAAAATATTACTATTTAAAGAAAATAAGCTGCATGTTGAAGATTAGAGTCTAGAAATTGAGACTGGGAATGCCAAGGGAAAGGGCACAGTAAGCTGTAAAACCTTGGGAACAATTTTCCCACTTGTCTTTTAACATTAAACAGCCAAACTGCCTTTTTTTTGCCCAGCCTTTTGGGTGACTTGCCCCCAAAGGCAGGGAAGGAGCCAAGTGCACTGGAACCATCCCGGGATCAGCTGGGGTTGGTTTTGGTGGGCAGCTGTGTGGCTCAGGAACCCCAGCCCTTGCTGCACCCCGGGCTCACGGCTAGGGGTGCAGAGGCCTTAATTACAGACTCAACTGGACATGAAACATTAAATATGGAACAAGGCCAGGCACAGGAGGGACATGGGCACTTTGGGATCATGGGACCTGCAGAATTGGTGACATCAGGGCCGGGGTGACGCGGGGAGGCTGCAGCTTACTCACAGCACTGAGGTATGCACGGTATGAGTCTTCCCGGGGCTGTGCTATCCGCCTGTCATTAAAGCATCAGTGCTGGGGGGTTTTTTTTGGGACTCACAGCTGCCATCACCCCAGCAGCAAACGCACTGGGCCCGCTGGTGACTCAGCCTGGGAGGTGGGGGCTGCCTGGAGCGGATCCCGGGGGCTCCTGCCGCCCCAGCAGCGGCTCCGCGCTCCCCACGGCCGCGCAGCGGAGCAGATAACGCCGATAACGCCAGCACACAAGGAGCCCTAGTTTTAGTGCCTGCTCAAATTCCCATCAGGTGGGGCCTCTGAAACCTAAACCACCTCCTTGGGAGGCAAACACCGTGCTGGAGCAGCGGCTTCTGAGCCGTGGTTAGGGAAAGCCCAGGGTTGCCATCCTGCTGAGAATGGAAAAGGGGAAAATCCAAACCACGTGGTGATGCCCCACAGTGATCTCTGCCCTTCCAGCAATCTGGTTCGGTGACCTTCCAGGAAAAGCCAGTGTGGATTTATTAGTGACTGTGGAGAAGACGCACTCAGCGGCCCAGGCAAAGCAGACACATTGCCACAGCACTCCCTGTGACCAGAGCCGATGGACAGTGCTGGCAGCATCAGGCACACAAATTCCTGCAGCCCCCAGCCCACTGTGCCTCTTCCCACCTGGCTGCTCCCCAGGGAGGTGAACACAATTCCACAGGGGAGCCACATCCCAGCCGTGTGTTGTCACACCCAGCAGCGCTGGGTCAGGACCATGTGGGAACCCAACGAGGAGTAGGAAGAGCATGGGGAACCCAGAGATGGGGTCAAGCAGCAGCTCAAAGCACACAGGTGTCCAGCATTTCAGGTTTCATGGAGTGGGAGCTGTTGGGCAATGCCTGCCCCACCGCAGGCTTTCCACGGCCACAAGCAAAGATCACCCTTTGCTCCAGGGAATGCACCTTGGCATCTCCTGACCTCTCCACACAATCACCAACATCTCATTTCTTTTGCAAAGCCTGTCTGTAAAGTCAATGTTTCATGAACCAGGCGCCAGCACTCCCCAACCCCTTCCATGAAATGGGATGGGGACAGAAGCTCAGAGCACCCTCCAGGCCGAGCTTCTAGGGGGTGTCTGGGGTCTAGGCAGGCAGTGCTGTGCAGGCTGGGCTGGGGAGGGAGGGAGCAGCGAGCGCCTTGGGGAGGCTGAGCTGCCAAACCACGTCAGCCCTCGCTCCCCAGCCTGGCCACAGAGCCTGTCCCCGGGCTGTGGAGAGAGGGGTCGGGGAAGGACGCGGAGCAGCCCCGCCAGCCGGGCCGGAGGCACACGGGGCACGGC
Source organism: Rhipidura dahli (assembly GCA_013399225.1). Lineage (NCBI taxonomy): Eukaryota > Metazoa > Chordata > Aves > Passeriformes > Rhipiduridae > Rhipidura > Rhipidura dahli. The sequence goes on from VXAC01003947.1 coordinate 176,970, forward strand.
CGCGGCTCACGCGGCTGCTCAGCCCCTGACTCAGCGGGCGAGCACACGGTGAAACTCACTCCACCCTCCCGAGACAAACCAGCACCCTGGCACCCCTCTGTGCCCGGCGTCTCACCGAGGGAGCTGCCAAAACACAGCCCACGCCACGGGGGTCCTGCACTTCACGTCAGCCCTGCATCCCTCTGCCTAACGAGGGGCCAGGCAGTGCAACAAGGAGACCCCAAACGCAATGAACACAAACAGCAGAGCCCTGTGGAGCCCACAGTCCATCAGAGGGAAAACTGGCCTTGGGGGACAGCACTTTGCTCCATGATGCACCTGGGTGGCCAGGAGCAGGCAGGGATCCTGGGATGCAGGGGCAGAGCCCAGGGATTGCCCCGGTGGTGACTTCGCCTATGGCACATGTGTGGCTCCCCACGGCCCCAGCACACCCGAGCTGTGGAAACACTTCAGTTTCACCCACTGGCCCCATGGATCAGAGCTTCCCGTGGATTTGGAAAGGCTCACACACCCTTACAGCTGACTGCACCCCAGCCACACCCTGGGAGCCCCTCAGCCAAAATTCCCCCACCCAGGGAACTTCTGCTCCTTGTGCCGCTGGAAAGCAAACAAACCATGCCGTGCTGCGACTGCCCTGCGGTGCCTGACATCCCTGTGGAGCTGTGACATTCCTGCCTCCTCAGCGAGGCCCCCGCTGACCCACATTCAGCCACCGAAGCCCCACGTGGTGACCCAAGCTCGGGGTTTGTTCTCGCCCATTAAGGAGCCGCAGCCGCAGCGCCTGCTCAGGGATCTCTGCTCCGCGCTGTCAGCTCGCATCAAGCGCCGGGCGGCCGATGGCCCCGCGCCTGGATTTATCCCCAGAAGATCATTCGCTGCCTCCCCTGGGTCCCTGCTGCCATCAGGGAGGCGAGGAGGGGAAGGCAGTGCCCCAAATCAGCGCCTCCAAGGCTCCCTCGGCAGCGCTGTGGGTGCTGCCGGGGCGCTCAGCGCCTGTCGCTCCATGGTCCGACCTCCCTGGATACAGCTGTTGCTCCCAAAAAACAGGAGGTCTCAGTCCCCAGGCTTTTTGTCTCACACAGGGACCTTTTTTTACATCATGCCCATGCAGGCAGTCGAAGGCAGGGAAGAGTAAACTCTAGTGTAGCCATGGCAACTGGAAAGGATGGATGGATGGATGGATGGATGGATGGATGGATGGATGGATGGATGGATGGAAGGCAGCACCTGCTCCCCTCTCAGCAGGCCTTCGTGACCCCGAGCACACCCCTCGAAGAGCAGGGGAACACCCGTCATTAAGATAATAGCCCTAATGACCAGCTAATGGCCCGTGGTCAGGCGCACCCTTCGGGAACGTGCCCAGGACCCACCGCGCTTTGTGCTCACCCCAGCACAGCCAGCGGGCATCTGCCAGGCTGGGCTGGGGAAGGTGGGTTCACAGAACCGTGGAATATCCCGACCCACAAGGATCAGAGTCCAAGTCCTGACCCAAAGCCATCACCCCCAAAGGCACCACGGCGTGTCATCAAGTGGGGCTGGTCCTGCTTCAGCATCTCTTCCTACCCCGTCTTCAGACTCTTTCCAAGAGATGCACAGTTCCTACAGGAAGGGGGTGAAACCTGCCCACAAGATGATGTCTGCCTTAGAGGAGAGCTGCTGCTGCCCCACAACCCCTGGGCTGTATGGGTGGGAGCTCAGGCTGCTGTCCCAGGGCTGGGGATGGCCCTGCTGTCCCCCCCATGCCAGGGCAGAGAGCAAGCACCCAGTGCCTGACACCTCCCCTGTGCTCAGGAGCAAACCTTCACAGCCCCACCTGCCCCTCAAACACCCATCCCGGACAAAACAGCTCTTGGCAGGAGAGGGCTTGGCAGGACATCAGCCCTCAGCAGCTCCCAGCCACCCACCGAGTGCCCCCAGCTCCCGTGAGTGACCCCCTGGCCAGGGTTGAGTGTGGGAGGGAGCTGACATTCCCTTTTAGCTTTGTTCCCTGCTGTGTCCCTGGGTCAAAGGCCTCCCAGCTTTCCCTCTTTGCATCCTCTGTCCCACACCAAACATAAAGCTCCCGGCAGGGTGAAGGTTAAAAGCACGAAGTGCACCATCATTAAAAACACCTTTGCAGTTGTGTGAGTCGTTAAAAACTGCCCAGGCTGAGCAACTGGAGCTGTGCAAGAGCCTTTTTCTCATTCCGTGGCGGTGAGGGGGAATGAGGGGTTTAGATGCTCGTGGAGGGAATCCCACAGGCTGCCACTCAAAGCCCATCCTCGTCTCTCCCCACGCTGCCCGTGGCCAACAAACACCACCCCAGGCTTGCACTGCCGGGGCTCCGAGCCCCCCAGCCAGGGACCCCAGCTCCAGGGGGACACCCTGGGGGCTCGGCTGTCTCTCAGCTTCTCCCAGACTTGTGATCGCCCCGGGATTCGTCTCTGCCCCTGAGATGGTGCAGCTCCGAGGAAGGCAGCAGAACTGATGCAACGTGGAGGCAAAGCAAAACCTTAAGCTTGGAGAGCCAAAACCCTCACATTTTCATTTTTTGGCCTTTTGAGGTTTTCTTAATTTGTCTATTTTTGTTCCTCGCCCACCTCCGCGCTGAGTGTGACGCGAGCCCTCGCTGGAGAGGCAGGGTTTTAAGGGAGAGCTCTGGCTGTTATAAAGCAGCGAGGTTCTTGGAAAAACAGCCTCTGGAGCAATAAACAGATTTGGAGCTGAGGGCTGTGAGGGACGGCTCCATCTGGGCTGCTGAGTCATGAAACCTGCCCGAGCGAGATACCAGCCGAGGGCTCGGGCTGGGGGAAGCTTCCTATGAGGGATTTGGGCTATTTCAGTCGGAGCGTGCGACAACAAAACCAGAAAGCAAACAAAAGCAGGCTGGGGTGGCCACGCTTCGCTCCAGCAGCCGCGGGGTTAAGGCAGAGGCTGCCCTCCTCCTCCACCTCCTCCTCCTCCTCCTCCTCCTCCCTCCTCCTCCTCTCCCGGTGCCAGCCTTGTCCCGTCCCTGCCATGGTGGGGAGGTGGTGGGAGCAGAGCCTTCACCGTAATCCCAGTTTCCAGCCAAAAACAAACTCTCTCTTCCCTTTGCAGCGTGGATCCCCCAGCCCATGGCATCCCTCTGTGGGGATCCCAGCCCATGGCATCCCTCTGTGGGGATCCCAGCCCATGGCATCCCTCTGTGGGGATCCCCCAGCCCATGGCATCCCTCTGTGGGGATCCCAGCCCATGGCATCTCTCCACAGACACCTGAGCCCACCTTGCTCTGGGCAGGGGTCCAGCTTGATGCCACAAGAAGCCCTGGGAGCCTCAGGACCACCCAAAACTCCTTCCCCGTGCTCCCAGCATGAAGATGGGCTGTGGTTTGGGATGTCCCGAGTCACAAAATCCAGGCTCGTGTCTCTCTCTCTGTCTCTCAGGGCTGGCCCCCTCCCTGTGAGCACCCACCGAGCCGAGGGTCTCTGGCGTGTCCCAAACCCCAAAGAGACCCCACCTTGTCCCCACAGATGCTGGCAGGGTCCCCGCGGGGACTCACAGCATGTCCCACCTCTGCCCAGCAAGGGATGTCGTGGGGCCGTCCTGTCCCCACTGGGACCCTCCTGCCACCTCCCCGTGCCCACAGGAACCAGCCCTCCCTGCCATGTCCCTTCAGTGACTCCGACACATCCCAGCCCCACAGGGCACCTGTCACCTCCCCACTGAAACCCTCACTCGTTCCCATCCTCACAGGGACCCCCGCTTGTCCCCACACAGAGCCACATCCCCACCGGGACCCCGACGTGTCCCCTCAGAGCGCCTCGCTTCTCCCCTTCCCCACAGAGACTCCGTGCTTTCCCCACAGGGACACTCAGCTGCCCCCAACCCCACGGGGACTCCTGCATGTCCGCACACACGGTCACATCCCCACAGTGACCCCATCATGTTTTTCAGTCCCCACAGCGGGCGCCATCCCCACAGGGCCCGCGGGCCGCGGCGCCTTTAAGCGGGGCCGGTCTCCCGGAGCCCCCGCCCGGGGGCCGGGCCGGGCCGCCCCCCGTAGCCTGGTAACGGCGGCTCTGCGGGCGGGGGCGGCCCCGGCAGCCGCGNTGCCCTGCGGGGGGGGTTCCGCCGGCGGGGCCCCCGGTGTGCCCGCACGGACGGCACGGGACGCGGGGAGGTTCCGATCCCCGTCGGGGGTCGGTACCGGGCATCGCCGGGACAGCGGCTCCGGGCCCCGCCGCGCTGGGACGGGGCAGCGGTGGCCCTGCCGGGGGTGCCCAAAGCAGAGGGACGCGGCAAGAAGCCGGTGGCCGGTGCTTAAAGCTCGGCTGAGCCCGGCGGGAGAGCGGGGGGCACCTCCGAGCTGCACCGGAGCAGCAGCCACGGGGCAGAGCTCCGCTGGTTCCTCGACGTGGAACCAGCCCCGCCACGGGCTGTGCCGTAACAGCGCTCCCATGCCTTGGATGATGCCCTCGACACCCCCAGCTCAGCGCTCATCCCTGGATCCTGCCCTGGCACCCATCCCTGGCTCCTGCCCTCCCCGCTCCCGGGCGCCCCGGTGCCACCGAGCCCGGCTCGTGCCTGCGGCTGCCCGGCCTCGCATCCTGACCGGTTGCGTGCGCGGCCCTTGACTCAGCTCCGGAGCAGCTGCTTTGAGCAACACCAGTAATCAATGAGTGGCATTTGGCTGTAGGGAGATGGGGCAGGATTATAACCTGTTCGACTGGGCAGCAAATGAGCCTTTTATTCTGGAGGTTTGAGTGCTGGCAGATGCCCTAATATCATGTTGCAAGTTCAGTTTATCCCTAATGCCCCTGCCTCAGGAATGGTGGAGGATTAGCACTGACAAAACAGTGTTTTTCCCTTATGATACACTGGATCGACTGCCCCTTCCCTGGCAGGGAGTGGATTCCTCCCCCAGGCCTTGCTGTAAACCTTGGTGTGTGCTGTGTTCCTGGCGGCTGGGACGGGCTCCGTGGCACTCTGCTTCCCAAGGAATGAGAAGGAAGGATCCCTAATTTGGGGGACACGTGCCGTTCCCCGCTGGCAGAGATCTGCTGCCACAACTTGGCTGACGTGACCCTGGTGAACGTCAGGGGAGCAGTAATGCAGCAGGTTTTAATCGATTTATGCCTGGAAGGTGTGAACGTGCAGCTCTGCCTGTCCTTCCTGCCCCCGAGGGCTCGCCTGGGTCCTGGACAGGGACACAGACATCCCGGTTTCCTCCAGGAACAAAGGTGAAATCCCAGGGATTTCATCCAAGCCCTCACTGCGCTGCGGGGTCTGCTCTGGGCTCTGGCACTGCTTCCTTGTTGGTCAGGGCAAGATGGAAATTTGCATGGCTTAATTCAATACCTGATCCCAGCTGGAATCTCAGAGCTGGAAAGCCAGAGAGCTCATGCTGCTCTAGTGCTAGAAACATACAGGGTGTGGGGGGAGGAAAGGGATGCAGAGCCGGCACAAGAAACTCTCAGATCCCTGCTCTGGGAGCCAGAAGCAGCTTTGTCCCAGGCAACCAGCCACCCGCACCCCTGGGCACGCAGGAAGAGGTTGGGCATGAGGAGTGGGGAAAAGGCACCTGGGCAGGGCAGTGGGGCCTGTGAGCACCACACACTGATCCCACCAGAGCCGTCTACACAAGGCTGTTCACCAGAGAAGCCTTCCAGGCTTCCTGCCACCACTGTAGGACCTTCCTTCCAGGGTGGTTTTCCCTGGAAGGTGGGATAACCCCTCAAACCAGGCACGGGAACTTCTCCCAGGCCCTCCTCTCCAGGTACACAACCCTCACCACACGCACACGCTTACCCTTCAAAAAGGACCCTCTGAACAACCATAATCCAAAGGGAAACATCTAGCAGAGAGGCTCTGGCATTTGGAAATAGCTGAGGAATCTCTGAACAGGAGCCCCAGCTCCCTGGATGCTTGGGAATAAAGCCAGGAACTGGGAGGCAAAGGCACTGCCCACTCTTCCCAGGGCACCTGTAGTGCAGGCAGCGCGTGGGCTCGGCTCACACAGCTACTCCCCTGCTTTAAAAATAGTATAAAATTATCATAATCAGGCACGTTTTGGGGTTCCCAGCAGGAAGGATCAACAGGTGCTGCCACAGTCACCCCCTGGCCAGGTGGGTCAGGGTTTCCAGGCTAGTAAGAATGAATTCTCATTAATTTTCACCATCCCACCCTGCAGTGCTGGGGGCTCTGCAGGTCCTCCCTTCTGGGGCAGCAGTCTTTCATGGAGGCAATGTGAATTTGCACAGCATCCCTGGAAAAGAGAATTCCCCCCAGCCTGGAGCAGCCGGAGCCAAGGGGCGCTGGCCCTGCGCTGCTCACAGGGGAAGCTCCCCATGTAAACTGCATTTCCCCCTAATTGATTAAAACTGCCCTCTCTTCCCGTTACCCTGCACAACCCCATCGATGTGCTCAGGGGTGACCTCATTCCTTACAGCTGCAGCGGGCACATCCCACTGCTCCCCCTTTGCCTGCTTCCACCCGGCTCCAGCCAGCCCCCTGCCCGGCCTCAGGAAGCGTGGGGAAAGCGTGGGCAGCCCCTTCCCGCTGGGAATTCCTCGCCATCAGGTTCATCAGGGTGCCAGGCTTTGAGACCCCTTGAGAAGCCAGGCAGCTGAGAGGGTGCACCAGTTGGCACTGCCCCTGGAAAAGGCCCGGGTGAGTGCCAGCGTGGAGGCACCGGCCCGTTTCCAGGACACGTTGCAGTGAATTTGCAGCTGCCTTCAATTTTATGGGCTCCGGGGTGGGCTGGGGCAGAGCCCAGAGCCGTGGCCCTGCCACAGGAGCAGCAGGCACAGCCCTGGGCCCGGCGGGGTCACACACGAGCAAACACACCAGGTCCCTGTGTTTTGTTCGGCTAACAGGGAAGAGATTGTGTCCCTCCTGTCAGCTGTGACTGCGCAGGGCACGGCTCCGGAAAAAACAAGGCTCCATCTTGCAGCACCCTGGGAGCCAGAGCCAGGCGTGGGTCTGCTCCCTGAACGTGCCCCTCCTGCTCTCCATCCACGTCCCCCGGCGTCACACTTGGACACGGGGAGCAGGGGAATGGAGCAGGGGAGCTTTCCTGAACTCCACCTGCAATCCAGATGCCATCAGCTGGCGCTGGAATAATCTATAGTGCTCCAGAACAGGCAGTATCTCCAGTCGGGGCTGGAAAACAGCCCTCAGTGTTCAGCCGAGTAGGGAACTGATGCTGCACACAGCTGTCGGATCCCCTTCGTGCCTCCTCAAGGTTTCATTCCGGTTTTAAAAGCATTTCATGCACCTACCAAGAGTTTTTAAGCAGGATGCAGGTGGCCACACCACTGGTTTGTACTGGGGGAGCCCCATGCCCCCGCTGCACTCTCCCAGTGCCCAGCACAGAGAGCAGTGTGCAGAGCCCATGGCTCTCAAAGCACAGACGTGGCTTTTAAAAGAAAGATGGTTTGTTTTTCTTGCATCAAATCCTCTTACTGCTTGCCGAGGGAGGCTTGTCCTCAGAGCAGAGCAAGGATTTATAAATACCAGGGTGCTCCAGGTTGTGCCCGCTCCCCGTCTCGCTCCGTCCCTGTGGCCGGGAGCTCTCCCCGTGGCCAGAGGTTTGGCTGGCAGCTGGCAGGATCCAGCTGCCGGGTGGAGAGGGAGCAGCCCTGCCTGCTCCCACTGTGGAGGGGGTGGCTGCACGGCAGCAATCACAGGGTGACAGTGATCACAGGGTGACGGGGATCACAGCGTGGCCGTGGGCAGCTCCGCTGTCACAGGAGTTGGTGACAGTGGGAACTGGGAGGCAGCCAAGCTGCCACCCTGCCTGGCAGCCTGGGACCCTGCCCGTGGGGCCGAGTGGCATCCTCAGATGGATCCTTCCAAAAGCCTCACCGCCCATTTTTCCTGCTGGGAGAACGGCAAATCGGGGAGAGAGCCTTTGGCTGGCAGAGCACTCAGCTGGGCACCTCGGGCTGGGTCAGAGTCACCACCCTCACTCAGCCTGGTGCCAGCCCGAGGCTCGGTGCTGCCATGTGGGAGCACAGCCTGGCTGTGGAGAGTGGATCACCTCAGCAGAGGCAGGAGGCATCACCCAGGGCACCGGGCACCCCACTGGTGCCAGCAGGAGGGACACGGGCAGTGACACAGGAGCGTCAGCTGTCACCCTTCGGAAGGCAGCAGCTGGCACAGGCTCCCAAGGGATTGGCAGCCCTGCAGCCTGGGGAGATAGCCGCCTGGGCTCTGGGAGCAGCCTGGAATCCAGGCACGGGGGAGAGGCAGGACTCTGTGTTTGTGGACTGAACCGCTTGATCTGGGGTCGTTGAGCTTCCCAGGAAAGCCCAGGACTGTTTGCAGGGTGTCTTGTTGTGCGTTTTGGGCAGGATTCCCCTTTCCGTGGATCCTCCGGGAAGTTCCTGGTGTGTTCTGGCGAGCGTGGGGACCCGGCTGTGCTGGGAGCTGCACAAGCAGCCAGGCCTGTTCAGAGCTCCGGGCAGACAGATTATTATCTTGATTTAACATCTGACAGCTCCCATCCTGCTCAGAGAGGCCAGCACAGGCTGCCAGCAGAATCAATCAGGGCTTGGTCGCAGCATCCTCTGTCTTAGCCCAGATCACCCTGCCGGCCCTGCCTGCTCCCGTTCCTTCTTTCCCATTCCAAACCCCAACCACTCGACCTTTTTCATCGTGAGGATGCACCGATGGCTCTGACCCACGCGAGAGGAGCCTGTAATGGCCTCAGGAGCACAACCAGAGGCAGGAGAGCAGAGCAAAGGGTTGCGGGAGGGCTGGGAAGAGGAGCGAGGAGCCGGCGGCTCCCACACGTCCTCTCCCCTCCCGGCTCCACTTCGGACTCCCTTGGACTCAGCACAAGCAAGCCCTGACCCGAGAATGGCTGCAGTTTGTGCTCTCTGCTGAAATTTATTTGAAATGCCACTCTCCAGGACCATTTCTGAAGCAATTTGCTGTTCAGCCTGGCTGGGAAGAGCCCTGAGCAGGCTCGTTCATTCAGCGCCTGCGATATTGACTCTTCTCTTTACTGCAGGATTAGAGAGCATTTGTCATCTCCAAAATGAATAACTTTTCCTCTCCTGGGAGGGGGGAGAGGCCTTGCCTCCGTACTGACATTTTGCACACCCAGCCCACAAACCTGTCTCGAATCCCAGATGATGATCTGGGAATTAAACCAGGGGCTTCAGTCTCTGCTCCATGAGCAGAGCTGGGCCCACCCTGCACTAAACCCACAGTCCAGAGGGAGAGGGGTCTGGGGGAGCCCTCACCTGTCCAACAACCAGCCCCATGGTTGTGTTAGTGGCAGAAATTCAAGTCTTACTCAAATCCCTCAGGGACAAGGCACAGCCTCTGCTCTCAAGACAGAGGAAAAACAAAACAAACAAACAAAAACCCTTAAAAATCAGAGCAAACCAGCCAGCAGCACCAGAATAAGAAGGCAGAAGCTCAGACTTGCCAACTCATTGTCTAGAGCCCGACCAGTTCTCCCTCTTGTCCTGGAGATCACAGTACTTAACTCATAAACTCACCCTGCTTGCCTCTGTCATTCGAGCTTCCAGAGGTGTTTTCAAGCCTTTCTCAGGAGGTCCAGGAACCAGCAGTGCTTTCCCATGGGAATTTCAGCCTTTGTTAATAGGTCTGCGTTCCCAGGAATGAAAGCAAGAGAAACAACCTCCAGCTGCTGCAAGATTTGGAAGAGCAAAGCCACAAGCATTGCCAGCAGCAACCTTTCCAGGGGGCTGCACCACCAAAACACCAACCACGGCATCGGGATTGCTGCACTGCTTTGGAAACCCTCTTACCTGGAGAGGAGCTGCTCTGAGGCCAGGAGATCCAGCCTTGCATGGGATACAACCAGCCTTGCATGGGAGCAGCTGCCCCTCCTCCTGAGACAGGTGAAGCACGAAGCTCAGCCTCGAGGTGCAGCAGAAGGACCCACCTGAGCCGTGGAGCTGCGGAGAGCCGGTGGGTGCAGGGTGAGATCCAGGCTGGATGGCTGCTGGAGAAGTGTCCCCTCGCCATAAACCTGAGGATGGTGCTGGCCAGGAGCGCTGGGAAAGGACCTGGAGGCTTTGAAGAGCAGAGTGTTCTCCAGGCTGTAATTACCCACTGGCTTCCCCCACCCCTGATTATGCAGAGGAGGGAAATGGCAGAACCCACCAGTCTGCCGGGGAGGGAGGAGGCTGCTCCAGTCCTGCCCCCACTGCCACCCCAAGGGACCCCCTGCCACCCCTGTGTCCCAGCCCTCCCCACGGGACACTGGCTGGGCTCTGCACATAGGCAAGACCAAGGCACAGTCTGGAAAGGGATTGACTGTGGGTCAGGGCTGCTACAAGATTAATTAATTCAGTAACCAGAGTCGGCTCAGAAAAAGGAGGATGTGATGGCAGGAACACCTGGTTGCTACCAGCCCACTGCCAGCCAGTCTTCTCCCAAAGGACCATCTGCACCCTCTGGGAATGTCAGCCCTTTGCAGGAAACCCCAATGACGTTCCAGCTCCTTTGGAAGGTACTTTCAGTGCTGCTTTAGGGACGGTTCTGGATCCAGCCCCTCGGCAGGACAGTCAGGACAGGCTCCAGCACCCCGGGACACCAGCCTTGGGCTGGTGTGGCTCCCCATCCTACGCCAGCACTCAGAAACCCCTACCAAGAAGAAATGGGAGAAGAGGTGGGGTTTTTGTTTCACATGAGTGGTGCATCCTGGCCGTACCCCGCACTCCCCTGGCAGTGCCCAGGCTGAAGGAGGCGGCCGGTGCCTGTCCCTGTGCCCTGCCGGGAGCCTCTTGTGCCACCGGCCTGCCCAGGCACTGCCACGCCGGGCTCTGTGTGTGCTTTGTTCCATCTTCTGCGATTTTCTGCTTTTTTTTTTTCCTGCACTCAACAACGGCTGGGAAGAGGCTTTTTATTCCTTTTCTCTTTCTCTGCCCCAGCACAATGACGGGAATGGCTGCGTGCAGAGCAACAGTGTTGGGTTACAGCGGGATGCGGTGGGACAACGCGGCTGTGCTGGGAAAGGCAGAGGGAGTTTCACGGGAGCAAAGCAAGGCACTTTAGGGCAGGCTTTGCCCGAGCTGGGGCCGGGCAGGAGGGATGCAGGGGTGCAGCCCTGGGGACAGATGAAGGCTGGGGGAGCTCCCGATCTCAGCCGAAGGCGCCGCACCCGACAGGAGCCGCTGCCAGCCCAGGCAGACGAGGCCCCTTCCATTCCCAGCTCCCCGCACGCCAGCAGCTGCTCAGCCTGGTGTGTGTGGGCAGCAGCGTGGCTCTGTCACATGCCTGAGACAGCACGTCGCAGTCGGTGGCATCCCAGCCAGCTCCCGCTGCGGGCGCCGGAACACGGGAGGGGACGCTGGCACCCGCCCCGCTGCCTCGGTGGCTGTCCCCCAGCGCCTGGGCATCGCCAGCCCCCAGGCACGTGGGCTGCGGGCACAGCAGCCTTATCTCTCGCTTAAATGATGGGCTTCTCTCCAAAACGCTCAGCGCTTCTGGCTGAGAGCTGCTCCGGACCGGGTGGAAGCTGCGCCGCCCGGGGTCGAACATCCCGAGCCCCGGGGATGCCGTGTGTAACCGGGGTGTAACAGGTTGTACGGAGCAGCTGGGGCTGCTCCTGCATCCCTGCAAGTGTCCAAGGCCAGTTGGAGGGGGCTTGGAGCAGGCTGGGACAGGGGAAGGTGTCCCGTGGCAGGGGATGGGATAAGCAGGCGTTTGCTGCCGGCCCGGAGTTCGCAGAGCGAGCCGAGCCTGCCGCATGCAAATCCCCGGATAAGTTCCTGCCTGCAAACAGGAACCACTTTATGGAAAGCAGCAGAGCCCTTCCCAAACCGCCTCAGGAGCTTCCCGGCTGCCCCGGGAGCAGCTGCAGGGTCCGCCTTGCTCAGAGCTGGTTTGGGGCAGGCGCTGCTCTCGCTCTGCCGGAGTCCAGCAGCATTTCCCAGGTGATTCTCCTCCGCTCTGGGGGTTTGTGGGAAAAGAAGGTTTCTCGGGAGCACGATGCTGTGGCTCAGGCATCAGCTCTGCCCCTTCCCATTCACAGGAACAGGGAACAGGGGATCCCAGTGCTGACAGGCTTTGGGCACTGTCAGAAGGACACAGACGTGCCCCAGCTGTCTGAGCCTGAACCGATGCTAAAGGAGACATTAGAGAAAATTAATTACTTAAACGACTTAATTTTTTTTTGAGCCATGACTTCTGTGCCAGCCCCAGATTCCTCTGTGCTCACTGTGATTCTGAGTGCTGTGCTGGCAGGAACTGGTGACATTACAGTGTCGGCAGCAAGTGCCACCCTGAGTCCTCAGTCCCTCCCTGGGGAAGCCGTGGTTCTCCCTTCCAGTTCTGGGACAGCCACCTAAACAGAGTCCAGTGCAGATCCCAGTAAATCCACGCTCTTTTCTCTCCCCAGCTCAGCGTTGGACACACTCTATGAGCCATCCCAGCCTCAGCAGCCCAGAGCACCCGGGTGCCGCTCCGTGATTTAGAGCAGGACTTTGTTACCAAACGTAAGTGCCCAAACCCTTTGCATTGTCAGTAAGAGCTGTTTGAGAGCAGGGATTTCCCCTGCTCAAAGAACTTTATTCCTTTGTAAACAACACACCTTTCCTTGCTGCTCCAGCTGGGTGACTGGTGGGGGGAAGCTGAGTGCTCGCAGCTTCAGCAAAAACCTTGTTGGGGCAGGAACTTTTGCAGCTTTGAGTCCACAGCTTCAGGAGCTGCTCAAGTAGCTGCCAGCAGGGAAGAGCCACGGGGGAGGCCATGTTATGCTTATTAAGTTTCTGTACCACAGCGCCAAAAACCCACTGGCAGCACCACCAGCTACTGCTGGGACCTCTCAGAGTCAGGGCCTCTCAGCCCTTTAAGAACCCTCTTAACACAATTAAGAATTGCTGGAGGGACAGATCGCTCTCCCCAAGGCCCTGAGCATTCCCCCTGCTTCTCCCCTGGCTTTGGAGGTGCCCCAAAGGAGCAGGGGGAATCAGAGCAGGGGCTGACATAGGCAATCCCAGGCCTCTGCAGCGTGTCTCCCTCCCCAAGCATTAGTCAGGCATTAAAGCAGCACAAGAGCCTCCCCTGTCCCAGGCTCTGCTTGGGTTTTACTCTCAGCTTCTGACATAACCAGGTCACTCTTTCCACACTTCCCCTGCCTCCATGAGAGCCGATGACTGATGGGGATGGACGTGACTCACCGCCTCTCCTAATGAGCGACTTTCCTCTGTTTATGTGCTTTGGTGGGGCCTTTCCTACACCTAAAAAAGGAGAAGGGTGGCACTGGGGAGAGGGCAGAGTGCTGGGAATTGCTGGCATCTGCTGTTCCTCACCATCCCTTTGAACTCTGGCCAGCTGTGAAGCTGTTGTGTTTCAGCATGGAAAAAGTGTAGCTCATTTTCCACGTGCTGATCCGGGTGAGATGCTGTCCAGGCCCACAGGTAAACCCTTGGCGAGTAATTGGAGTTAATTAGGCTGGAAGACTTTTTTTTTTACTCTCCGTCCAGGCAGTGCCTGGGGGACAGTGGTAATGAGCACTGTGAAACCAGCCCCACATTGCCCACGGAGCTTTGCCAGGTCACAGCTGGGCGAGCTGGGGTTTCCTCTTCCCTCGCACAGACACAGGTCAGGGACAGCTCCCCGCTCATGTGGCCTCCCTTGTGTTTTGCAGTGACTAAGCAGTGGGAGCTCACGCTGTCCTGCCACCACCAGCCCAGACAATCCCTCCCTTGGCAGAAGATCCCGTTGGCTCTCTTCCCATAATGGAAGCGTGAGTGCCAAGATCCTCCATGACCTCCAGAAGCCACAACTCCCTGCCGAGAACTCTGATGGCTCCACGAATGCTCTCCGAAGGTGCCCTGGGGGGCATCGCCCAGATCACCCCCTCGCTGTACCTGAGCCGGGGCAGCGTCGCCTCCAACCGGCACCTGCTGCTGTCCCGGGGCATCACCTGCATCATCAACGCCACCATCGAGATCCCCAACTTCAACTGGCCCCAGTTTGAGTACGTCAAAGTGCCTTTGGCTGACATGCCCACCGCCCCCATCTCCCTGTACTTCGACAGCGTGGCCGACAAGATCCACAGCGTGGCGCGGAAGCACGGGGCCGCGCTGGTGCACTGCGCCGCCGGCGTCAGCAGGTCGGCCACGCTCTGCATCGCCTTCCTCATGAAGTACCACAAGGTGTCCCTCGTCGAGGCCTACAACTGGGTCAAGTCGCGGCGCCCCGTGATCCGGCCCAACGTGGGCTTCTGGAGGCAGCTGATAGACTACGAGAGGAAGCTCTTTGGGAAGACCACGGTTAAAATGGTACAGACACCCTATGGCATCATCCCAGACATTTACGAGAGAGAGAGGAGACCCCTGATGCCTTACTGGGGAATTTAATGGGACTGCAGATGGGAAGCACAACAGAAGGGACGCGCCGTTTGAGTCGACCAGACTGGAGCCATTCCCTTCTCCTTCTACAGCCAACTCTGGTTCTTTACCATACAGCAGAACCTCAATTCTCACCTCACTAACCTGCAAGGCCAACGATTCCCTTCAAAGCATTTTTCTCTATGGGGATTTCCCATCTGCATCTCTCGTTTAGCAAAACCAGGTCTCATTATAAGTTTATTCCTTCCATAAAGCCTCTGTCTTTTGTCTTTCTTTAGTCAGTTTATTAGGATCCTCCGAGGAAAGGCCTAAGGGGCCTTGGGCAGAGTTGATGACCCAAGTGCACTTGGTGCCGCGGTAGCAGCCTGGATATTTTGTTATAGCTTGTTTGCTTCCTTGCAAAACCCTGTAGTGGCTCAGGAGCAGCACTAGCGAGGCCCTGCTCCACAGCAGCAGGTTTTCCAAGCACCAGGGAGGCAGGAGTACAGGGGCTGTGGGGCTAGTGCTGGTGTTTTCTTTAACATCCATAGTGACTCTCAGTATATAGTGTTTGAGATCTTTAGTCAGCTCTTAATCGTATTAAAAGTTAGGAAAAAAAAAAAGGGAAAAAAAAACCTGAAAAAAAAAAAAGTGAATCAGTCCATGTCGGCCACCAGTAAAAAAAAAATTTGAGTAATTCAATCAAATAAATACAAGATCCTTTTTCACTCATTCCATGCCAGGGCAATAGTCCTGGAATACACTTCACCTACTGGAAAATGCTGGTGTGTTTTGTGGGTGGAAAGTTGACAGATCTTGTCCAGATGTGGCTCAAGACAGAAGCCAGAGGGTTGAAGCCGCTCAGGAATCCGTGCATGGCCCCCTGCCCGGGGCTGGGCTGCCTGTGCCAACATTCCAGCAGCCATCCCGCTCCATTCCTCAGCCCGGCCATTCCTGCCTCCCTCCATCCCATCCCCACGGTTATGCTGCATTCCAGGATTGCTCCTCTCCATCCCCCGTGCCCCGGGTGGGTGACAGAGACCTGGCCTCGCTCGGAGGGGGCCGGGAGCCATTCCAGCCCCAGCCCTTCCCTGGGAGAAGCCTTCCCGTGGCTCCTGGCCCGGGGCAGGGACGGGGTCCTCGGAGTGTGACTGGAGCTCCTGAGGAGGCACCGGTGTTTCTGCAGCCTCTGGAGGAGGAGCAGGCCCATTGCTGCGATTGCTGTCTGATTTAAATGAGATTCTATACTTGTAAAAAAAAAAAAAAAGAAAAATCAATAAAGATTAAACCAGAACACGTGTTGGTTTCCTGTTCCAAACGGCCCTAATGGAGCTCCAGCAGCAGCCCAGGGCCCAGCAGTGCCTTTAAAAACCTCTGGCTGAAGGAAGTTTTCTCCTGCTTTTCCAGATGAGTTTTGCCCCACTGAATTAAAGGTGAGCTTTGCCATCAGCTGCTCCCAACTCAGGTTCCATGGCTGCACCCCACTTCCAGTGGCAGGCAGACACAGGAGACTCATCTCCCTAATTTATCAGGAGTTAAACTTGAGCCAGGGAAATGGTAAGTGAGGAGCTAGAGAGTGAAAATCAAGATTAATCATTGGTCTGGAGATGTTCCAACACATGACATTTTTAAGGGAAAAATAATGCTAAAAACTGAAATCTGCTCACAAAATTAAACTTTACCTAAAAATGGGCAAGGTAGGATTTAACAGCGGGGTTTTTTTTGTATAAAAACCAGAAAGTTAAAAATTCTCCACTTTGAATCATTCCTTTAAACACAAGGGAAAGTTAGACCTATAAAAAGTGAAATTGCCTAATAAAGCACAGGAGGAAACAAAGAATGCACCTAAATCCCCATTCAAGGTTGTATTACAGTGTTAGTGCATGTGGGTATTTCATTGCAAAAGCTCCTCTTGTATTCACTACAGCACAACATTTTACACAACTCTTTTCCCCCTCAAAATGGAGTTTTTTCTCCATTCTCAAAGAACAGAAACCAAAGAAGAGAGAGCCCTGGTTTAGCTTGGATTACTGTGAGCACACCCATTGACTTTGAGGGGAACACCCCCTTTTCCTGCTCCCCACGGGCTTTTCCAAATGGTATCTTAATTGTCTGAGAAGTATTTTATATCTTTCAATATTTGGTGAGACACCTTCCCCATTCCAGCCACAAAGCAGGTTTCACTTACATTATGATATAAATATTTCAGCTTCCCAGGCTGGTCAGATATGAAATGAGCTTTTTATTGAACACCAGGTTTGAATCTCAACACAGGATTTATAAATCATTGCAGGAATTAAGGGAGTAAACAAGGTTCCAAAGTCAATTAATAACACTTATGCTCATTGGATTTAAAATAGCAGCAGCAACTCCAGCACAGCACAAACCCAAACAGCTCCAACTAATAATCACAAAACCACTTCTGGAAGAAAAATAACATTTGCCCAGAGGGCAGGAGAAGAATCACAATAGAAAGAGAACTTTTCTGATCGCTCTTCTTCATAAAATGATGACATTCCTATTTTAACATTGAGAACTGGAATTAAATACAGGTCCAGAATTAAAAATAAATCCACGGCAGCAGTCTGAACAACAGCAGCTTTGATTGGAAAGGCAGGGCTTTGTTTCAAGTTTGTGATTCCCAATGTAGCTGACAGGACTCGGAGCACTCCGTGGGTCTCCATCAGCTCCTGCTCAAGCTGGGGCTGAACTTCACCCTCACTCCCACACCCTGCATGGATCCCAGGGAAGGAGCTGCTCTGACCAAACCCAGCGAGGAGAAGCTGCTGCCAGGGAGGAAAAGTCCTTGGGATGAACGGTCAGCGCAGGAGGTGACAATTCCCAGGTGACCTCTGAGGGGCTGCAGGAACTCACAGCCAGACACGGAGAGGGAAGGGCAGGGAAGAGGCTGGAGCAGCCCCCAGAGCCAGGGAAAAGCTGCCACCCACGGCCACGGCACGGAAGCACCAGGAACACCACGGGGTTAAGCCATAAATACATTAAATAACTGAGCAAATAATTCCTTACAACTCCAAATATACACAGAGAGAAACAGAACCCCCACTTTCCACAGGTCATGCCAAGGCAGCCTCACAAAGATTAAAAAAAAAACCCAAATAAAATAATATTTTTCTTTTCCAGTGAGAGAATCCATGCAGGAAATGGAGTTGCAGGTGTGAAACTGGACACAAGCAAAGGGACAGCAGCGTGTCCTGGGCCTGCAGCAGAGGCAGTGGGGGAAGGTGGGCTGTGACAATCCTGTCACCTTGGATACAGCTTGGAAGGACACTGGGCTTTGGCTGGCAACAACATCCGAGAGGATGCTGATTGCTCCAGTGAGTCATTGGAATGACTGGGAGCTGGGAGCTGATCCTCCTGGTGCAATGCCTTTATCAAGGGGATCTCCCTGTGTTCCCAGGGCAGAACACTTCCTGCTCCTCACAAAGACAGGGACCTGCCTGCTGCCCTCCCTGCTGTGGGAGAAGGAGAGCAGCAGTGCCACCCTCCAGTGAGCTCTGCTGAAATTGGAATTGTAAATGTCCCTTCCTTATTTTTATGGGCCAAAAGACAACGTTGGATGCAGCTCAGAGAGGGGCTGACCTGGTAACAGGAACAGGAGAACCAGCACTGGAAGGTGCTGCTGTGACAATACAGCTGGGGCTTTAAATTTCACACTGTGGCCTCTCATTTGTGGCATTTTCCTTTAATTAGGGAAAAAAATTCCTCTGTAGCAAAGTGTTGGGGAGCTGTGGTGGGAACGCAGGAAAACTCCCTTTTCCCAGTACAGCATTCCCTCCCAGAGTACCTGTCAGTGGCTCCCTGTCCCCAAACTCCTGTGGAACCCTGGTGAGGGGCACAGCAGCCCCTGACAGTGCTGGAAGCAAGGGCTGTGGGCACAAGCTGTGCTGCTGTAGCTCTTTCCCACCTACTAAAAGAAAGGGAGAGAATCAACGAGTGGCTTCCCTGGTTTTTTGGTAACTCCTGGGCAGGATGTGGGAAGCACAGGATGGGAAATCTACCTCTGGATCAGCCAGAGCTGGAAGCACACGGTGCTTTATTTCGTGAATGAGCTAATTTGAGGCAGCAAGGAGATTTATTGTAATTGGTGTAAGGAAGGAGCCAGACACCTCTGAGCCAAGATTCTTTCATTTGGGCTAATTAATAGTTTCATATAACCAAGCTGTTTGTTTTTTAAATACAAAGCATCGTTTTCCTCATTGTAATTCCTGCTTCAGCAAATAACCACAGGTCAGTGTCAGGTACTTGTAATGGGGGCAGGATTAACTTGGAGAAGCTGTTGAGATCTCTGGAGAAAAGGGGCAGAGCTGAGAGACTAAGCCAAAGAATCAAGGAGAAAGTTGTACCCCACGGATTTACAGCCACTTCATTCCCTGCAGACCTAGACAGGATCGTGGGATGTCTCCTGTAACACCATGAAGGTTTAAAATCCTGTAACCAGCACTCCACTGACTGCACTGCCCTCTGGATATTGGACCTGAAGGAGGAACAAGGTACTTCAGATGTCCAGGTAACATTTAGTGAGAGTCTGTCCCACAAACCTGTCCAGAGAGGCACCTACAAAAGCCACAAAACAAGCAGGGACACGATGCATGCTTCAAACACCAGCTTGCTGAGACCACCAAATTCCAGGCTTAAATCCCTGTGGGTGTTAAATCCCAGTCAGTCCCTGCTGCAGGAGCCAGGGGCCACCCCTGTGCTGCCAGCTCTGAGTCACAGGACACGTTGCTGCAGGTAGCACCAAGCACACGAGTCACACACAACCACCCCATCCCAGAGCAGCATCTCCACAGCCAAAAAAGGTAAAGTATCTACACAGCAGCAGATGTGCTGCATCAGCAGAGTCCAGCTCTCAGCAGTGCTGCAGCCACGCAGCTCCCAAAAGGTCAGGAGAGACAAAAATCATACCTGGAGCTCAGGACAAACCCAGGGAAGTTTATCTGTATTTACAACAAAGACCACGAGTTTTAAACTCCAGCTGCCTGTCCCACAGAATCCAGATTGCACAGGAAAAATTACAACAGCTTTGCAGTCCTCAGCTCCCAGCACTAACCAGTCCTGCATCCAGCACAACTTCCAGCACTGAGCAGTGGAAGTACAAACACCCAGCAGCTTCTCCTCCTGAGTCAATAATTCACTCTGCCTCGGATGCTGCTGTGACTCATGTGCTGTGATATCACAGCAGCAAATACTTAAAGAACATCAAGGTCCACGTCCCAAAAGATGCTAAAGAAAAGATTTGCTTGCAAATACAGACTTCAAGTATTTAAGTGGTTGTTTCTATGCAAATCAGCCCGGCATTCCAGGTTCTCTGGGAAGCTCCATGCTGGCCTCTCCCAGGTTTATGCACATGGTTACCAGGCTGCTTTTACACAGGATAACGTTTTTCATCTTCAGAAAGACTGGAATGCCACTTTTTTTTGGGCCATACTACACATTTTCTGGTTATTTCTGAAACCTTGGCCATTACAAGAGAATTCTTCACCGTCTGTAACAGTGGCTTTAATCTGTTGATTTTTGGTCCAAAAACCAACCCCAAAGGTTTCAAACCCTGACTCCAACTCCAGCCTCTCCAGCACAGCAGTTACCCCAAGTCCTGCAGGATTAGACCCAAAGCTCCACCTGCAGTGCAGCTGCTTTCAGAGCAGGTCTGGCAGGATGAGACCTGGAGGTTTGGGCTCCACGCAGTTGATCCAGAAGTTTGCACAGCTGGCGTGGTACTGGTGCCCTCCGTAGGCCAGCTTGAAGTTGTCTGTCTCGGAATTAAAGGCCTGCAAGAAGAATTGAAACAAGAGTAACAATCTGATCCATCCCAGGGTCTAAACCCAGAGTGGCAACTGGCACAGGACCCTCCCCTGAACACTCCACCCCATCAACTCTGCTTGATTTCAGCAGCAGGTGGACAAAACCTTCAGCCACCACACCTGAGCCAACCCCCACGGGCAGGAAGGGAGCCCTGGCTGACCCCTGGCAGCCAACTCACCTTGTTTCCTGCATCTTCCCTTCTGTTCCACCTCCCTACCGAGGGGAAAGCCTGTCCTGCTTGCCAGCACACAGCTCCTGCATTTATTTCCCTGGCTCCAGCCTGCCTGTGGCTTAGGTAGGTGCAATCCTTGCTATTTAGTATTATTTCATGTTGAATTTGATCTACTTCCTCCTGTTAATTGAAGCTGCTTTACAATAGGAGCCTCTGAGCGTGTGAAGCCATGAACAGGCTGAAACCACCTCAGTGTTTGTTGCTAGGAGATACTTTCCAGTGCCTCACAGCTCCCTGTTTGAAAAAAATATCCCAGCCCTGCTCTCCACACCCTGGATTTCCTGCAGAGATTTCTAAAAACGCCACTGCCTGCTACACAAAGCCAAAAGTCAATATTTCCAGCACAAAGCCCCTGAAATCCCCCCTCTCCTGCCACAGACACACAGGCAGCACAGATTCAGGAACTCAGGGATTTTCTGGCACACAACAGAAGGAGCACAAAACCAGAGAGCTGGGCACAAGGCACAGGCATGCAGACAGACAAGGGGAGGCTCTGGAGCATGTTAGTTGATCAGATCAAGAGTTAAGGGCCACAAAACATGACTGGAGAAGAGGATTAATGATTGGTACAATTGAGAATGACAGCTGAGAGCCCATTAGCAGCCCAGCCTTCCACACTCAAGGAGAATGAGGCTAGAAAGAATGTTTTTTACAGGTTCATACTTTTTTGGGGAGTTCTTCCACAGGTTTCTCTTCTTTCTGAAATAACGTTGAAACCAAAAAGTCAGGAAAAGTGCCTCTATTTTTAACTGGTTGGCACAACTCTGCACATGCCCTGGGAGTCCCCCCCAGCTCTGCTAAAGGCAACAGTCCCCTCTGGTGAGCCATTTCGTGGAGAAAAGTCACTAAAAGATTTTTATTTGTTAAAAAAATACGCATACTTTTTAAAATCTTGGCATCCCAGTTTCTTCCCCATTATGAACAATTAAACTCAACCCTTTCTCCACAGCTGTGTCACACCAAAGCCCAGGGAACACTGGATATTTGATTATAGGATTTTACTGAGACCCACCTACAAGTCAGAGTTTACAAATTGACAATTTTTTTCAACACACCCATCCCTGGAAGTGTCCAAAGCCAGGCTGGACACCCTGGGATGGTGCAAGGTGTCCCTCCCTGCCCATGGCAAGGGCTGGCACTGGATGAGCTCTAAGGTCCCTTCCAACCCACACCAGTCTGGGGTTCTGTATGAAAGTCCAAAGTGTGGATTCAGAAGGAGTTTAACCTCCACACTTACTTTGCTTCTGGAGTCCACATTTAGGAGACACACTCCACAGGCAAGGTCCTGGGCGTTCTTAATCCCTGGGCGCAGCATACAAGAAGAGAAATCCAGGGAGTTTTCATCTGGCTAAAGGAAGGAGACAGGAAACATTCAGGCACTTTCAGCACCTGAGAAAGTTTCAGCCATCACCATAAAAAGTTACCGAGCACCCAGAGCCACACAGGCAGGGCAGGGGTGACGATTCAGAGCTGCTGGGGTGGATTTGCCACCTCCATCAGCACTGATTTGTAACACCCCAAGCCTCAGAAAAGGCTACAAAGGAAGGAATTGTTGAGTTGCACATTCCCACATCCAGAGGGGAAGGAGCACTGGGAACAGGGGGAAGGCAAACAGAGGCTCTGCAGGTGTTTGTGCAGCTGTGGGGAGGGAGCTCTCCCAGCCAGCCCTGGAGAGGTGGCTGCAGCAGGATTCACTGTCCTGGACTCCCTGATATTGCCTCAGCAAAAAAAGGGCAGCTGCTATTCTCTTTTTGGGGTTTTTTTGGACCTACAATCTGGCAGAGCAGTACAAAATGGGATGTTAATGTCAACCAAACCATGGAATTCAGGCCACCAACCATACACAGGTTTAATAGAGGGGCAAAGGGTGGGAGAATAAACCTGTAAAAAATAAATTAATGAGGTCACTTTTCCAGTGCTTAACCTCACACTTCAGCCACAGGATAAATGCATAAGGGGGATATAAAACTGTTCAAATTTTGCATGAAAACAGCAGTGCAAATAAAAGCAATGACTAGAAATGCAAGAAGCTTAAAAAATGGTGTGATCCCAGGCCATGTGTTGTCTTAAAGCACACTCTGGGCATGCTGCTCACGCTGAATGGCTGGAGAATAATTGGAATCCTGAAAAAAAACCACCCTTTAATCTCTAAGTAGATCAATCAAATTAATAAAGGCACTCTAATATTTGTTTACCAAATGCCTGAGTGAAGCAAATGAGAAGGTCATCCTGCAATTTGCTGTGAAAAAACCACAATGCTGTGCATAAAATTACCTTGTAACAAAATCCTTTAAAAGATAAGATTAACCTTTCCAAGCACATGCCTGGGAGCTGGAATGCTTCTCTGCAGTTAATTGGCACTTCTGCATCATTTAGGATCCCTGACTGTAACACCAGAGGTGTGGGCTCCACCCCTTCCAGTGAATCCCGTGGGGAAGAGAAGCAAGAAGAGGAGTGATTTGGAGAATTACTGGAGTCATGAGTCCCTGGCTTTTAATAAGTTCAGCTGGACTGTGTGTGCATGTGAGAAGTCACTGTTTGCAGCTCCTAATGTGCTTAAAATTTAGCTGGAGCTACGAGGCAGGAGCTGCTGTGGCTCGGAGAACACGTGGCCAAGCTTTGGACTTTCAGGTAATCCCTGTAATCTCCCAAGGAAAAGCACTTTAGGAACTGCATTTTAATCCACCTGTTTAAATTAGGAAAAGATCCTGATAGCTCTTGGGATTGTTGCTATCAACAATGCCAGAGATCAAACAGGTGAATCCAGCTCTATCAACCTCCTCTGCCAAGCAGTGAAATACTGAGGATGTGAATTCCCTGGGATGTCAGGCTCTGTGCATCACAGGACATCACCAAAAAAATACCTGGGGAGGTTTAAAATGTGCAAAAGGTGTGAAAAAAGGGACTCATCATTTATAATACCTGCCTTGCAGAGAATGCCAGTGAGCAGGAGATGGGTATTTCCAGCAGAAAGCAAGTATTCCAGGAGTTACTTATAAATGAGTGTTTACTGGGAAGGAAAAACCTTTCGTGGGCACAGCTGCAGTGCAAGGAGGAAGCCACAAATTAAAATGCTCAGTGGAAGCCTCCCCATGGTAATGATCTGCTCAGTGAGGCTTGGTGTGCTGATCCTGGGAGCTGAAGGCTCCTTGGATAAGCACTGAGTTAAAGGGATCCACTGTGTAAGTCAGCATGAAGCACACCCAGATGGGTGATTCCCTAAAAATATGATTTTTTCCATGGTTAAAGGAAGTCATTTTGCACATTTTATCTCCTGCAACACAAACACACAAACCCCACGAGGAATTTAATGGCAGGGTTGATTTTCCTGCCTTCTATTTGTATCTATTCTGCACCTCTGTCTGCCCCCTTTTTTCCCAGCTCCTCTGCAGACCCTTCCCATGGGATGCTCCTGTTCCACCCCTCAGACCATCCCTGCCTGTCCCCCTCACCCAGCTATGCCCAAAGCTCTCCAGCTCCTACCAGGCTGTCTGGGAGCAGTGGAGTTTTTCCTGGCAGTCCAGAGCAGGAAAAGCTGTTTAGTCTGTAGCAGGAACCAAAACAAACTCGGGTGTTTCCAAATGCAGAGAGAAGGGAGAGCAGTTCAGTTGTTCCTGGGCTGCTGCACTGTGTGGCTTGGAATTGTGAGCATTAAAACCAATTGCAGGGATATTGAAAAACAAGACATGTCCCTGTCATTCTGGCTTTGTAAAGTGGCTCGTTTGGATTTTATTCAATTTGCCTAACTGGAGATGTCCACAGACACCCAGGATATCACCCACACCATTAAGGTATAAAGCAAGACACCACTGTGTCTGTGCATAAACAGCAGTTTTCTTAGAGGGTTTTAAACTTGGCTTCACAAATAAGTTCATTTCCATTTTCCAAGAGAAGAAACACAAACTGTCAAGTCAGGACACCCTGCAAAGTCCCTTTAAATATAATTATACCGTTTGTTTCAATAACCAGGCAGCTCCTTTGGGTCTTACCGTTAAGGCAGCCAGGGACATGAAGCTGATCAGGTTGTTCCACACTTTATCAATATCCTTCAGCAGCTTCTGGAGCTTCTCACTGCAAACAGCAGTTGCTTTGATGCCCAACTCCACCCTCTTTGTGACTCTGTAGACTTCAACAACCCCTGTGGATGTAAAACAGGGGAGGATTGCAGAGAACTCACTGGACCCTGAGCCCTGATCTCAGAAATGGCAAAACCAGATGTGGCACAGGAGGGGTGGCCAGGGAGGGTGAGTTCAAAGCTGGAGTTACATTTTTTTGGCAGAAGAGTTTTTCATTATTTAGGTGCAGGCAAAGATTAAGATAAAAAGTAATGCCATTTGGGGAGGAGTGATTCTAGATTCCTGGTTTTTAGAGAAGAACTCTCAAGTGTAAAACACATGGAAAATTAAAACATACCCAGTAAATATTCCATGCCTTGAGCAGACTGGATAACTTCAGTGCAAACAGATGAACTGCTTATTCCATTTAAGGTGTCATTTGCTTTCTTTATGACCTGGTGGAAACAAATTTCATAAAATGATGGGGTTTCTATCTTTAAATAATCATCACAAACAAGATTGCCCCCTGCAGAAACTGTTACTCAAAAAAGGAGGCAAATTAAACAAGAAATGATTGCCACACTCCACCACATGTTTTTATATACTCCTGTTGAAGTAGATCAGGGGCAAGTATGAACATTTAAAACCTTAATGTGCTCCCCCCAAGATTCTCATTACCAAAATAAGAGTTTTAAGAGTATACATGCCTTGCTACCTGGATTAATAAGAGCATTCACAGTTTGGGCTCTCTAACACTCCACTGAAAGAAGAAATTATGAGGAGCACTGATCTGGCTGTGAAATCTCTGACAGCAGCACAGCAATTCTGTTCCTCAGGAAGCCCTGAGGAGCCAGGCACTGGTACCAGTGCCCTGAACAGCACAATACTGGGCACCCAAACACAGGACCACCCTGCTAAACAGTGAGCTGGAATATTTAGGGAAAAGCCAAACTAATCCCCAGTGACAGGGAGATGGGTTTGGTTTAAAAGCTGTAATTCCCAGGGCTGATTCCCACACTTTTCTCTGCCTGTTGGTCTCAAACACTGAGTGAGGTGGTTCCTGCAGCGAGGAGGGAAGGATTTGGAGGAGGAGGAGGAGGTGCCACACTCACCTGCAGGGCACTCTCCAGGCACCTCTGCCACTCATAGGCGTACCTCTCGCTCTCCTAGTGCAAAGGAAAGGACAGGCTCAGTCTTGTTCCTACACACATTTCCCTCCCTTTCTCCTACACAACAGACACACTGCAGACAGGCATTTTAAAAGACTATTTGCAGATCTGCTGTGTGAACTTTTAACAGATCTGTTCCTAATTTCCTCCCGTTCTTTCAAGATTTTCTAAGCACCTGCACTCTAAACTTTGATTTCTGGAAGTCAGAAGGAGTTTCAAAAGAAAGAACATACAGGACTGGGTAAAAAAGGATTCACTGCACACATCTCCTCCTGACACTTTTGTTACAGTCTGCTGTTCTAGCAGTGGGGATTAGCAGAATTTAATCTGAGTCCTTTTCCCATCTCTTCTCAGGATGAGCAGGAGAAATAACCACCAGGCAGCCAAAAAGTGATTCCATTTCCCAAAGCAAACGGTCTCAGTGCCAGAGCTGGGAATAGATTTAAACTGTAACTAATTTCCAGTCATAAGCTTAGGCTGCAAGGTCAAGTGATTCTGTGTTTCAGACAACAGCATTTCCTCACTTCCCTGAGAAGAAACTCCCAGGTTCCACTCACAACATCCAACTGCACCTGGACTCCAGCTCGCAGTCACACCCATATTCAAACAGGCAAAACCCCAAAAAGCTGGAAACAGAAGCCCCTTGATGTCAGTGCCAGCTGAGCTGTGCTGCAGACAGTTCCTCACCTCCACCTCCCCAGTCAGGTCCTTGTACTTGTCCCTGATCACGGGCAGCGCCGGCTTCTCGCTCAGAGTGTTCGACCGGTCCCTGAACGGCTGCTCCAGAGCTGGCAGAGGTGAGGAGCGACTGATTTCTCTGTCCCCCAGGCTCAGGCTCCTCTTATGAGACCCTAAAAAGTCAGGTTATAAAAAGTTATTCCTTTACTCTAAAGACCCAGGCTATTTAAAATGAATGAAGTGGCAGCAAGGGTTGTCCCGTTCCTCCAGAAGAACAAATATTTCTCTTTACTCAGTGACTGCTGCAGATTTCCCCAGCCCCTCAATTCTTACAGGTTTTTGGCACAACAAATATTTTCCTTGTAGAAAAAGACCTGCTCCAAATGCCACAGAAATCAATGAGAAGACTCAGGTCGTTTCCAGCAGCCTTTAGAACAATCCCCATTAGCTAATTTATAATTCAATTAGGAAAATCAGCCTTTGATAAGCACATGCACCACGAGGTTCCTCCACTGTGGGCAGGCTTACCTTGCACAGACAGGTCAAAGGTAGCCAGCTCACTCTTGATCATCTCTTCACTGGATTTCACTTTGCCTTGTGAAGTTGCCACCAAGAAGTCGAACTTGCTGATTTTTGGTTTTTCGCTTTGGAACTCTCCAAAGTCATCCGTGGCCTCTCTCCGCAGCTCAGAGGAGACTCCAGTGAGGAAATCAGCGCCCAGGGCTGTGTCAGCTGCTGCTGCATCCTGGGCTTCCGAGGCAGGTCTGGCGAAATCCCCGAAGTCTCCGACGTCGTCGTCGCTCGGAGCGCTGGACGCCGGCCCGGAGTCTTTAAAGTTCGCAAAGGCTGCGAAGGAAACATCCTGCAAAGCATCCTCGCTGGAAAAGGTTGTCACTTTGGAAACTGTTGTCATGGTGATGTTTTCCGAGCTGCCAAACAAGGTCTCCTTCTTCTGGAGGACAGAGGTGGCCGCGGAGGAGCCGCTCCCCGAGGGCTGGGCGAAGCTGGAGAGCCTCTTGCCCTGCTGGACGTCGTCCCTGTCGGAGCCGGACCAGTCGTAGCTCGCCAGGCTGCTGACTGCAGAGCCACTGTGACAGCTTCCAAACGGGCCACCCTTTAAGTCATCCACATCTGAAACAAACCCCCACAGTTAGGAGCTGAAGTTCAAACGTTACACTCTCTACTTGCCGAGAGTCTGGAGGAGCTGCAAGAACAAACACAGCGAATTGCTGTCTCACTGAGGCTTGAACTGGAGTTTGCACAAAAAATAAACTGGAAAATACCTGGGCATTTAATACAAAAATTTCTCTGTTCAATGAATGTAAGCCTTGACCTCTGAATGCTGTCTTACATTTTAAGCTGAAAGCCACCATACCACTATGGTAGTGAAGAAACACTAAAAAAAAATCAGTTTCTGGCCAGTCCAGGCTGCACAGATCACCAGTTGAGTTTTCTGGCTGCAGAAATCTACAATCAAAATATAAATGTTACAACTCAAACACCTTTAATGCGTTATTTCATCTTATCAAACCCAACCACACAGAAGACTGGGCTGACTTTTCCGTTCCTCTGATAAAGTATTAATACACTTTAATTTCATATTCATGCTTTGATACAAATAACGTGTAAAAATGTGCTGCAAGAATCTAAAAAAGCCTGGAAATCCTGTGTGAGCTTATCAGGGCTCCTGCAGCGCCGCACGGCCGACTCATCAAACTTCCAGGTGCCAGCACTGACAGGGATATTGCGGAGATCATGTTTTAACTGAATAAATAGTTTGTAAAAGCTAAGTCTAGAGAAAATCCAATTATTTTGCAGAAAGCTCCAAACATTTATACCCACCTGGTGATTACATGGCCCAATAGGTTCTTCTCCCTGCCAGGGGCAGGTGTGAGATGCGAGCCTGCAGCGCCCGGGGGCTCTGGCTGCTCCCACCCAACTGATCTTTCACTCGCAGGCTGAGCCTGATCCCCAGTGAAGGCACAGGGAGCCAGGGGCTGGGCAGCTCTCATTAGAGCATGAACCCCCCCTCCCCAGCAAAGCAGCCCTGCTATCCTACATTTGGCATTTGTTTTCCAGCAGGAGCAATTGTCAGTTCGGATTAGAGACGCGGCTGCCGCGCAGCGCCCGGGGTCCGGCGGCTCCAGGGACAGCAAACCCGGACCACAAAATGCTCTCCCTGAGCCTCACTGGAGCTGAGCTCCTGGTGCTGAACACCAGGGGCTGAACAGGCTGCCACAGTGGGGTTTAGCATGGCTACGGTGGGAACAAGCTGAATTCCCAGCTGTCCTCCTTATTCAACCCAGCCACACCAGCCCGAGGATTAGACCATTCTAACAAACCATTTATTTCTGCCTTGGTTTATTCACCTCACTGCAAGGGGAGAGCAGGCCAGGCTCCAGGCTGCTTCCCAGGCATGACCCACATCCATGGCTAATGAAAAACCTAACAAACACACAACACAGGGATGGAGTTTAATGGCCACTGCCACAGGTCAGCGAGGCACAGCGTGTCATCCATCAGCTCCTCCCCAGGGCCTTCCTGCGGCTGCCACCGAGCCCACGACAGCATCCCAAATGCAGACCTGAGCCCCCAGCACAATGACAAGATTTCCAAGTGCCACTTGAATTCTGGATGTGCAGAGCAGCAGTTTGCAGAGGGTAAACACAGCGAGATGAAATCACCTGCCCCTGGTATAGAAAGAAGGCTCTGAGGTGAAAGGAGCCGCCTGGAGAGGGGTCGGTGATTTATCACCACAGAGCACACCTTGTGCTCTCAAGCTTTTGTTTAAAGAAGGGAAATGAAAGCTTTGCATGAAAGAGAGAGCCAGGACCACGTCCAACACGTGAGCCAGCTGTAATTAATCCTGGGATCCTGGAAATACCAGCAGCTACCAGGCAACCTCTGCTTTCCCCCTCACTTTGTGTTGACTCCAAAAGGCAGCGAAGGTTTGAGCCTCGCCCTTGTTCCGGGGTTCCTGGGGAGGGAAAGGGAAGGGTGGTGAGCCCACTCTGAGATCTGCACACTCCCATTCTGTTGGGAATTGTTCCTTTGGTAACTGCTAAGATTTTGAGCTGCAAACACATCCTCAAGGACCAGGTCAGGCACTCCTGATCCAGCCCTGGCTCAGGGTCAGCTGCAGGCTCTGGGAGAATCCTGAACTCACCTGCAATCAATAGGGCAGGGCAGGGGAGGCAGAAATATAGTTTAAATTATTCACAAACTAAGACTCAAGGTTCTCTGTGTATGAATTCAGGTAGACACAAAACCTCTGCAGAGGTGCAAGGACTGGGCTGAAAGGTAATGGTTTGATTCTGTACATTTGATTTTTTTTTTTTGGATGATTCCAGAAGGATCACTCCAGTGAACACACTTTTTCCCAGGAATATTACATTACAGGAGAAGCACTGCATTCAGAGTCAGTGTTTACAGCTCAAGCAGTCCTAAAACAATTTAGTGACAAATATGAAAAATAAGAATGTGGAACCCAAAGTCCAAGCTGCCTGATCATCATCTGGTACTAGCTGCACCTGCACTGGCTGCCAAGTTAATATACAGTTAAAGTAATACAGTTAAAATAATACAGTTAAAATACTGTTTCCCAGTGCTATCTCATCTCCATAAAAACTTACCACCCCTGATTTGAGCCAACCATAATAATTTATTTCAACTACCAAGGATTAAGTTATGGCTGGAGGCAAATTACAAGCTGGAGCCTTCAATGTCAACAGTTTAATCATTGAAGGAAAACCCTCGACAGCATTAGTGACTGTCTGAAGAAAACTGAAAAAGACAATTCAGGGACACTGGAATAAATTTAGGGATTTTAGCCAGCATAGGAGGCTTTCAGGTTTTGCATTTCAGTGGATATTAAATTCTGATGAATAAATATAACTCTGGAGTCACGTTTTGGTTGTTAGGGTGACACAGGTAGTGGCTGTGGAGCTCTGTTCCCAGCAGAACAGCATCAGTGCTGTTGCCCTGGGAACATCCCCTGCAGCCTGAGCAGGAATCCAGAGCCTGGATGGGGACAGGCACCACCTGCTCCCTGCTTCCAGTGGGTCTCCACCTGATAAAAGGAGATGAAACTGGAAGAATACAGAGTTTCATGCACTGCTGCTCTCAGTGTCGTGCCTGTCAGCAACCAGAAAAATCCAAAGCCCATTTCTCAGCTGGGGAAGCCTGGAACAGTTAATAAAAAGGGAATTATTTCCATTTGCTTTCCCTAAAGAATGGCTGTAGCTAAGATGGAAACCATCTAGAATGCTGACTGTAAGATAAATAAATATGAAGGAAACAAAAGAGAAAAGCCTCCAAATCTCGTGGAATTACAGGATTTGCTAATTATTTTGAAATGATCGTGATAAAGAACGTTTCACAGCAAAATAAAGCCCCTGAGCTGACACTGGGAGCTGAGTTCCACAGAGGCCCTTGGGAAGGCCATGGCAAACACATCCACACCCTCCCTGTCAGAGCCCTTCCCGGGATAAACCAGGGTGGATAAGCTCTGCTGTGCACAGAATGAACCCAAATGAGGGCAAGGGAGTGAATCTGACTGTCAAGTCTGGACAAAAACGTAATAAATGCAGTCATGAACGTTCCTCTCCCTCCTCCAGGAATGACTGGCTGAACAAACACAAACAGCACGAGCCCTGCAGAATTAGGTCTCAGCTTTATGTTCAAAGCTTTGGTTTAAAAACCTTTAGGGCTGGGCACGACCACTGATCCTCCAGATTCAAGGAGGGTTTTGTGGTTTCCTCCCTTTTTCTTTTTTTTTCCTTTTAAAGTCTCTCCAGCTCGGTGCAAAGAAGAAAAGCCACATTCTGCTTCCTGGGCTGGTTTTTGCTCTTGTGGCAACTCCAAAACCCCACAGCATTTTAACTATTCCACATCTCAATTATTTTTAGCTTTTTACCTTGTCTGCTAATTTGATGCTAATCCCAAGCTGTCAGTGGCTCAGGATTCGGAGGAATTTGAAGTGACATAACTGCATGCCACAAATTTGCAGCTGTCAGTCATGTTTGAAAGTTTCAATATTTAGAAGGCAGAACTTCCCAAATGGAAAATTTACTTTGGGGCTCTGGTTAACTCACACTGGATTAGCTAAATAAATATCAGAATATTATTTAGTGGGCTTCTACTCATAAAAGCCTAGATAGCAACACAGTTTTTCAGTGCCGACTCACAGAAACAACCCTGCCACCATACATTTCCTCCACTCCATCCCTCTCAAACACAAATTTTGGAAAAATATTATTTAGGCTGATATGTAAAGATTCAGAAGGTCACAGGGAGCGAGGTCAAAGCATTGGAAGAGGAGAAAGCAGCTCACCCACACCCTGCTCCGCTAGAGAAAAGCACCTGCCAGCTTAAGGGGATACCAGAACCTTAAACTCTGTATTTTTGTGGAAAAAAGAGATACATTGCTGGTTGGCAACAAATCACACACATCCCCACGTTTTCAAAATATGCCAAGATAATATTTATTAACACAGCAGGACTTACAGATCACAAAAGATAGTGATACAGAGGAGCTCGGAAGGGCGGTATCAGAGTAAAGCATGCAGGTCAATACTTGCAGAAGAGAGATATCAAAGCAGGTCTGAAAAGGCACATTCACACAGGAAATGTTTAGTTGAAATCAGACATTAGAAAAAGCAGCGAAAAAAACCTGAAGTTGATTAAAATATACAGAGATCTCCAGTAATGCCAAAGAAAAAGGTACTTTACAGGTGTGTCAGTGCAGCAGATAACCCTTTGAGAGCGCCCGGGGCAGGGCTCCTCTCGCTGCAACCTTTGGCAGGAAGAACAAATGAGGTTCACTCAGCAGGAGCAGGTGCTCATCCAAATGCTTTCAATTCGGAGTGAAACGTAAATTTGGTGTAAAAGCAGCAGCCTGGTTCAAACTAACAGCATGCAGCCAGTGCTCAAAGGGTTATACGGAGTAAATGCAAGAGAAATCAGGCAACATTAGTATCATCTACCTTCCACACAGAGAGTTAGAACCGAGTTTAAAGAGACTGTATCCCCTTCGGAGAGAGAAAAACTGGAAACCTTTCATCCCTTCAAGAGACCACAGGCCCTGGCATGGGAAGCAAGCCAAGGATTTCTCTCTAATTCCCAGCGTAAGCACCTACCTGCCCGTACCTGGAAGCTATAAATGTCAAACCTCACAGCCAAGGGACAAACACCTCTGTGTGGGCACGTCACAAAGTCAGATCACCTCTCAGCACCTCTGTCCTGCTGCTGTTCCACTGGAGATGTGACATGGGGCTTGCACATGGGCAGCTCCCCAGGACAAGCCTCCCATCTCCCAGCAGTGATGTGACAAAGGGATACTGTCCTTTTTCGACATCAGATCTACAGATCGAAGGGAGCGGTGAGGGGAAAAAAAAAAATCTGCTTTTTAACTTCATGTAAACTGGAAAAAAGAAAAGGACTTGACCATCAGCAGTTCACAGCTTGAAATGCATCAAACACACAGAAAGGAACACGTGGGCACAGCAGTGTTTGTAGCAGTGTCCGGAGCACATCCTGCTACGAAATCCAAACAGTTAAATGGAGCAAAACTCTCCCTTTTGGAACAACATCTAACTTGGCACCATAGGAGAATACAGACTTGTTTAATAAAAATAGCTTCTAATTAATACTTCAGAGTTCAAAAGTTTAGCAACAAGCACATGAAGGGCTAACCCCTTTAAACAAACCAGAAAAAAAGAGGCTTTCCTGCCACAAACAGCAATTACTCATCATGGATTGCTGTGGCAAAAGCACACATCCTGTAAAGAGCTACAGAAGTCAAACTACCACCAAAAGAGGCTAGAAAAATATTAGGAAAAAAGTGCTTTCAAACCCAAAGTAAACATTCAAGAATACACTGTAGGTGCTACGTTTTGACAGCTCACTCAACTTGGAGTTTTCCCAAGCAGTAATATGAAAATTAAATGTCTTTGCTAATAAATTATTCCTGATATTTTGTACCCTGTTAGAGAGTATCTTCCATGTCGAAGTTGCCAACTTAATTCTCTCCCCTACTTAAAAATATCATATAATGCAAAATTACAGTACTGTATATTTTTTCTCTACCAATATCTGCAAAAAATGGAAGAAATATTTCATGTGGAAATAACCAATTCTTGCAGTAAGAGCTTTTACATGTACAGTTTGTATGTTCCCCCTGTTCAGAAAAGCCTTTGACTGCATAAAACTTGTCCTAGAACACAGTAATGGTTCCCGTGTTGTTGAAGGCCACAGAACATTTAACTACAGCTTATCTCCTATGTATTTATGAAAAGAAAAAGCAGGACACTTGGGAAATTTGTTTTATGATATATGATCAGGTCGGAGATGGTCAGTTCACTCCCTCAGGAATGTTGTCGTAAGGGGAAATTAAAGAAGGTGGAAACCTGATAAGGATAAAGTGAAAGTCCCATGGTTTAAATTTAGGTCCAAGAGCTCCCAATCATGAGACCAGCACTTGCAGCCCCTTGGCACAATGATTCCCACGAGGGATTTTACACTGCAAGGTGTGTGAAATACTCTAAAACTGCAATCCTGCAAAATCCTGGCTGCCCAGACTGAGCCCCACTGTAAGGGGAATACACTGGTGTTGGTGATTAGTCAGCTTCTCATTAACAGCCCCAATTAGTGACCCTCGGGAAGCACCGAGTGGGGGAAGTCCCCAAGCCAGATGCTTTGTGGAAAACAAGAGATTAAAATGAGACTCTGCCATCATCTTGCTGATATAAATGGAATGACATTGTTTGCACTGGAATATTTTCCACTTGAGTCCCTCTAAGTGCCAATAGCCAACAGGTACCAATATGACGATGTTAAATCTCAAAAATAAACTGGCCTGGAGTTCAAACTGTTCCAGCTATTTATATTTATAGTCTTCTAAGACAAAAACTAAAGAGTGCCCTGCTGAGGGGCCGTGGCTGGCGGGGACACACACTGAGGAGTCTTCCACTACTGAAAGACGAGTGCATAATACTGTAATTGAGCACAGAGAACACGGAATCTGCACCACCTACGTTACCAGAGCAACCTAACCAGTTCCTCACCTGCTGCTGGTGGATGCTGGCCACTAACTGTTGGCAAATCCAAAGAGCTATCAGACATGACATGCTTAAGATCTCCTCCCACATCAGCCAGTTTCATGTCAAACTGAACAGACAGCGCGTCTTCGGAGTCCTCCTTGCCCACGCTGCTGCCGCCGATGGAAGGCAGGTCCAGGGATTTCACCGAAGCAGAGTCTTCTTTGGCCTGCTTGAAAGCTGCCACTTTGTCCACCAGCGACTTCTCGGCGCCGCTGGAAGAAAACTTGTTGGAGTGGAAGTCAGCAAAGTCATCATCGCTCTTCACCGAGGAGAGCGCGCTGTCCTTGGCCTCCTCGCAGCCCGCTCCGGAGCCTTCCAGGGACAGCTGCTTGAAGATGTCGTATTTGGTGGGCGTAGCAGTGGTGGCAGAGCTCTGCCCAGCCTTCGCTGCACTGGCAGAGGAGCCAGCCTGAGCACCAGGGCCGGCCTCCAGCTTGAGTGCATTGTATTTGTCGTCAGGTTTTTGTTCGGAAAACCCCCCGCTGTTGTTGAAAGCCATAAAATCTGCAAAGTCATCTTGTCCGCTGGCTGATGCGCCGTTAGAAAATTCCCCAAAAAGGTTGAACTCTCCAAAGTCATCAGCTAAGCTTGAAGTTTTGCTGGGTGCTGGCTGGGCAGAGGCGGATGGAAGGGGTGGTGGGGGAAAGGAGCCCGGTTTTGAGGTGTTAAACGCAGGTGGGAAGGACGGCTGCTTGTTTTCTCCAGGAGAGGAAAAGAGCTCCAAGTCTGCCAGGTTCAGAGGGGCCTTGGCTTGTGTTGGCTGTTTTGGCTGAGTGGGCACAGGAGGGAAGGGTGCAGGGAAGGTTTTGTCTTTCGAGGGTGGCTCTAACGGAGAGATGCTGTCAGCGGTTTTGAAATCGGTGAAACCATCGTCGGCTCCCGCGGGCTTGAACTCTGCAAGGTTTTCTCCTGGGAACGAAGCAGGGGGAAAACAACAGTTAAACCCTGCACAACAAATGCAGAGTGTTCACACCATGCAAGCAAGCAAATTATCTCATGCAATGTCAGAAGGTTTTATGCAAACTGTTTCAATTACAGACCTCGGGGTGCACACGGAACTGCAAACTCAACTGCCATGAACCACCCAAGTGTCAAGGTCAGTGATTCTACTTTTCACTCCAGCAAACACTTAATTCTCTCAAATAGCCTCAAAGTCATATTAAACCCCCTTTACACTGAGTTAATATCAAAACACGCCACGACAAATAGATTCAAAAGGAGATCAATACAGCCTTATTCTGCCTCCACGCAAGTTCTGCTCCCCACCTCATCCTCCTCGTGTTTGCCAAGCAGTGGATGTAATTTTGAATTTCACTTTTACCAATAGAGTATTTGCTTTTTACGGAAGCAATTGCTCCCTTCCTCCTCTGAAATACTGCAGCTTTCTCGGGGGGATCACTGAGACAAAACCAACATGAGGTAACAATGTTTTCACTGACGTTTCATTGAATAGTTTGGTGTACTAATTTTAAAACTTTCTTCTTTTGAACACGAAAACATTGTTTAACCCATTCACCAGCATGTACATACTTGGGCTACTGGTAATTTTAAAGTATTGATGCTTCCTTTAAGACAAGTGTCCAATAAATAGATTTTTTTCTATTTTAGAAACACACCACTAGCATTTAATTCTTAAGCTACCCCACAGTGTCATACTTTAAATTAGTTTAACCAAGATTTAAAAGAAGACTCTTCATAATGGTAGTAAAGGACCACAACTACACCTGACCTTTTATTCCATTCTCCCTCCCCTCCAAACCAATTCATTTGGCTCAGCAACAACATAAAATATTCCTGAAATTGCCATTTATTGATCAAAACTGCAACAGCACAGCAAACTACACTTACTGAAGAATTGCAAACTTTTCCATTAGAAATGTAAGCTGGTGAAAGGGTTAAGAGTGGTCAGACCTTGACAGCAGGCAAATACAGCAACTTGCTATATTTTAGAACATGTACAGAAAGAGATCAAATGTTATTTCATTTTACTGCAAGCATTTAATCCTGAAGAGGTTCCGAGCATGAGAAGCTCACAAAACACCGCAGGGGTTTCATAAATGAATGACTCCTTACTTAAAACAAATTCCAACCACACCATTACTTTAAAATAAAACTCAGGAGCACCCGGAAGAGACGCCAATCTTCCAGAAATACCATAAGCACATTGTTCCAACAGGATATTGCCCTGTTTTTTCAAGATACTTCCTACTGGGTTTTTTTAGAGAAGCAGCACCACCATTATTTTAGAATTGCAGAGATGGAAATTATGCAGCTCAAAGGGAAATGCTAAAAATGCTAACAAAAATATGTTAAATCCCCAATGCTTACCCAAGTATTTGCTCTCTGCTGGTTGTTCTAATTCCCGGAAAGCGCTGTACTTGTCCCCTCCATCTAGAGAATGGGAGAGAAGAAATACATTTACACAGAGAAACTATGAAATCATACAGCAAATGTTACATTAACTGCTCTGATTTTTAACTATTAATATGTTATCAATGTCAAAAAGAAGACAGATGAAATTTTACAATAAATTGCTCATAGTGGTTGTGTATTTGTTCTTTTACCTCCAAAAGCAGCTGCACTCTCAGAAGGCTTCTCAGTTGCCATTCCTTTAAACACAGCATATTTGTCAGCTGATGAGAGCGGCTTATTACCTGGGAGTGGCATTAGTAAAGAAGGAACACTAAAAACAAAAGAGATAAAAGCATAATTTATCCATAAGAAATCTACATTTCGAGGTTTTACTTAAAGGAACCTCTTAAGACTACACAATTTGGTTCCTAAACCTAAGCTTATGCCTTAATGAGTGCTTAATGCAGCCCCTGATGTAAACGACCTCAGATGGGTAAATTCCCACTTTATCTCACCTAATCATATTTCTTTAGGTCAGAAGTCAATTTGCACCATTCTTGATTTTAATTTCTAACAAAACCATGAACAAAACACTCCAGGGACTATACACTAAGGAATTCTCAGCCCTGAGGAGAACAAGCCCTGAGGAGAACAGACACACCCCAGCAATCACTCCTGCTTAATTTATCCCTTTGAAAATCCCCCCTGATAGAACTAGGTACAGTGAAGAGTTAAAACTGCACGAGATTTTGACAGCTCCACACTTACAGCTGATTCTGATTATATCTCATTACATACTGCAAAATTAAGATAATAAAGTGAGATCACTGTTCAAAGGAAGGAAAGGATAACTCTGAATTTCTGTCAGTGCCAATCAGGGAGTTTAGGCAGATATCTAGTCAGCAAAATAAGCATTAGTGCAGTTACACAAGCAAGTCTTTTTGCACACACTCTACTTCATCCAGTAAAACTGCCACAACAACCTAACACCTTGTTAGCAAACGCTGGAAGATTTAGGAGAGAGCTTTGCTTGCCCTCCTCACAAGCCCGTTATCAGACCTTGGCAGCTCCACACAACAACATCCTTTACATATGAATGATGCATTTTACCTCTAGTTTGTGTCATTCACATTGAAAACCTGAATGAATTTCTATTGCATTCTTCAGCCTGGAGCAAGAATCTTTCCAGAGCCATTTAAATCTCCTTATCAGCAGCCTACAAGCAATACACAAACGAAGCACTTGCACACATGTGCTGATGCTGGTCTGTGATGCTTGTAGGCAGACAGTGCAATGGCAAAAAAATAGAGCTTATGGTAATATAATTAAATTTCCCATCCCTGCAAAGCAGGCTATTAGATATGCAATCTTGGCAAATGGAATGGTTAATCAGCTGTACTCCACAGATGGCTTTTTTTTAAATAAAGCTCCATAAGCAATTAGATTATAGCTCATTGTACCATTTTGTTCAAAACTGAACGCTTTCACAACTGAATAAAGAGAATTGCTGCAGTGAAAAAGAAACACCATTTTTGAAAATTTTTTTATGATCCTCTACTTCCCATTGTGCAATTTACAGACAGTTTTCTGTCAAAACTTTCAGTAACAGATTAGCTTCAGCTGCAAAATGACATCTAACACAAGATATACTTGAATCAGCATCTTCAGATCCATGTGGCATTGACATCCCTGGGAGTGTCCAAGGCCAGGCTGGACAGGGCTTGGAGCAATTTGGTCCAGTAGAAAGCATCCCTGCCCATGGCAGGAGCTGGAACTGATGATCTTTAATGTCCCTTCCAAACCAAAAGATTCAGGAATTCTATGCTATCAGCAAAACCAAATTTCTTACACAGAAGCCATTTGTCGTGGTGTAACAGAACAATTGGGCTGAGCATCCCCATTTGATGCCACTGCTGAGGAAGCACCTGGCAATCAGGGCTCACATGGAATTCAGAGTTCTCTTTGCCACAAAGAACAGCCAGTTCCTACCCAGAAAATGTGTCTGGCTACAATTAGACACCTGGGAGGTGCATAAAGGGGAAAGAAGGCTGACATTTTCTAGTCTTTGTAGACCTTGAAAGGTTGATTGTAAACTATCAAAGGGAGGAAACATGTTTATTTATTCTGTTATACAAAACCTGCCTGATCAGGAATTACATCCTGTCTCCCAGAGGAAAAGCCAGGATTGCTGGAGTCTGAATGATGCTTCAATTGAGATTTACAGTCACGTATCCAAAGTTTAGGCACTGGCCAGAGAAGTGACAGAAACACCAAGGATCTGGTACCTGCTCCGGTGCTGTGAAGTGGCTGCTTTGGCTGCGTCCCCCTGGAAGTCAGAGAAGGAATCATCCAGGGAGCCAGACTTGGAGGCATCCTGGAACTCCTGGAAGTCATCATCTTCTGGTTTTACTACCTGAGTTACAAACAACACATAAATTGGCTCTTCAGATTGTCACACAGCATGAAAGCAGCTCAGAGCAGTGTGATTAAGAGGGAAAACAAGAAGGAAAGGAACCTTTCAACACAAGTGTCATCAGCATTTCCACTTGGTGTGCACCTCACCCTACCCAAACACACACAGGATTACAGGGAGCAAGAAAGAACAACACGTGAATAAGGAACTCTACTCCTTTCACAATAACTGTGTTATTGATCATAGCCATGACATATTTTAATACAGAACAAATATTAATAATTTAAATAAATGAATAATTTAAAATTAATAGCATCGCAAAAAATATTTTCTGAAGGATGAACCACATCTGCAAACAGCAAAATTTAACCCCTACATGATCTATCTCTGTAAACTGAAGGTTTTCAGAGCTCTCAGCTCCTGAAAACTCCTATTTTACCAGCTATTAGTGTCTGTTGTGCAGTTTAACCTAAAATCCCATTTTATGTGCATTACAAAACCCTAACTACAACTAAAATCCTCTT
Source organism: Rhipidura dahli (assembly GCA_013399225.1). Taxonomy (NCBI): domain Eukaryota; kingdom Metazoa; phylum Chordata; class Aves; order Passeriformes; family Rhipiduridae; genus Rhipidura; species Rhipidura dahli. The sequence continues at coordinate 216,594 of VXAC01003947.1, forward strand.
TGTAACACAGAACACTTTTGTACCTCTTCTAATACCCCCAGAAAAAACTGAAAACATAAAAAAACACCCTCCGTGGCACTTCACGTTTTCAGACATCACGTGCCGGATTCCAGCTCTGTTTTTTAACCATTTCCTTCCAACCTGTTATCACCAAGTAGGTCTGGCAGTGCCAGGCTGATTCCCCTGCCAGGGAAGGGGGGTTTTCCCCAGGCAGGGAGCGAGCTCACCTGGCCGGGCGGGTAGGAGGGCAGGAAGGCTCCGGATGGCTGTGCTGCAGCTCCTCCCGCTGGAGCCGGGGCCGGAGCCGGGGCCGGGGGAGCCGCAGGGCCGGGGAGGCTCATGCCCAGCACGGAGGGCCCAATGCCCAGCCCCACGGAGGCCGGGGGAGCCGCGGGCAGCAGCGGGGGCTGGCTCACCCCGCCGGGCAGCGGCACCGGGAAGCCGGACAGGGTGGGGACGGGAGCGGCTGGGAACTGGTTCAGCACGTCAGGAGTCAGGGCAGGGATCCCTCTCTGCAAAGGCAGCAAGCAGACAGACAGACACACAGTTACACGTGCAGCGCTGACCAAAGGCTGCATTGTGCTCCCAGCTCCCGTTTGCAGCTTGTGGTGCTGAAGCCAGCAACGAGCAGGGCACTGCTCAAGCTCCCAGTAAACCTCCCACACCCAAACACACCATCAAGGATGGATGTGGATCATACCCAGTATACAATTGCTGAGGTGGGAAAAGGCCTCCGAGGCCACTGAGTCCAACCTTTGACCCACCCTGTCACCCAGCCCAGAGCACCGAGTGCCACATCCAGTCCTTCACTGGACACCTCCAGGGATGGGGACTCCACCACCTCCCCAGGCAGCCCCTTCCAATGCTGAATACCCCTTTCCATGAAAAACAGAACTTTAATTGACACTAAAGAAAGCACTAACCAAAATGTAAGTGATGAAATTGATAAAATTATAACTCCACTGAAGTTACAAGGGGCAGTTTCTCCTCTAGACTCCCAACAGAAGCAGCATTTTACTGGACATGTGCACCACCAGGCCCTGGTGCTGAGCCACAGCCCGGGACAGGCTGCTCAGGCAGCTGCCAGGTGAGAGCCATACCTGAGCCACTGCTATCATGGCCAGCACGGAGTAGAGCTCCTCCTTGGTGAGCTTCCCCGGGGTGGTACGGTTGGCCAGAGCCCAGATCTGCCCCAGGGTCTCCCTAGGCAGCCCTGATGACATCAGGATGGGGTAGAGTTTGGCTGTGTCTATTCCAGCAGGAGTCAAAGTGCTTTCGAGGATTTTCTTATACAGCTCTGTGGTGAGGGAGGCAGTGTTAGACAGTGACAACTGCTCTTTTCAAATAATATTGCTCTTCTATGTTATTTTAAACTCAACACGGTATCAAATCAGCAGCACTCAGTGTAAGGTAAGGTAACAGCATTCTGGCACTGTACTGTATCATCATGTTTCATCGAAATGTGTTATTGGATGGTCTTCACAGACAAGTTTAACTCAAGAAGAGATGTATTTTATGTAAAATACACTTATTGCTGCATTTCAAACCACGTTTCTTTAATGAAATTGCAGGATAACCCATATAAAAAGACAGTTCTAAGAGCTTTAAGTATTTAAACCTCAGTGTAATCAATATTTACGACAGCATTTCATTTTCTAATCGCTGTGTTATTTACACATAGAAGACAAATAGCCTTCAGAAATGAGCCTGCCTAATTACAAGACATGCCAAAACCCAGAATATCCATGAAAGCAGCATTATCAGCAATGCAACCTCTACTGGGATAAGCTGCTGCCATAAATGTTTAATCTATAATTTGTTAACACGCTTGAGCAAAACCCGTATTTCTTTAAATGCAGATAAAGCCACCATAAATATGGAACACATCACAGATACACGATTCATCTGATGAGGGAGTAAGGCTTTGATCAGTAAGTGGCCACACAAGCACAGGCACATTCACACCTTGCACTGCCCACCTGGCCAAATGCCCACTGCTTGGTTTACCTGGGACCAAGCTGTCGTTGTAAATCCAGGCAGGCATCATTTGCTGGATGGGGTCCTGGGGAGGGAACACTCCAACTCCTAAAGGTATTCCATTCAGTAAGAAAAACAGTTGTATTAGGAAATAAGAGTACAATGATCTTAAGAGAATACACCACAGCTGGTCAGCACCATTCAGCATTTCAGGCAAAGATTTCAGATAGGAATCACTGTGCTCAGAGGAAGAACAGATACTGCAGGAATATGAAATAATAACTAGAATGATTTGGCAGTAATAGATTATAGTTATATATGTAATGAAATAAGGAGCTCCTCACGTGCCTCCCTCTTCATGTCCAGATGTACAGAACCTAAAGTCTCACTGTCTTCAGGTTTCACAGCAGCAGTTCTGTGTCATAATAAATTCAGCTTCCCATCAACTCCTGGCTATTAGGGCTATTCATGGAATAAACAAATCCACACCTACCATAAACTCCACAGTGCTCGCCCAGAACATCCTCCCCTGGGAAATCCACAAACAGCCCATCGACTGAACCTCGGCAAGATCGTATCCTGTGTCCACAAACCCCTATCCACTGGTCCCAGTCTTCAGCTCCAGGGGACACCACAGCCACCTCCACCACTACAGGCTTCACAACAGGATCTGCCACATTTCACTCCCTGAAAAGTAGTTATTTCCTTCTCCAGTGTGGACTTCTCCCCTCAGTCTCCCTCAGCAGATTTTATGCTCATCTTGGATGGAGCTATGACCAAAATCAGCATAATTTCAGATTTCATTATCCTCCCAAGTGCCCCTGCATCTCCTGACTGCAGTCTAATTTCTAATCATCCCACAACTCCAAGCACAATCTAATACAAGTAACTCCTTTCATTTCACCAACCAAGTAAAATAAATTTGCTACTTCCTCAAGTCTCATTACTCTTCAGTTTTAACCCCCCTTCCATAATCACTCAACAGCTCTTATAAAATCCAAACTGGAACAAAATCTTGTTTTAAGTTCTCATCTAGCCCATCTTTTAAATTTTCATCCCTGAAGTACAGGTGGTTTTAGACATAACATGTATGAGCAGCAAATTGTCTGAGAAACAAGTATTAACTAGCTACAAGTTTAAACCAGGCAAGATTTTATTCTCTCTAGGTTAAAAGATTAAAACCCACCATGACACTGACCATCTTTAGTGGTAAGCTTCCCTAAATAGTTTTCAAAAATATCTTTAGAGAGCATAACTTCTTTTTCCCTGAGACAGGACAGAACGTTTTAAAAACTGATTAAACAAACGTGTTAAAGGTAATTACAACAATAAACTCACGTGGAGAAAGTTCAGAGCAAAATCATGGCAGTTACACTTTGAGCAAGGAGCAGGAGGCACTGACAATATTATTCAAGCAGGCGTTCAGAGCTAAATTACGCAGGGCTGGCCTTGGAATTAGTGAACAGAGCGTTAGCACCAAGCAGCAGCTCATTAGATTGAAATTCTGTCAAACGTTTTGATTGCTCACCACACTCTTCAACTGCTCTGTTTTGTTCTGAAGCCTTGTGCACCTCTGCAGCAGCAGTGGGACCACTTTCATGTCCACCTACAACATCCCAGTCACTGCTGGTGAGACTGGGATGGGCTTGGCTTGCAGCCGAGGCTTTGTGCCCAACTTCGGACGTTTTAAGTTTGGTTTGCTCTTGTTCAGATTCATCTGAGCCATTAGCTAAGGCTTTCTCCTCCAAGGAAGAGCCTGAATAAACAGCAGGAGGAATTACTTATACTTTGTTATGAACTGCCCTGACTGCAATTCCACACTTTGCAAAGGAAAAGTACTTTTGGTGCCACTGATGAGGTGATCAGCCCCAGCTCAGACCAACAGCACCACCCTCTTCGGACACTTTCAGAGCCCGACTCTGCCCTTTACTTACCACAAACACAACTAATTCAACAAGCAAAAAAAAAAAAACCAAGAGGAGGAAGACATGAAACTATGAAACTATTTCTGTCTTAGGATCATTGTTGCATAATCATCCAGGCATCAGGAGCTGAAGTGGCCAGTACATACTTACACATCTCCAAAATTCTTCATCTCACCAACATTCCCTCAGCCTCCACTGGAGGAAGCACACAAGTGCTCCACAGCAGCATAATCATTATTTCTTATACCACCATCTCAACTGTGTCTTTTTCTACCACACAGACTTAGGAAGATGCTAAAACACAACATTTAATTCACCTAAGATCAGGTATGTGTATATTAGCAGTATTTGGATCTACACATGACTTGCTTTTACAGGCAGTTCTCAGGGAAGGGAGAAGGGGACTTAAATCATCTTCTCCCATGCATCAGCAGGTTTCTGCTTAATTGCCTACATATAATTTCTTCCAGCCAGACTGAAAAAAAAACCCCCAACAAAATAAGTAAAGACTCAGTGTAGCTCAGAAGGTGACATGTAAAAGAAGACACTTTAGAGTTACCTGTTTTATGGGTATTGGATGGAGATGCAGAGGTAGGAAAATAAGGAACCTGCCCAGTTGTACCATGCAGGGTGGATAACACTGGAGCTTGGGCTGGAGGGACAGGATGGAGCACAGCCCTCTCTGAAAGCAGCTGCCCAGCCTCAGCGGCAGGATGGAAAGGCTGAGAGGTGGATTGAGGCACCACTTTGGGGCTTTCAACAGGCCCTTGCATAAAGTCACTAAATTCTTCATCATCGAGAAAAGCAGAATGGGAAACAGATACAGCAGAATGGGATGGTGTGGGATGATCTGCAAATGGAATGAACACACAAGGCAAAGTGATGAGGAATAAGGGTCATGGGTGGGAATGTGGGAAAAGTGGCAAACACTGGGAATACACAGCAAATGGGAGAGGAGCAGCAGTGTGGAATGTGTGTGGTGACAGATGTGAAGGTTGCCAGCGTAGCAAACACAAGGTAAAATTGAGCAGCCACTTCCAACCACGCACCTTCTCCCCCAGATTTTTAGGATGCAAACACTGAAACTCGGTTCTTAACACTGGCTGTGAAAGTATTCTGTCTGTTTTAAGCACACGGGGTCAAAACAAATCCAGATGTAATATTTCAAACTGGACATAATGGGGTCTGTCAGGGGGCATTCTCCCTCAAAGGAATGTTTTATCCACAGAAACTCAGCAATATTTCATAAGATACAAAAGAAATGTCTGCTCGTGTAGACAATTTTCTGCTTGATCCTTTCCAGTGTTACACATTCTAAAATAAACTGGTAAAGGACAGGCAAATCTACACACAAAAGGAAGTTATCAGAGATCACCTGTAACTGCAAAATTATCAAAGAGTGAATCCACAGCAGAGACACAAATTCTATATAGGAAAAAGCTTGCCTAGATAAGCTTTGTTTCAGCCTAGACACTAACAAAACTACACTAAAGACCATAAGAAATCTTAAGTGGCAATTGTTGCAAGGGTAATTACTGAGAACAGAGAGGCTTGGTTTGACCATGCCCAGCCACACATCAGGCAGCTGTGACACTCCACTCAAGTCTTTCTACACTGTTTTGATCATTCTTAGCACTTAAATAGCACTTCTCATCTTCAAAAGCACTCTGCAAAACATTAATTAATGCTTCGACTAGAAAAGAACAAACGCTTTATCAATTTCCTTGATGTTTCACATTTAGCAAAGCACATTAGTGTTTCTGTTAAAGATTTCAAGTCTTTTAATAAAGGCTGATATCTAATATTTCACCCTCATACCCTGACCAAGAAAACAGTTGCAAGAATGACGTTTGATTTTACAAAACTGTTAATCCACTCATTTTGTACCACTGAATAAAAATACTTGTTGGAATTAGTTCCCCCTGCTGAGGATTTCAAATGTTGGAGTTTTATTTTCAGTTGGAAAATGAAGAAAATTACAAACCTGGCTTTTTTGGATGTGTTGCTGGTGTCGGATGCATTTTAGCATCTCTAGAAAAGCCATCTAAGTTCCCTTTAATGGCTTCCAAAGCATCATCTCTGCTTTTTTCACCTGTCTGAAACACCACAGAAAACATTGAAAAATTCACAGAACAGTTTTCTTTCAATACCCACACTTCTTCATTAGCAGAATTAACAATGCCTGCTGCTGGCAGAGTGTGTACAGGACTGACTCTTCCCAGAGGTTTTTCAAGCCATCCTCTGGCATCTCATGCAATTCCCCACTGATTTTGCTTGCTGAAAGAGACCCTCCCATTAAAAGCTATTAAAAAAACCTGAAGAAAGAAACACCCCACTCATTGTCAGGCCATACCTTCGGTTTCACACTGCTCAGGAGTCTCAGCTTTTGCTTCTGCTCTTCAAACTGCCGTCGTTTTCTTTCTTCCTCTAAGAATTTCTGCTGGTGCTCAAACCTCTTCCTGAAGGAAAATGATTTAAATATATATAGGTATCTATAAATAATTTCTGTGAGGATTTTCATGGCAGGTTTGTGCTCCATTTGTCCATTTCTACTGTCCCAAACTCAGGTGGTTTGGTGCACGTGTTCCTGCTTTTTCTCAGACCTGGACAAGCAATGGAGTACTCAGCAGTACCCTACAGCCCTAAATGGCTGCTGCTCCAGAGAAACCCCATCTCCCCCTCACAAAAGGATGCCCCGAGGGTCAGTGAAGTGTCACTTACTGCTGCTCCTCTGCAAACTGCTTCTGCATGTCCGGGGTGTACTGCGGGGCGGCCGGGCGCATCCCCAGGAACGAGGCCTGTCCCATGTAAGGCATTCCAGCCGTGGGCATCGGCCCCAGGGCCATGCCACCCTGCAAACACACAAACCAACCAACCACACAGCTCCAGGGGACTTGCTTTCAACTCTGATACATATATTTATTTATTTTTTTTTTTTTCCATAGAGAAAGCCAAACCACTGGCAATGCCAAGCTGGAAAGGGGGTGGAGCCCATAAAATCCAGAGTTAGGGAGTGCTGGAGGAGCAGAGGCTGAGCAGAGAGCAGCTGCCCTCAGTAGATGGCACTCTTCCTCTGTACGAGGATTCTCGGTCCTCGCAGCATTTGGGAAGTCACTGGCAAAAATCAGCCCTTCAGATCCATACAACCCGCCCCAAGAGCAGGAAGGCTGCAGCCATCCTACACCACTGCTCAGTAGGGGCTTTTCTTGGGGTTTTTGGTTTCTATTCTGAGTGATTCTAAGTGATTTCTATTCTAAATAATTATATTATTTCATAATTCTTTTATATTCCCTGCTGGAGGGCACACTCCTACCAACCATGGGTGCTAGAAAATGTGGTCTAGTCATTTCCCAAACATACCCAGGGAACCAACAATGTATGACAACAGCCAAGAGGAGCCTTGTCTGAATAAACTCTATCAGAGACATTTGCTGGGAAATATATTCTGGGACATTTAGAGAAGCAAAGCTGCCTAATATAGAAGGAGACAGAAAATAATTTACTTTTCCTACCATTCATTTTGCATTTGGTCTCAGAACACGTAGGAAGAGAACAAAAGCTGTTTATTATTTTTAGACCAGCTCTCATAAAAACATCTTCCTACTATAAATTTCGCCAGAATAACATAATAAATTCCAGGTGGGGGAGGGAAGGGAGTGTAAGGAGATGGCAAAACACCATAAATTCAATTTGTGACATAGCAATTTGGTTAGAAAGTCATGCAAAAACATTAAATTTCAGCAAAGTGCAGATTTGTACATAAGCACATCTGGTGCTGAATAGAAAATAATATATTAAAAGAGAGAAAACATAGTATTAGCTGCTCATCTTTCATTCTTATTTCTCAATTAGCAACAGCAGCACTAAAGACAAAGTTAATTTAAGGAAAAAGACAAATATGGGAAGCTGGACAAAAGGGAAAACTGGTTGCACGAGAAAATATAGCACACTGAAGACATTCCCTCTCCTTAGAACAAGGTCTTTAAAAAGAAAGTTTATGATTTGTGACCTACACTCAGGAAACTTAATTCTATTAATTCCAGCATGTGAGCTGCAAAGGGATGAAACAATTCAGTGACGTGGTCACGAACTGCACGCACAGACTGCAGCCACCCAGAAAGGTCTCATTTTAAACAGTACACAATGAACCACCACAAAACCAAAGAAAAGAATAAAAAGCACAAAGGAAAATTCAAAAGACAGGAGAGACCCATAGTGGGAATTTTTGAATTCTGAACAATTCCACACCAGCACTAACCCCACCTGGGGAGCAGGTGGCATCTGGGAGCTTTCCAACATGTTGCTGCTGCTGTTCCCTCCCCTGCTCAGACCAGGCTACTTGGAACTTTCCACAAGGGAATGAAGTGACAGGACAGAGGGAATGGCCTTAAACTGAAGAAGGGCAGGGGTAGATGGGATATTAGGGAGAAATTGTTCCCTGTGACAGTGGGGAGGCCCTGGCACAGGTTGCCCAGAGAAGCTGTGGCTGCCCCATCCCTGGAAATGCTCAAGGCATGAGGTTGAACAGGGCTTGGAGCAGCCTGGGATGGTGGAAGGTGTCCCTGCCCATGGCAGGGGGGTAGAACTGGATGAGTTTTAATGTCCCTTCCAACCCAAACTAGTGTGGGGTTCTTCAGTTTCAGCCCACATTTCATTGCCACACACCTGCATGGTCATGGGTCCAGGAGGCATCTGAGAGCCATAATTCATCCCCATCATCCCTGGCATGTTGGTCTGCATGACAGGAACCATTGGGAATCCTTGCTGTTGCATAGGAATCATCCCTGCAATGAAACATCAAACAAGCCCAGTTAATGTTAAAGCTTTTCCCCCCGCCCCCTTCCCTAACCCTGTCTCCCCCTTTTAATTATTCTTTTTTGTTTACTATACCAGCAAAGGAAAGTAAAAAACTCTGAGTTGTTCAGGACTATTTAAAAACAAAAATAATAAAAGTTGCTACACTGCAGGCAGACACAGAATTTCCTTAATTAAAACACTGGTCAGTCTACAGGGAAAAATGCTACAGGGCTTTTCAGTAACTAAGCTGATGAATTCTCCCACCATCCTAAAGATTCTCTGTGGGTTTCTTCCCATATGATTTTTGGAAGGGTCATTTCCAATTAAAAAGATTTAATTAACCAGGGTGACTGGTGCTGGTAATTCCCATTTCTCTGGAAACCAGCAGCTTCTGAAAATAAATCTTGGGAAATAAAGTCAACCTTTCACAAAGCAACTTCACACTCTAACCTGGCTGGATAACTTGTCTGTAGGTCAATTAGCACACCTTAGGTTAATTAGCCCACTACATGTGTTAGAATGGTAACAATATTTGTCAGTAAAAGCTAAACTTGAACAAAACTGGACAAATCAAGCTGGAATGTGTTAATTCACTGAATAAAGCAAGTGGGTGATGTTTCAGTATCTTCCTATCTCACATTTTGCTGTCTTGGGAGACAAACACTAACACACACTCGTTACCAGCACACCATGAAATAATTATGCAAAAACACTCCAGGAGGGCATGACACAGGCAGGAATGATCCATGAATCAGTCCCTGAGATTTTAATAAAAAAAACACTCCGTTTTCCCCATAAGTTCTCTGCATATTTTCCCCTAATTAAGCAAACAGCACCGCATCAGGAATGAGAACAAAGGCAATTTAAGGCTGAGGCTTCTCCCATTGTAATAATACTTTCCACACAGGTTGTGACTCTTGTCCCAGGGTCTTGCTGTGCTTTGTAAATATTTACCAGGTCTTGCAACACCCGCACAATATGGGTATACACAGCTGGGAGATGAAGCAGAGAGAGGTGAAATACCATGCTCAAAATAACACCAGAATCTAAAAGGCAAATTCAGGTTAAAAAGGGAGATGTAGCTTTCCTGGACCTTTAATCTAGATTCTGGTGATGCTGCTTCAACAACACACAGGAGGTTTTACCAGCAGAGGGGTGAGGGTCATTTCAGCAGAGCTGAATTCAAGGGCAAAAACCAGCTATGGAGTTCAATTAATAATCACACCTCTGAACATCACTGCAGACCTGGTCCAGGTCTAATTTATCTAAACAAAGCAAAGAACTTTGTGTTCAAAACGTGAAGTTGATACGTACCTTGAGGGGGACCCAAACCACCTGCGACGGGAAACATGAAGCTGCAGGAGGAGAACAAGAGTACAAGAAATTCTGTCATTGTAGTGTAAATATCCATGGTTGAAAATCTACCTCGACTTCCACGTTGGCACCATCCCCAGGAGCCTCCCACATTCTGGTCAGCACTTGCATCTGCGCCTGCAGGTCCCACAGAACCCAACCCCATCACAGGGAAAAACGTTATCCCCCAGATGGATCCCCAAAGCACCGGAGAGCCCCAGCAGCACTGTCAGCATTGTCACAGGCTGCAGAGCCAGGAAAAACAGATCTGATCTTCCCAGCAGCCCTGAGACGGCTTTGACTCATCCACATCACCCACAGGAGAGTTTCGGCACCCACACAGGTTGGGAAGAGGTCAGTTTGTTGTGTAGGCTAAGCACAGAATGAATAAACATCTCCTCTTGGAAGTATCTGACTCAGCAGGACCATTAACTGTACCAGACAACACTTCTCAGCTGCTTAGGAACAGCTTTTCTGAAGAAAAATAAACTACCAAAGAAACCACATCACTTTTTGTCCCCTTTGAAACATCAAGCACCACAAAATCATAGAGTTTCTATTTTCTTGGTTATCTAATTACAACAAAAATAGCACCTTGGAGAAAATACTCATTCACTTATCAAAGGTCAAGTGCACCTGCAGGAAGAACCATTAAAATTTCAACTAAAATCCTAATGAAAACTGCTAGCCCTCACTCTCAAACAGCTGCCAAACAGCAAAAAAGAACCTAGTTTAAAATTCTCATTTGCAAGCAACTTGCAGAAACCCACGTCAGCAGCAATTTCCCAAACAAGAACCTCACTCAGTGTCCCAGGCAGTTATTACATCCAAGTGCTGTGGAAGAGAAACACACTTATAGATATTCAATGTTCAATTCCGAGGGTGGATGTAAAAGAAACTGCCTAAGAGTACAAGAGAAAATGCCATCAGAAATGGCTGCAGGAAGTCCTGAAAGCCAACCTGGTTTATAAATATAAAAGAGCTGTGTAATATGAGCACTGAGATAAAATAAGGAATTTAAATTATGCATTTCTCCAGGAGCAAATTGCACCTCCCCACTGTACAGACAGTAGGTCACACAGTCACCAAGACAAGACACATTTGCTTTTCACTTCATCCTCTAATCAGGATCTTCATCATCCTGAAGCTTTCTTCAGCCCTGACCACTGTGGGCTGATTTCTCCTTCCACAGCTATCACACACCTGTGCTTTCCAGTGCACCCAGTCTTGCCATCCTCAATCCCCACCATCTGGGGTTGTCTCTTTCAAGCACTGCGCAAACTCACACACCTCAGCCCCAAACACGTGCAGGGCTTGGATCTTTTGGGGCTTGGATCTCACCGTAGAGAATTCAGTCATATTAATCCAGTCCTTAGCATACAATATCAATGTGAAAACAAACAGACTTTCTTTAGCCAGAATGATGAAATATGAAAAACAATTTCTGAAGGTCTCCTAAACATGTAGAAGTGTCCTAAGCCTCATGTTTCCCTTCTTGTTGGAGAACCTGGTCAAGAGGAATTCTGGTCAACACAAATACGATGTAAACTGAACAAGCATCGGGAGGTACTGCTGCTTGTTGGATGCAAGTAAAGGCCAAACTATTAAATATTTATCCCTTTCTACAGAGCTCCTGGTTTATTTATAAGTCTCTGCTGAAAAAATAGAAAGAAATAATCAACAAAAAACCCCTCAGCTAATTAGAGGGCAGTGGAAGATGAGCTAGTCCAAAGTAGCAAAGCGAGTTCTGGCAGCACAGCGCCGTACGTGCCACTTGGATCCACCACAGATTCACTCCAGGATTCAGCTGTGCAGCTGCCAGCACCAGCCACACTGGCACGGCCACAGACCACTCCAACTTCATTCCAGCAATGGGAATTTTCCGCTGAACTACTTTTCTGGAGGTGCAGAAATGCCCAGAGCAATCAGCGAAAGCAGCTGGTTCTCGTGGCTGAGGGAGCCAGAGAAGGGACAGCCCGGTGTGAGCCCGACCCGGGATGCGCTGCACAGATACAATGAAGAGAAGGGAACAAAGTGCTCACCCTCCTACAGCAGACCTCTTAAAGCGGTACTGTAAATCCATAAATTCCTACCAAATGAGTATTTTAAATATGGAGCTTGAAAAGAAACACCAAGAAGCCCCAAACCAGCCATGCAACAGCTTCAGCCAAAATGCAGGAGCACGGGGAAAGCAACTCCTTTTCTGAACTGAAATTTCACTGCAACAGCTCCAAACCACACAGAACATCTTCCCATCTACAAGTGGATTTTTAAACTCCTTAATTTCCAAGCAGTACAACTCTATCAACACAGCAGACTGTCAGAGTATTTTTGAATGGCAGAAATGCATAAAAACTGAAGCAAAATAAGGCAAAGAACCCACACAGAACAGAACTTTTCCTCTACCTCCAGACTCTGTCCTCAAAGAAACCGAAATACTATCAATGGGAAATGGTGATTTGTAAATCCTTTTATTTTTCAGAACCTATATTCCACTGACAACATACTCAATAACCCTGACAAAACTGTGGGCTTTGGATATCCAAGACAATTCAATGAACTTAATTGTCAAATGCAAAATTTCCTCAGCCTCCCTAGAAGTAGGACAAGAGATAAATAGCACACAAGAGCCTACAGTGAAAAAAACATTACTAGAGTCTCCAAAGGTGGTGAAATCCAGTTTACCAACCCTTCCAGAAACACAACAACATCTTTTTTGACAGTGGTTCTTTCCCTTAACACGATTCCTCAGTCCTCCCTGCAGCCAAGGTGCCCTTTTGTGAGAAGGAGAGGAAAAGGGAAGTCCCCGGCGAGGCTGTGTCCCAGGAGGCCACAAACAGAGCTGCCCGGCGGTGACAGGAACATCCACTGACACCGGCACCGGCAGCAGCCGAGCGGGGCTGGCAGAACCCCCAAATCCTCCCCACCCCAACAGCTGAGACTGATGGCAAGTGGGGTGCAACTGCCCAAGCCTGGACACACCGGGGGAGATCAGCTGGGCCCCCAAAACCGTGAATGAATCTCAGCAAAACGCAGAGCTACCGTGGCTGCATTCCCCACCACACGCCTGGGAACCCACATCCCACTCAGGAGCCCACGGACTCCACCCAGGGCCGCACCACATCCTGCCAGGGACCTCGGTGCTCCATCAGGATCCCAGGTGCGGTACCTGGGATCCACACACCTTACCCAAGCCCCCACAAAGCTCACCTGACAACCCACGAACCCCACCTGGGACTCCGCAGGCAACATCCCACGTACCTCACCTGAGACCCCAAGCACCACACCTGCGACTCCCACACATCCCATCCAGGACCCCACACACCTGAGACCCTACGAACCCAACCCAGGACCCCCACACCGCAGTCAGAAACCCCGCACAGCCCCTCTGGGCCCCGGCCCCTCCGCCCTCACACCCCCCCTGCACCCCGAGCGCCCACCCCATCGCTCTCA
>VXAC01003947.1:230280-262765 GCA_013399225.1 Rhipidura dahli
TGCAGCTCCCCGGTTCCACAGCCCCTCCATCCCCTCCGTTCCACGGCCCTTCTTCAGTCCCACAGCCCCTCCATCCCCTCCGTTCCACAGCCCCGCCGCTCCCCGGCCTCACAGCCCGTCGATGCCTCCGTTCCACAGCCCCACGGCTCTCCGCTTTTACAGCCCCTCGATCCCTCCGTTCCACAGCCCCACAGACTCAAAGCATCTCCGTTCCACAGCCCCACAACGCCTCGGTTCCACACCCACACAGCCGCTGGGTTCCTCGGTTCCACAAGCCCGCGGTGACCCGGGAAAGGCCCGGGAGGGGATGAGCGGCCCCGGCTTCGGCCCCTGTGGCACCAAAACCAGCGCTTTTCCGTAAAAAGGTAAAGAAAGTGCCGCCCTTCCGCTCGACCTCCCGCAGGGGTGACCTGGGGACATGTTACAAGAATGGATTGGCGCTGATGGAGGGTTAAAAGGGATATTGGGAAGAAATTCCTCCCTGTGAGGGTGGTGAGGCGCTGGCAAAGGCTGCCCAGAGAAGCTGTGGCTGCCCCATCCAAAGTTGATTAAACCATGACAATCCTGCTCGGGAATTCTCCCTTAAAGGACTGTGGTTGCAGAGAAGCCATTCCTGCCTGACTGGAATTCTGACACAGCCAGGGTGGGCTGAGAACACGCTGGGCAGATGAAGACAGGGAAAGCACACAGAGCTGGGCCTCTTGTGCCTGCAGACTTGTTCCATCGAGGCTGCACACACAGGCAGGGCTCTGAATTAGCATCTTATGTCCTTGTTTATTCTGGTTTCAGGCTCAGTTACAAAACAGTACAAAATTAGTGGACATGTAAAGGATTTGTTATTTCAAAATAGTTTTATAGAAGAAAAACAGTAAGAAGAGGAAGATTTTACTTTCACATACAAGTGGAGTTGTTTTGGCTTTTCTGAAGTGTCCAGGGAAGTTTTTGACAGCTGCAATTATCAAACCTGACAGTAAACACTTTTTTTTTGTCTCCGAATCTCCTTAAAGTGTCTGACAAATGTATTAGGGGCGGTCTGAACACAGACAGTATTTTCAAGGAGCAGTACAAAACTGTGTGCAAGTAACACAATCTGATGCTGGTTTTGAACTATTCTCAGAAATACACGGCATTCACTGCACGAGCACATGCTCCAGCTTCTGTAAGAAGCATCCAGGAATGCTCTCCTGGCATTTCAGTAGAGACTTTCTAGCATGTAAACCTTCATCCTCACTCCGAAGGAAACATGAAAAATGTTTTTTCTCCCTTCACCATCGCTGCCATCTTCATTCTTCTGTTCCAGCACAGACAGAGGTGCCAGCCCCAGCTCACCAGTCTGAATTCAGCTTTCTGAAACAGTCTGTAATTTACTGCCCTTTTTGTCTTCTTTACCTTTCTTCTTTTCCTTAATATTTTCCTTTGTAGTTTTCCTACAAGAAACACATTGGAGATCAAGACACCCGAGCATAACCAGTGGCTTAAACTGGTGTCACCTGACAGATGGCACCACACAAGGCAAAAAAAATGCTGTCATTAATCCAATCTCCAGTAGACAGATACTGACACTAAAACCTCATCACTAATATCATTATGACTGGGTGGTTCATCCAAACAAGTTATCTGTTACTTTGGTTAAACTTTCTGGGCTCTTTCTGGATATGCAGCATTGCTTACCTCTTCTTCAGAAAAACCTACTTACATTTTTCCTTTGCCTTTTTTCAAGAAGCACTTTGGGGTGGTACAAATGGATTCTCTTGTCAAAGGTTTCTTAATTAATTTCTTCTTTTGTTTGCTGAGAACAACATTTAGTGAAGAAAGATTAAATTACTAGAGATTCTGGTTCTAGAAACTACTAGAAGTTATTAAAAAGCACTAATTAAAAACAGGTAAACTGCTCAGATGAACATACCTCTGCAGTTTGGGCAAATGTTTTATGTATTCTGGCACAGGACAGCCAGCGCGCTGGATAACGTTGGCAATACTGGAAAGGAGAGAAGGGAAGGGATCAACTCCAGTGCTTGGACAAGTGATAAATATTTTTTTGTGGAAAACAGCAAGCCCAACAAACTGTCTGGTTATTGTTGGTCTTTTGTTTTGTGGTGATTTTTTTTTTTAAAGCAAGAAATAAAGATTATTAATAAAAGACGTATTACCTCCGTAATAAAGGTTTATCGTCTTCTGTAAAGAAAGTGACTGCCTTTCCTCTGTGTCCTGCTCTTCCAGTACGACCTGTCAAACACAAATTTTGCAGAGTAGAGATTTTAATTGAAATATCTCCCTTTATTCCTCCTCACAGGCCCAGCCTCCTGATGCACCTTCATATACTAAGCATACACCAAGCAGCCAATCCCCAAACCCTGCTCCTAGTGAATGAAAGCACAGCTGTGTCTGAAACACCTACATAAAGTTCACGGAATACTGGCAATAACAGCAGCATCTACATTAAAGACCTCAGAAATGGGAGAAAGGGGGTGATTAGTGAGCCATCCCTCACCTATCCTGTGGATGTATTCCACAGCACTTGTTGGCAAATCATAATTGATGACCATGTTCACACCTTTGAAGTCAATCCCTCGAGCCAATAATGCTGAGCAGATGAGCACCCAGATCTTCCCAGCTCTGAAACTCTGCACTACTTTGTCTCTCTAGGAAAAGAACAGAAAAGATATTTGGAAACAGCCCGAAAAACAATTTGAGAAAGGAGGTAAACTTGTTTCCTTAAAGTTGTCATGACGTTAAGGAATAAAACTAAATCTCTGAACAAAAACCCGCAGGCATTTGCTGCCAGGGTTACCTGGAGTTATACTCTTGCTTTTACCTTTCTTTCTAAAGCATTTCTTAAACAGAAATAAAATCCTCCTACCTGCTGCTGAGTCTTGTCTGCATGGATGACATCCACATTGATGCCTTCGTAAATAAGCTCGTGGAAAAGCTCTTTAGCCCTCTCAATAGACTGTACAAAAACAAGGACTGGAGGAGCGAAACCCTGCAAAAGAGGAAATTCATCTCAGGTTCCAAAGTCCTTTTCCTGGCAGAAACTGAGACACAGCAGATGTGGGCAATGGTTTGTGTGCCACAGAGAAGTGTTTGACATGGGAAATTTGGAGTCTCTGACACAACACAGCTCAGCAGGAAGAACACACTCAGTCTCTCTAAAATACCTTTTTAACAAGCTCTCTCATTGCTGTTAGTTTTCCTGTCTCAGATCCAACAAACAACAGCTCTTGTTCTACTGTCTCTGCTGCAGAGTTTCTGAAACCAGAAATCCAACAGACTTCAGTGGTTTTTATACACATTAACCCATCCTATATATTAATAAATACATATAATATATGTAACCCCCACAAAAATATTACCTGGTGAATGAAAAATACTTCACAAGAAAACCTGTTTCACCAGTGCATGCTCCTAAGATTGCTGTTTATTTGATGATAAAGTAATTGGCAAAGGAAAAGAACACTTTATTCAACACACGAGAAAGATCTACATGCCTACACATTTTTTTCTGCAAACAACCCTCAGTGCTGACTAACAGCCACAAAACCAAGCAGGCTGATGATGCAAAGAAAACAATTTCCCAGGAAATAAATAATGAAAAAAAAAGGCAGAAAACACCTACCTTGCTCCAACAGACACCAGGACAACGCTTTCCAGGTTGAGCTTACACCACTCCTCCACGTCGTGGGCGAAGGTAGCGCTGAACAGAGCCCTCCTGACCAGGTGGGAGGTACAAGCCAGGAAGATGGAGGCCAGCTGGTCCCGGAACCCCGACTTGCCATCCTCAAACAGCTTGTCCGACTCATCCACCACCAGCCACTCCACGCTAGGAACAGCAGGTTTGCATTTCAGGGGAGCCACTGGGGGAGAAGTGCCACTTTTGAGTGGCAAAGCACATTTGAAATGAACTCTCGTACCTGCTCAGGTCTATTGCTGGAGGATCTTCTTTCAGCAAATAAATGAGTCTGTTGGGAGTAGTAACCAGTATGTCTAGTAAAAGAAAAGAAGCAAAATGTCAAAAAAGATGCAAAATAAACCAAACAAACAGAGCCCTGAGAAACACCAGTTCCAATCCAATCTGCCCGAGGTACAGTTAAGCAGAGTCCCATTTCTTCCCTGCCACTCTTGGAGCGTTGCACAACAGACTGCACACCCTGAGTGGCATTAACCATCTCTTTAAAACCACACAGCCCAGAGAGAAAGGTCAGTGACATTCTTTAAATTTTTAGAAACACTTCAGTCCTTAAAACAGTTACCAAATTTCTTGGAAGACTTGGGCCCAAACTTCTTGGCTGCCTCAGCTGCCTTGTGGATCATGTGGATTCTGAAGCCCGTGCCCTCGGCCAGCTTCACCAGCTCCCTGTGGGTCTGAAAAGGCAGCAGAGATTGCATTTTCAAACTGAGCTGATGAGCTTTTCTGACCAAAGCACTGCTGACAATCATGGAATTGTGGAATGGTTTGGGTTGGAAGGGTCCTTAAGGCAAATCTCGTTCCACCCTTGCCACCAGGCAGCCACAGCTTCTCTGGGCAACCTAATCCTGAAGACAGAGCTTCAAACATCACCCTGATTTCAGTGTTAAGAGAAAGCTCTCTGGTTTCCTTAGTATAAAATGCAGCTCTCTAACAGGCATTACTCACTTCATTACCACACGTGGCTCCCTCTCTCACATGAATAAAAACTGCCCAAAGGTGTGGGTTTTATTTCATTCTAATAACACAGCTATGTTACAAAGTTATTCCTTGAAACTCTGAGTTTGGGACAAACAGATAAACCTCTCGTAGCAATCTCAAGTAGGAAAGGAGGTTTTAAGAGCACCTGAGCATTGGGCAGTTTAAAATATGATCAAAGAATCTTGAGCCTCTAATCTAATCATTTAGATTAGACTCAGATAATAGATATGCACCTACTTCACAGAAGTCAAAAGACTTGAAAGACACATTTAAATCAGCTTTTTCTGATATGTGAGGGCAATAAAGGAAAAAAATATTTACTAAGCTGCTATTTTGCTGATGCAGAGTGAAAATAGTGAAGTACATCAGGGTGAGATTCTCTCAACACACACCTGGCTGGCAAGTTCTCGGGTAGGTGATATGATCAGAGCCCTGAATCCTTTGTTCCTGGGCTGTTTCAGATGTGTTAAGAGAGGGATGCAAAATGCCAGTGTTTTTCCAGACCCAGTAGGAGCTGAAGCCAGAAGCTCCCGACCCTGTAAGAAAAAAACAACGGGGTTACATTCCAGTGGGGGAAAAAAAAAAGGAGTAAAAAAATCACATTCCCATCAATGTCAATGCTGCAAACTGAGCCAAAATACCTTGATTCAGCTTTAAAACAAAGGCAGCCATGGCCCCAGATTTTGCCAGGATCCATGAAATCCCAGAGAACTTACGTGCAGCATGACGGGGATTGCCTGCATCTGGATGGGTGTTGGGACATGGAAGCCTGCAGCTTGGATATTCTCCATGATTTTAGGGTGCACTTTGTACTCCTTCTGAAGCTGATCAAAGGTAGCAATGGGGTCAGGGAGATCTGTTCCCTGGATGTTGATCCTGTGCTGGTTCCTGAAGCGATTTATCTACGAGGCAAAAGACATGCTCCTTCTGTTTAACTTAACACCATCAGACTCACCACGTATGGATTCACCTCCTGATTCTTTTCCCCCACACTCAAGTCACCCTCCTTCCAAGAGTAATCACCACAAAAAACCTCAGTTTTCATATCAAACACCCACAGAGCACCAGGAACCTGTTGCTGCATCAGAACTCCCTGGTCCCACCTTTTCTCTCCTCAAGCGTTCAAGCTTCTCTGCAGTAGGCTTTTTGTCTTTGGCGTCTTCAAATTTTGCTTCCAGAGAGGACATCCACTTTATTCCATTGTTTTCTGACAGCTCTGGCACTGAAACTGCTCCTGGAAGTTGCAAACAAATTGAAGTTTTCTTTAGTAAAACAGAGACAGGCATTATTTGGAGACAAAACAATCTCACAACCTTTTTTCTCTCGTTCTCAATAAAATGAATGAAGACTCCAGAAGGATGGCAACCACATCCCCAGGTCTCAACAGTGAATCTTGGCCCAGTTATTGGACCAGCTCTGAGCCAGACCAGCCAAGGAACCCAGAACTGGATGAGCTTCAAGGCCCCTTCCAACCCAAACCAATCTGGGATTCTCTGATGATTCTGCCAGGGATACACTTGTGTATCCAAATACCTCGTGTCTTCTTCTTTTTTCTTTTCCCTTCACTGCTTTCTGCCGTTCTCTTCCTCTTTCCTGCCACCTCTCCATCGTTCTTCCCTGCTCCATCGTTGTGCTGCTTCACCTCCTCTTCAGCCCCTGCGAGCTCCCAGCCCTCCACGGCAGATCCCTGAGGGGCTCCCTCCTTGTTGCCGAAGAAGTCGAGGCTCTCCAGCGAGACGTTGCCGCGGTTCCCTTTAACCACCTGCGGGAGAACAGGGAAAAGGGTGAGACGCCACGGCCAGGCCCCCGCTCCTCAGCGCCGCGGAGCCTGAACCGCGCAGGGGCCGGTCCCCGAGCCCTCCCCAGCCTCCCCTCGGTGTCCCCGCACCCCGAATCGCCGCGCGTCGATCCCGAACCGCCGCACGTCGAAGCGAGCGCCGGCTCCCAAGCGCCGGAACAGCTCGTGGGTCTCCATGCTGCCGCGCTCCCAGCGCGCCCCGCGCCGCCGCCGGAAACGGGGATCACTTCCGGCGCGGAGCGGCCGGGTACCATGGCAACCGGCCCGCGGGGTGTCATGGCGACCCGCTACCATGGCGACGGCGCGGTCAGGCTTCCCTAGGCCGCAGCGGGCCCGAGGCCACGGGAGATGCCGCAGCGAGACGGGAACGGCTGTGGCGACAGCACGAGGGTGGCGAGGGAGGATTCCTCACCCACGCGGGGCTGTGGGTGCCTCCATCTGGCCCCTTCCAGCTCCGCTGCAGTCCTGCACTGCGGGAGGGAGCGGACAGGAGGAGGTTGTTGCTGCCCTGTGCACAACCACTTTGCTTAATCCTTGATTTATACTAACACAGTGCAGCCTCACAAGTGTGCCTGAAGAAACAAATGCTTGAGGCCGTGGCAGGAGAAGCCCAGCAACTGGCTGAGCTCCTCAGGGTGTTCCAGAAAGCTTGCCCAGATTAAGATCAGAATTTATTTAATAATGTATTTATTCATTAGATAAACATGAGATCCCATAGTGCAGGTAAATCTAGTGCTCTCTGTCAGATCAGATTTTTTTTCCTTGTTGTTCTTGAAGGAAAACCAACTGAAATCTAATTAGCAGCAACAAAAACTAATGTAATAAAAGCCTCAAAGGCTAAAGGTTCACACTGCTGAAATCCAAGAGCTCTAAGACATATAGGCCATGGCTGCTCCTCCTGTAACATTCACCACTTTAATAACAAACCTTGAGATGAAAAATTGTGTAAACCTGACCCTCCCCTCCGCCCTTCCCTGCCTGATTTATGGCGCTTTTTCTTTTGCCAAACTTTTAACTTCCCAGCAAACGGGTGGAGGCAGACTCCGGGACCTGGCTGCAGAGCACCACGACGGTGACAATTCCCTTTCTCGTGTCCCCATCGGGGAATAAAGACCCAGCTCCACATCCTCGGAGCAGTTCCCGGGCTGAGGCTCCTGCTTGGCCACGGGGAGCAGAGACCAATGGTTGCTGCGAGAGGACAGGGGGAAGAATGTGGAGGCATTTGTGTAACAAAGAACTATAAACCATCTCCAATATCCATCACTCACCAAGGGATGCTGCTGGCAGATTCAAGAGCGAGGAAACGGGGAATATTCTCTCCATCGGTCAGCTGGGAAATCTTTTTGTGTCAGGAGTGAGGAGCTCTGCTCCCGAGGGCAGAAAGCAGACTATCCTGAGCTGGAAGGGACCCACAGGGATCATCCAGTCCAACCCCTGGCCCTGCAGAGACTGAGAGCGTTGTCCAAATTCTCCTGGAGCTCCGGCAGCCTCCGGGCCGTGCTCATTCCCTGGGCAGCCTGTGACCACCCTCTGGAGCTACTGGGGCTCCTGTCACTCTGCCGCTCCTGCTCTGGGCAAGGTGACCTACAGCCTCGCAGAGAAGGGCCACTCTGAGGTGCAGAAACCCCACAAGGCAAAGGAAGCCTCGCTTAGTTCCCCACCATTGACCCAAACGTCCTCAGAGCCTCCTCACAGGGAGCTCCCGCTCCAGCTGCGCCGCAGCAAACAGGGAACATCTGCCCGAGCCAGGCTAAGGGGGTACCAATCCCCCAGCCACAGCCACCCCGAGGGGCCAACAGCATTTATCACAGCAGCTCTGCCTTTCCCTGAAGCCCCTGCCCCGGCTGCACGTGCCGAGGAGCACGGCGCTTCCAGCGCTCCAGGGCTGGAGCCAGCCACAGCAGAGGAGGGGAGCGCTGCCCGTTCTGCCTGGAGTGACTGGCACGATGCCCACGGGCCGGCCTGGGGCGTGGGGGAGCGCCCAGGCTGCTGGTGCCGTTTGTTATCCTCGCAGCAGGTGCAGGTGGGTGGGGAATAGCTGGGCACTCTCCCGACCCTGACACAGCCCCATCCCTCCGGGGCTCTGGGGTGTCTGGGGTGGTGCAGAGCAGCTCAGGTGAGATGTGTCCCAGGGCAGGTCATTGGGCTGTGCCCGAGGAGTAAATAAAATAAAGAATAGATTATAATATGGCAAAGCAAATCAGGGGAGTGCATTTATTCCATCACATGCACACCCAGGTCCGAGCTCCTTACCTGTCGCCGTGGGCTCCTGGAGAAGTCCAGCTAAGCCAGCACCTCCCGTGTGCGTGTCCATCTGCTGCACAGGTGTAAAGCAGCAATTACAGGACAGTGGGACTCCTGCACGTGTGCCCCCCACGCCCTGCCCTGCAGCTACATCATCATCACTAATATGCACATAACAGTCAATTAGCCTGGCCGAGCGCACTGGTGACCTCTGATCCCTGCTGTGTCCCCCGATCCATTAACAGGCCCTCAGCCCTTAGCTCTCAGTATGAATTGATGTAGCATCCCTTCTCTTGCAGCTAAGAAACATGCGTCCTCATTCAGCTGTCCATTTCCACTTTCTGTTCCTTTGTCCTCCCCTTCTGTTCCCTGTGTTGCTAACCTGGTCACCACTTCTTGACCCCACGTCCTTGCCCCTCCCAAGGGTGTTGTAATCCCAACCACTACCGAAAAACTTTTACTTTTCCCCCCTTTACTCACATCTTATTTAGCAAAAAATGGTTTCCAGCAGTGTGGGAGCTTTGATCCCCTATTCAAAAAATCCTTGCAATGTTTTTTTAAAGACTTTCTTTCTCAGGCAAATGAATCCTTCATAAAGGGGGAAGTGGTGTGCTGGTTGGGCTCTCTGTTCATCTGAGGAAGACAAATGATCTGGTTTATTACTTGAAAAGCATAACAGTTGAGTGTGTAGATTTGTGATTTATCTGTAATTAAGAATCCATTTGAGCAGCATATTAATTACAGAGAGGAGAATTGATTTTGCTGAGTAGGAAAGTAAAATCAAAGTTCCTTGAATTAGAAGACAGCATAGAATGCCTGAGGCTTGAGTTTTCTGTGGCTCTGCATTACACCTACACTGGGATAACTCTGGGGCACATTTGGGTTTTTTGACTTTTTTCTCCCTGGGTCAGAGAAATAAAGTCCAGGGCCTCAGAGACCTGTCCCTGCCACTGCTGATGACTCCCACCGCATTCCCGTTCTGCCTGGGCTGCTCCTATTATGCCGCACATGCCGCTCCTTTGCCTGGGGGCTGCAGCGGGACCCATGGGTCTCCCACCACCCGCAGCGGGGGAAAAGCATCCTCCAGGATTAAACTTGGCTGCTGCGGAGAGCCCAGGCACGGCAGGGCAGCACCCGGAGCTGCAGGAACAATCGGAGATGCACTGGAGCAGGCAGAGAGGTTTTCTCTGGATGCTGAGTGCGTTTTGGAGTGTTTGGGTGCAGTGCCTTGGTTCAGGACAGCAAACTGTTCTGGAGCTGTTCATGCTGGTCTTCCTGACTCACATCTCTGACCCCATCAAACCTTTTCACGGGCCGGTGAAGACCTTCTGCGAGCACACCACGGACACCCCACGTCAGCGGGAGATGGGCTCAGCGCCACAGCACCTGGCCCAGGGGCTCTGCTCCGGCTCCGCTCCCTGCCCCGTGGCCAGACCGCAGCGGAGAGCTGGCACCGCCCGCAAGCAGCCCGGCCTCCGGAGGCAAGCACTCTCTGCATTCCTCTCTGTGTGCTCCTCAAACTCTGCCGCCAGCCCCACCAAACCCGCTCAAAGGCTTCAGAGGCTGAGGCTGTTTGCGGCGCGCAGGGAACGACAGCGCTTTCTTTCCGCGGTGACCTGTGCCGGCAGCACCGGGAGCGCAGGACAGCCGTGTGCGGGCTGCTGCGGTGGGGAGCACAGCCCTAGCCCCGGCACAGCCCCGCACTGCTGCTGCTGGCTCTCCTGTTGGCATTCCCGGCAGATCCGGCCATCTGGCTGGACTGGCAGAACGGGTCTGGAAAGCCCGCGTGTGTGAGCTGGGCTGTTGTGCAACTGCGCCGTCCTTAGGTGTGCACACACTCTGAGAGACCATTTACAGTCACTGAAATCGCCCGGCTGCGTTTTGGTGTCCCCGAAGAGGTCCATCCGATGCTTTCAAGGCCGGCAGAGCATCAGCTCCTGCACAGGGGCTGCCTGAGCAATCCAGCTGTTTGCCGCTGGTCCGTGTGAGCAGGACTGGCTGCAGCTGGCCTGAGGAGCACTGGGATTTGGGTGGGGGGGTTTTCCTTTGTACCCTTTCCTTTAAATTAAAGGCAGCCCTGTGCCCCTGCCCATGAAGGAGGCTGCAGTTCACATGAACAGACACTGCTAAAGCCTCGTGGCAGCCTGTGGATCCTCACGTGCGAGGAATTCCCTTACAAGCAGCTTTGAACTGTAAAACAATCACTCAGCCCTGTAAAACTGTATTGGTCATAAATGAACTTTGCCATGGTTCTGCTGGTTTCTTTGCTCCATAACAACTGCATCACACACAAACACCACGTGCCCGACAGCAACAGCAGGAAAAAAGTGTCTTCCAGGAGCTTCATTTGACATGACATTGCATTTTCCAGCAATTTAATGAGGCAGCCAGGGCGCCTGTGGGAGCAAACACCCCACCCAGGGCTTCTCCGAGCAAGGTGAGGTCTGGCCAGGGACAGCCCCAGCCCCAGCCAAGTGTTGTATGGTATTTTCCATCCAGAAAGGCTTCCTCAGCCAGATATTAACTCAGAATCAGAGGAAGCTTTCTCCCCACACAGGTGTGTGTAGCACCCACAGCATCCTTAGCAACCTGTTCCACTTTCCCCCTTCCCAGATCCTGCTGCCCAGGGATGGGAAGGGACAGCACACAACGCACTGTTCAGTGACTTCATAAACCCACACCTCTGAGGAAAGTACCATCTGTTATTAATCATTTGTTCTACTCGCATTATTGACTTTATCCCGTCTGCTTCATCACACTCAGCTCCGTGGGAATCACCTGCTCCAGCTGTGTCTTTCTTTGGCTGGATCCTCTGCCCTTTTCCCCCTTTTTTTTGGCTCTGTCCCATCTTCCTTCACCATGTCCCTCTCTGGTGGGGTCAATTCTCAAAGCCTCCTTTTCCTAAGGTTTTCACTTACCTTCTCTGCAGAGCTGACTGGAGAGCAGCACTGACCCAGCGCCACTTACCAAAGGGTTCTTCATACCCCAAGCTCCATCCTTTCAATCCATGAGTCTCTTACAGCTGGTGCAGAAATCAAGCCCCAAAAGGTACTGCATCAGCTCAGCCAGTGCCTCTTTCTCCCACCTGCATCCCACTGGATTGTCCATCCATCCCTCTGCAGGGCCAATTCCACCTGGATTTGCATCAGCCAGGAAAACCTTAATCCATCAACCTCACAAAAATTCCACCCTTTTCCACTGCTGTGCTCAGAGTCACTCAGCTCTGTTAGCACTCCACAATCAAGGACCTTCAAAAGCCTTCCAGCCCCTAGAGCACACCCTCCCACTTCCCCCTCGGGCTGCACTGACCCAGGGGCTCAGCATCCAAAGCGGATGGGGCTTGGCTTTGGCACTCCCCTCCTAATTGGTTTGCTTAGCACTCAGCTGCTAAAGTTAGCAGGGGATGAGGGAGAAACCGTGCTGGGCTAAGGGCAACATCATTAGGGCATCATTAGGAGGGTGAGGATACAGCTCTCCCCACCTCCAAAAGCCTCCTGCGATTTCTGGCTGATACCTGGGGATTCACAGGGAACACTGGGCTCCCCACACCCAGGCAGGTATAAATGGAGGTGATCATTGCAAGGGACAGCAGGAGGGACACGTCACCAGCCTGTGTCCCTGTCAACTACCACAGATGGTCACTCTGGAATTCACAGACCACACAGCAGCAAGGACTCAGAAGAAATGGTGTTTAATTATGGTATACATTAAATTAAATGTAATTCTGAATATTGGTCTCCAAATTCCTGATGACTTATTCACCATAGGGCAGCTCCAGTCAGTCCCAGCGAGGGTGAGGGTCCCACTGTGCCAGACAACTGAGTCAAAGAGCCTTTTTCAGCCCAAAGAGAGCATCCAGAATTCTCCTTTTAGCGTGGTTATTTGTCCATAAGCACCTCTGCTGCTGTCCACCTCTCTAAACCCCCTCTCAGCAGTTGGCACATGCCACAAAGTTAATGAAAAATCAGCACAACCAGGGGCTATTAGATCCATGTACAGAGGGGAGCAGGTGCAGAGGAGCCCGTGTCTCACAGAGAGCAGACAATGCCTTTAGCAACTTCCATGGCTTCGGGATGTTGGACGTGGGCACCCAAACTCCTCCAGGGCTCTGGTGCCTGAGGGGCTGGACGTGCCCTCACCGCAGAGCTGGGATCATTCACAAGCTGAAGATCTTGCAGCAGAGCTTTCCATCCAGGAGCCGCTGCCAGGTGAGCCAGGGCAGCAGCTGGAGCGTTCACACCACAGTCCAGATTCCATCCATCCATCCATCCATCCTTCCATCCATCCATCCGTCCATCCATCCATCCAGGGCACCACAAGGAGAAGAGCACCCTGTGCGCTGCTAAGGGTGGAGCCAACAAGGCTCATCCTCAACTGCTGGAGGCAGGAAGAAGCCACCTGTACTGGCCATTTACTGGGCAGGAGATGAGGCACTAACTGGGCACCCAACCTCTCTGTGCCCCAAGGGAGGAGAAAAGGGAGACGGTCTCTGAACCCCATCTGGGGAAGATCCTGTCAGAATTCCCTGTGGCCTTGTTCACTCTGCAGCAGCAAATGCTCCAGGCTCACCTGGAAGCTGCTGACACTTCCCAGAAGCTGGATGTGTTCACCAGGCTGCTGAGTCCTTCCCCACCCCACCAGAGCCCATCTCAGAGTCCCCAAAAGCAGGGAAGTCCACTGAAGTTAATTCACAGTCACAGTTGCCCCCACATGGATCACCCAGGTCCTGCTCAGCTCGCCCTGTGCCCTTCCCTCACGTGGGATGTCACCATGCAGGGGACATGTGTCTGCCTGTCCTCCTGCACAGCAGAGCCCGGTGCTGCCTGACCAGTGTCCTTGCCAGGCCCAGGATTGGAATTAACTCATATAAAGGAAAAAGAGAAATACAAAACCAAAACCATCCTCAGCTCTGACCTTTACCATTAAAAAAAAAAAAAAAAAAAGAGAAAGAGAAGATATTCAGGACCAATATATACAGATGGGGGAATTGCACTTAATTACAGTAGTTTACATCCATTGGACAAAATTTACTTCTTTTTTATATAAATCTCTATGTATAGGAGTGGGGAGGGGGGAGGATGGAGCAGACTGTACCTGTATTTACAGTTTAATTGGCTCAGTTCAACAACACATGCAATTCCTCCCTCCAAACGCCAAGTAACAGACCCCGGTCCCTCTCAGTCCGCCTAGCGAAGGAGTATAACTTAAATATGATCCATCTTCCCCTTCTGCCAGTTCCCAGCACAGCTCGTGCCTTGTTCCTCGGGAGAGCCTCTTGGAAGGCAAATACTTCAGAAAAACAATCCCCAAGACACATCTTGGAAATACTGCGTGGAGGGAAGGAGAGGCAGGTCCCGGGTGGGTCCCGCGGCTCCGGGCTGGTCCCCGGCGGGCTCGGGAGGGCTGCGGGGAGCCTCGAGCCCCGGCTCCGTGTCGGGTTCCTCGCTGCTGCGCTGTGCTCGGGCAGGCGACTCGCGGGCTGGGAGCGCAGCTCGCCGGCGGGATGTTGTGGAAAATAAGATCCCGTTGCTATGTGCAAAGGCAGCGAGGTGTGGAGCATCACCAGGCTTGCAGGGGACACTGCGGAGGGAGAGAGACAGCGGCGCAGTGAGCGGCGGCAGGGAGCGAGGCAGGAGGAGGAGGAGGCAGCGCTGCAAAGAATTTGGAGGCACCTTGGTGGTGCCCCGCTCAGCCCCGAGCCCTCCCTGGCACCCCTGTGGGGGAGGCAGTGGGAAAATACTTTCTTAGCCAAGCTATTGCCACCCCCTCCCAAAAATAATAATCGTAATAATAATAATAAAAAAGGGCCTGTTTGTGCCCAGGCTGTTGCAGAGATTGTGCCACGCAGCCCAGGAGCAGCCAGGCATGAGGCTGAGCTCGGCTGGGGTGGGAGCAGCACGGGGGGCTCATCACTGATCCCCAGCATCACTCTCACCTCCAGGGACAGCACCGGGCAGCCCCCCTGCCACATCCATCCCACTGCAGAGGCTCTTTCTCCATCCCTCTCCATCCCTGGGGTCCCCCCAGTCCCCACTGGGCGGGGGGCCAAGGTGGGGGGTGACCTTGTGGGCTGGAGCACACAGCAAACATGGTCAGGCAGAGATAAGGAGACGCCAGGAGCCTCCCGTGACATGTCATTAGGGACTGGCCGTGGCTATCAGGTGTTTGCCAACGTAATAAACATGGTGGCTCGGCCTCAAGCGTTGTCAAAGGAACCGGGAGGTATTTGCCCCTTCCAGGTCTCATAACAACATCTGATAAGAGACCCACAGCCAGCCAGGGGAGAGCTGAGGGGTGACCAGGGACCTCCTCCAGCTCCATCCCCCCCGCAGGACCCAGAGCAGCCGCCTCCACCACGGAACAGGTTTTGGGGCCTGGTGGGGGCTGCCTGCCTTATACCGAGGCAAAGTGTGGAGGAGCCAGGGCACAGCTGGTGACAGAAACCCAGATCACCAAAAATATTCAGGTATTTGAGCAATTTGGGGGGTGAGCAGCATTTATAGGGTCCCCATGGTGTGTCTGCCACACTTCATTCACCTCTGGCTAATGAAACCAGTGACCACCAAGAAAGAAATCCATGTCCAAAAATAAATTTTTCCAGCGGCAGCTTGGGCATCGAATGGTTGGTAGGAAAAGAGACCCTGGGGGCTGGGAGGGTTCTCTGTTGGACACAGGGGTCAGATCCTGCCCTGGTGCTTGCAGGACGTTCATCATGTATTGGTGCTAAAGGGGGGGCAGGTGGCCCTTTGCCACAGCAGGTGAAGGGTCCTGGCCCCATATCCCCCCTCCTGAGCCGTGACACCTCCTCCTGCTTTAATTAAAGTACAAAAACGTGACGGAGGCAGAAACCCCCGGGAGCCCCAGCCCCGCGGGCAGCGCTGGTCAAGGTAGGGTGACCGCAGGGCCCGGGGCAGCGGGGATGGCCGGGCACTATCTCCCTGCCAGGGACATTTCCTGTGTCCCGAGGCTGCCGCGGCCAGCCCGGCATCAAAGGCAGCAGAGCTCGATTAATCAGGGGCAGTTCGGGCTGAGCGCGCAGCAGATGGGCCGATAAAGCTGCACGGAGGAAATGGAGCTCGCAGGGGCGGCCGTGCCTCAGTGCTCACCCTGAGACCTGGGGGAGGTGGTGTTTGTCACCCCTTCCCCAGCACCCCAAATCCCCCATGTCTCCCCTTTGCAGCCCCAGCCCTTTCCTTCACCCTCGGCAGGGGTGTCACAGCGATCCCGGGGGGTCCCACAGCAATCCCACTCTGTATTTACTCTGTGGTCATTGCAGACATTTTTTTCCTGTCCCCTGTCAAACCTTGGGATGAAAGTTTATCTGAATGCAAGTTCAAGGCTCTCTCTTATTTATCTAGCGATCAATAAGGGCCACATATTTCCCACAGTCCCCAGAGCTGGCTCTCAGAAAGGGACTATTGTCTAAGGAAAACCTCACACACCTGATCTGAACCAGGATAAGTCCGGCCTTACACCTGCAGTGGGCAGATGATAAAGGTTTATGGGCTGGGGGAAGCTGGGGAGCCTTGGACTCCACTTGACTCCAAGCAGGGTCGATCCCCCTGGACACAGGCAGCAGAGCCTGTTTGGTTCTACCTTCTCAGCTCCAGTAGGATGCTCCCACTCTCATGGAGCTGCCCCAGGGATGAGTGGGGCCCAGCTGGTACCAGCAAGTGTAAGACAAAATTGCCCAAATCCCCATCGTGCCACCTGCAGCCAGGTGAAGGGGCTGGAACGGGGCTCCCATCCTCAGCTTCCCACATGAGTGCAGCACAGGCAGCAGCACGGGATCTCTGCTACTCCCACCTCCAGCCCCATATCCAGAAGGGGGAAAAGCTCCACTCCACCTTCACCTCCCCACCCCATGCCCCCTCTGTGGGGCCATTACCTGCTTACTGGAAGACATATTGGTGAGCGTGCTGATGCTGCTGGTGTCCGTCACCACCATGGCCGAGGGGAAGCGGGAGGTGTGGGAGTACTGGGGAGGCTCCTGTTTGTGGGCGTACACTGCGGAGAGGAGGGACACAGCTCAGGGAAAAGCCACCCCCAGCCAGCATGTCCAGGCATGGGGATGGGCGGCATGGAGACAGGGATGGGGTAAAACAAGAAGCCAAGGGAAGAAGCCAGCACTTCCCTCCAAGCCACTGCATTCCCAGGCAGCAGCTCGCCCCCCAAAAACCCGTGGGGACTGGGAGGCTGTGGCTGGACCAGACAGATGGGATGGGATGGGATGGGACCACACTGCACTGCTGAGCATCCCTTGGGATGGGACCACAAGAGAGGGGCAGCAGCCAAGAGTGCCAGCTTGGGCAGGGGAGAGCAGGAGGAGAGTGCAAGCTGATTTCCCGTCTGAATTCATTTCCAGGGCCCTCTGGAGCTCCCCACGACCCTTACTGTGTGAGTTCTGCAGCTGGGTCACGGTGGCCATGAAGGGCTGCTGTGTCATGTGGCCGGGGGACTGCTGCATCAGCGGCTGCTGGTGTGGGCTGTGGAGCTGCTGCGAGAACTGCACCGGCTGCAGGGCTGCCAGGCTGCCGGCCACGCTGTTGATGACGGGGACACTCTGAGCCTGCGAGGTGTTCAGACCTGGGAGCAGCGAGAGAGCAGAGCGGGGACGTCAGCGCCGGCAGCGGCGGGCGGTGTCCCCTCCCTGGCACAGGGCAGGGCACGGAGGTGACCTCGGGGTGCACTTACTCTGGGCGATGGCCATGACTCCCGAGAGCGGCGTCATGATGAGGTTCTGGGACTGCTGCGGGTTGTGGTGGGACAGGCTGTGGATGTTGGTCAGGGTGCTCACCGGGGGCAGCCCGCCCCCCGACACCGAGATCTGCCGGGAGCAAGGCAGGACAGGCACGGTCAGAGCACGGCCCCGGGGTGCCCCAGCCCCCTCCTCCGCTTCGTGGGGACACCGGGGGGGTCAGCAGAGCCCCCTCCGCAGAGGGGAGCAGGCTGCAGTCCCTCTGGGGCTTCGCCCCACACAGCCCCAGGGTGCAGACCCCGACTGCAGCACCTCAGTTTCGTGTTAATAAACAGCAAAACAGCCGTGGGGAAGGACTTTGCTGGCACTGGCTTCCAGCCCCACTGGAGCACAGCACCGGGACAGGGCACATCCCCAGCCTTTACTGTTTTGTACCCCAAGTCCAAGCTCCAGCCCTCGGGGACAGCTGAGGTCTCTCCACACTCATTAACTTCTAACAATTGTGCTGTAGGGGAAAGTGGGACCTATAGACTCGGGAAGGTGAAGAAAAATGACAGAAAGCAGATTAAAAAGGCCTCGTGGTGATGATCTTAGTCACCAAGCTGGCAGGATACTGGTGAGACGGGGCGGGTGTGCACAGCCAGAGTCAGTGCCCGGGGTTTCGGGCCAAAGTTTAGGGATCAGACAAAGGCACTTGGCATGTGCTGCGAGGGCTGAAGCTGGTCCCCAGGACATGTAAGTGCCTTATTTCCTTAATTGCTGCGCCTTCCCCTAATCCCTGTCGTTAGCCCTCTTGCACTGAGCGATCCCCGCGGCCCTTCAGGTGACATTTCTGGACACCAGTTCCGAGCACCTTGTTTATTTTGCACATGTGAGCTGGAGATAGCAATTGAAACAAATCCATCAATAAATTCCAAAGCCCGGGAGTGACTCACATTTCCTGATCCGGTATTTTCCACATTCAAAGTCCCTTCAAGGCCGGGTTACACCACACTCGGCTGCACAAGTCAAACAGCTCCCGGCAAGCGCACGCTGCTCGCCTGCAGCCCCGGCTCCTCTCACGGGCATGTTTAGCCCCAGAGCGCTGCACCTGGATTGTGCATGACTGGAAAAGACCCTCCGGGCACTGGACCCTCAGGGCAGACCCTCTGGCACTAACACAGCTGAGGCAAACACTGGAGCATGAAAGAGTGAGCCACCAAAGATTTCTGGAGCCTCGGTAATGCTCTTTCCTGAAAGATGCAGCAACTTCCTTGGCAGCTCCTTGTTTCATGTTGGGCATTAAAGGCACATGTTTACTTACTAGAAACCAAAGCCTACAGCATATTTCTATTAAATCACTTGCAAGCACCGGCTAGCCCTGCCTAGAGATCAGAGATAAGCTGGCAGAGCCGCGGTCCCGCGCGGTCCCCACGGCGCTGGGCAGTGTCTGTGCCGCGGGGAGAACTCAGCGGGGCTCTTCTGCTGCACTTTACTCGGGCTTTTCCCTGTTTAATCCCCTCCCTTTCCTTCTGCCGTGCTGCCCAGCCCCTTCCAGGGGTCTCTGCCCCGGTCCCAGGAGCTGGCAGGCGGTGCTGGCATTGCCTGGTCCTCGGGGACCCCCGCCCTGGGCACGCGGTGCTGCTGCCGCTGTCGCCTTCATCCCTGACTCATTTTATGGCTTCCAGGCTGAGGGTTATGCGGCTCAACACGCCCCTGAGGCGATCTGGGCGTGCTGGGGCAGAGGGAGTGAGCTGGAGGGGCCGGGATGTCCCTCTGCAGTGTCCCCCCGGCTTGGCAGGGCGAGTCCGAGGGGCTGCACGGAGACCCCTTCCAGGCAGAAGGAAAGGCAAAGTGAAACGGTGCCAGAGCTGAGGGAGGGGACAGTGAGCCCCTCCACGGCCACCCAGCTTCGCCAGGAGATGGACAGGATGGCCCAGGAGGGACAACCCTCTGAAAATGGAAGTGAAAACCAGGGAAGAACCGGCTTGGCCCCGTCACCCAGTGCCATGTTTGACTTTCGATTTCAGCAGGAAAAAAAAAACCTCCTCCCGGAAAAGCAGCAGCTGCACGCAAACCTCTGCCAGCCTGCTCCAGGGGCGGGCTGTGCTCTGCCATCACATCCCATCCCATCCTGATCCAAACCCCCTGTACCCCCTTCTTGCCCTGCTCCTTCACCAGCTCCTCCGGGGGCTTTGCAGGAGGAAGGGGCACCCCGAGTGCTCGAGCCCTGCCACAGCCCGGCAGTGCCAGTGTGGGGACCTGTCCAGCACCACAGGGATGCTGATGTCCCACCTCTGCTCCTGCCATGCTGACACTGACAGCTCTGCCCAGCAAAGCCCTGGCAGCAGAGCCCCAAGGACATGGAGAGGCAGGAGCTGTGCGGGGCCAGAGCCAGCATGAGCAGCTTCAACCCCCTGGGTGATGCCCCGGGACAAGAAGGTCCCTGCTTGCAAGGAAAGCTCTTCCCCACCGAAACCCCAGACTTGGGAGGGCTTAGGGAAAAAGTAATGAATGAGTATTTTATCGATACCATGTCACGGGCAGGAGAAAGCAAACAGTGATCCACCCAGCGCGTTCAGCCCGCGATCAATGAACCCCCGGGCTCTGCCAGATCCATCTCGGAAAACGCTCGGTGTCCCACCGGGAGCGCCGCCTCGGAGGCGGGCGGTGGGGACAGTGGCACCCTCGTCCCCCACAATGCCCCATTGTTCAGCCTGGGCCGCGTGTGAAACCCGGGGAAAGCGTGTTTGCTCTGCCCGCTGGGCCCTCTTATCTTATCAGCGCCGCCGCCACAATGGGCCAGGTGTACTCACCATTTTACCGTCGGGAGAGAGCAAACCGTGGCCCGGGTCCAGGCTGGCCGGGGAGACCTGCTGCAGGACGGCCTGGCTGGTGGTGACCATGGCACCGCTGCCGTGGTGGCTGATGGCCCCCGAGGATGCCGCCTCGCCGCTCGCCGCCTGGCTGTACCGCACCCCTGCAAAACACCGCCGGCGCTGGCATCACCCTCGGGCACCGCGGACGTGTCCAGGGCTGTGCTGACCCCTTCAGACCCCCCCAGCCCTCCCACGATGTGCGGCACAAGGATGCAGATGTGCACATTCGCACCACGAATGACACACGGGAGCAGTGGAGAGCATGTCCCTTCCTCCAGCACCGCTCCCCAGCCCGTCCCCGACCCCATCTCCTGAAGATGCAGTGAGCAGCTCCCAGATCCGTGGCTCCAATCTGCCAAATACGTTTCCTCAGGCCCTTCTGCATCCGATTCCCTCTCGACACCCTCTCCACAAGTGTATGATTAACAGGGCACCGCAGCAAGGCAGAGGGAGCAGACACACAGCAGCCCCCAGAGCAGACCCCAGCCCTCCACTGCCCTGGAGCAAAATCTGGCCCGAGCACAGGTCTTCTGTATAAATATATTTAATTTGGCTGAAGCACCCTGCACTGATAACCATATGATCAGCCATGTGTCATGGGAAGGCATCTACAGATCACAAATAATTAACTGAGGAAAACCCATGGGAAACAAAAGTGTCTTTTACAGGGCTGCCTTGACAACTACGGTGAAAAGCCATTTATTAGGAGCAGCCCAGCCCTGTGCTCCCAGCCAGATTTACTGAACTGCCCTGGGATCGAAGCAGTGCATGACGGACAGACAAACCACGGCTCTCCTGGGAAAAAACCCATGGTGGCAAAGCCCATCTTGCCAGCCACCATGAACATCATCCACCTGTGACCCCCGGCCACTGCCCGAGGGCACTGGGGACAGCTCCTCCAAATGACCATCACAGGGGAGGTTCAGCCCATGGCTGGCTTGGTGAAGGATGCTCTGAGGGCAACTCTAAAAATTAATCTCTGAACCAAGGAAGGCAATGAAATAATAACCAGAGTCCAGGAGCTCCACCAGCTCCTAAATCTTCTGCCCAAGCACAGATCCACCCACACCCTCCACCTAAACCACAACACAGTCGCTCCCTAATCTCCTCCAAATTTTCCCCATCAGCTGGTCAAACACATCCCACAGATAGGAATCTCCCCACGATGTCTGGTTCCTGATCATTTCCCAGCAAACCCCTTTATCCCTGATAATAAAAGAATGTCCTCTGGCAGGTGGATATTTGCCGGCCCGAGTGGACGTCCCTGCCGTGAACAGGGTAAACATTACTCAACCCGGGCACTGTCACACACATTCTTCCCGCGGCCCCGGCCCCGCGCAGAGGGTGCTTCACTCTGGGCCGGGATCCCGGCGCTGCTTAAACAATGGGAGGGGAGATAAAATAAAGCCCTTTCTTCTGGGCGCGATCTGAGAGATAGACGAGAGCGCAGACGGCTCCTCTCGCAAAGGAAATCAGAGTTTCTGCCGTCCTCGAGCTCTTCTGGGTTCAGCAAGAACAACAACAACAACAAAAAGTCCATTTTAAATGCAAAATCATGCCCTATCCAGCTGAGGGGGTGGTAACTCATGAGCCGAGCCACCCAAAGCTGTGAGGCTGGCTTTAAAACACACAGGAGGCTAAATGCTGATTTTCAAGCTCTTCCTTGCAACCCCAAGGACAAGACTTTGATTGTTTGAGGAACAATAACCAGCGCCAAGATTCCCAGATAGGCTGGGGACTGAGGTTTTGGGTCTCTAGATAAAGCCACTGAAGACTCAGTGTCTTGATGAAGAGTCTTGATGAAGATTAACTCTCCCCAGGAGAGCGAGGTTGGGCTCTAGGGCTGGTGACAGTGGTGCCACTGCCCAGCCCCACCAAGGACCCTGCTCAGAAACCACTTGCTGGGCGGGGAGAAGCCTTCTGCCAGGGCTTCCTGTAGGAAGCATCTATCCTCACTGGGTTTCCCCCATTCCCACAATGGGAGGGGTGTCATTATTTATGGCATTTTTTAAATGACATTATTATTTATCCAACTAGAGATGGGTTGGGTTTGGGCAGATCAGATCATTGACGTTGGGAAGCCACTACAAGGCAGATGTTGCTGTCGTCACTGCTGTAACACACGGAGCTCCCTGATGATGGGGGTGCCTTTCCTCAGCTCCCCAGGCCTCCCTCAGCCACTGAACCCTGGGATCCATCCCTCCCCTGGCAGCACAACCACTGGGCCCTCCCCACGGTGCCCCACATCTGGGGTGAATGCACGGGGACAGCTCCAGCTGCTCGCACCGGGACTGGGGATTCCTCCTGGAGCGAGCTGGGGGCTTTGGCATCCAGGGTTTATGAGCTGGGCTCAGACAGCCATCAGAGCCCCATACAAGCGTTCTCCCGCTGCTCTCCTGTGCCTCCACAGCTGGAGGCAGCCCTTGTGCAAAGGGATTTATTCCCCGTCAGTCTCTTGCCGCAGCTGCTCAGGAGAGGAGCCTGGGTGGGGATCACCGGGAATGGGTCTGGCCGTGGAGCCTTCCCTCCTCAAGGCTTTTTTTTTTTTTTTNGGTTTTTTTTTTTTTTTTTTTTTTTTAACTGGAGCTAAAGCCATAATATAAAAGTCTGTTTATGGGATGGGCCATTGTGTGGCCCCTGAGCTGCACAGCCCGTGAAATGTTTTACTGCTGTCCCCTGCCCCAGACGAGCCGCAGGGTCCGGCTCCCGTAGCCTTAACCCTGTTCCAGCTGACAGACGGGGGGACAGCAACGTGACAGCCCCCAGGTGGGGGGGTCCTGTGCACCCACAGCTTCCCACAGACAGCCCCAGCAGCCCCTGACTCCTCCGTGCCACAGCACATCCCCACCTCCAGCACCTGCCCCTTCCCCCAGCTCCAGGCTGCACTTCTGCCCCAAGCTTCACCAGTGTCCTGCACATCACCAGCAATGCCAAACTGCAAAACAGACCCCAAAAAATCACCAGTGAGTGATCTGGGATTCAGCTCTGGCTCTGCCTGATCCCCCGGGATGCAGCCACCAGTGTGGACCAGGGTGTGAAAGGCAAAGTGTAATTTTTGGGGTCACGCTGGACTCAGTGATGCTCCACCCACTGACACCATGGACAGCCAGGTCGCTGATGGGACAATTTCACGCTCCCAAAATTCAGGTCCAGGCAATGCCGAGGGCAGCTCTGATTTTTGGGCTGCCACTCAAATTGTCCCTAAAGTGTTAATCTTGCTCAGTTACAGAGGTGCATAGTTTATATCCATTATAAACCCGTTTATGGGGACTAGACCCTCCCATTTCGCTGCTGTCATAAAGTTCTAATTACCCCCATAAAACAGGGAAAAGCTCCTAACAGTGCACTGTACCCACCGAGCCCCACAATGCGCCCGACAGTAAAATATTACAACTGCTGGCACCGGGTCCCAGCCAGAACCAGCACCCCGAGGAACACCGGGGAGGATCCAGGTATAAACCAGGGCACCCCTGGAGCGAGGGTTTGCCGATGGGCTCTGCTTTGAAGGAAAGTTAAAGCACTTAAATTGCCCTTTGGGTTTTAGGAAGAATCTTAGGGGTGGCACTGGGTTATTTTTATGTTTATCTCCATCTGTAGAGATATCTAAATATATATATGTAACGCATTTTAATATATATATAAACATATATTTGTATATAAATGTGATTGCTCTGATATTGCTCTGCTACTCTGATATTTGCAGAGCAGGGATGGATGGATTGATGGATGGATGGATGGATGGATGGACGCACGGATGGATCACACCCTGACCCCCAGGAGCATGAAGCCCCCCGGTAGAGGCTGGAGGCGATGCCGTGGGGCCGGGGCTCTGCCGGTGCGCAGGGCGGGCGGCCCTTTGTATGCAGGGCGGGAGCGGGGGGCGGGCGGTGCTTCCCCTAATCTCATCAATGCCCCGATTGTCTTCGGGGCTCTTGAAGATAAAAATGGCATAAGCCAGAGTCTACGCCATGGCACCGAGATAAAGCCCCGAGTGACCTTCAAATCAAACAGGGAACCAAGATCGCTGATAAAACCCAGAGTAAGGCAAAAGTCCAGCCTCGGAGAGGAGCCTCCGAGATAGGAAGGCTTTAAGTATTTACCTCCAAATAGTTAAAAACTACAGCTCGAGCCCTGACAGATGGGTCCCCAAGCAGAGGCCGGAGGATGTTTGACTTTTACAGCTCTCATCCCTGCCCCGCTGTCATTCCGCCCTTTTGCAAGACCCCATTGATGTCCCAAGGAGAGGCGATCCCTCTTTGTCCACGGGCACGGCAGAGTTTCGCAGCTGCCCCACAGCTTCAGCCCCATCGTTTCCTGCCGGGGACGTCACGGGGGCCGGGCAGGGCAGGGACAGTGTCCCAGCATCGTCATTAAGCTGTTAAGGCGTTGAGCGGCCCAGACGCCGCCGCAGCGGGGCAAGGACAGTTCAAATCCCAGCATGGACAGCCAGGATGGGGTCAGCCAGGCAGCGAGGCCAGCGCCGAATGTGCCCCGCCAGGAGTGGAGCCCCAAATACCACTTGGAGGAGGTTCCAGCAGAGATGGACCCGGTGGTGTTTTGGAAGCTGGGAGCCCCTCGGACCCAGCTTGGCCCCAAGCACCCTGTGGCAATCATGGCTGAGCTCCATCCCTGCCTGTTGCCCCCCAAATCAGCCCTAAAACCCCACGGTGTCCCTTGCTGCACCCATCTCCTCCTCCTCAGGATGGATACGAGCACCGACCGCCACGAAGTTCCCGCAGCCAAGCCCTCCTGACCCCTCCGGAGGGGCCCTTCCCCGCAGCCATCATTCCTGCCCTGCTCAAAAGCCCCTCGGAATGGGCTGTCAGCGGCCGTAGAGCCACGGCCGGCCCCTGCTGGCAGCGCTCCGACGGGAAAATAAAGGTTGGGGCTTAACGGCCCCGCAGCCCCGAGATAAATGCCCGCGGTTACAGTAATTGCTGTCCCCTAATAGAAGAAAACAAAGGCTCTCGGGGGGTGCCCCATGTGCGCTGGCAGCCCGGGGGCACATCAAAGGCAGCGGGGTCCGTTCAAAGCCCCGGCTTAATTGTCAATTAAGCATGCACGGGGGACAGCGCCGTGACAATGCGGGGCTGCATGCTGGTGGGGCATTGTGGAGCCCGCCGCGACACCGAAAACAGCTGATTCTGCTGACAATGTGCTTGTAGGGCACCTTGTAAGCAATCAGCCGCTGACAGGAGGGCAAACGTCCTCCCCGTCCCGGCCATTGTGCGGGGCATTCCTGGGGCAGGGTCACATTTTGGTCACCGCTGGCCGGTCCCCGGGATGCTGCCGGTTCCTCCCAGGGCCGGGAGCTGCCCACCCACATCCCCGGGTACCCCTCCGGGGCTGCCACCGCTTGCCGACACCCGAGGACCGGTGTCCAGCCACCCGCTAGCAGCGTCCCCAGCCCTGCGCCTCCTGTCCCCAAGCACCTTGCCCTTCCCGCGGGGACTCTCCGCCACACGGGCTCCTTTTGATTTGCCTTTGTAACGAGCTGGGTGTGTGTTACGAGCCAGGCAGGGTCATTTCCAGGAGGCGGCTGGTTCCAGCCTCCCCGGCCGGGCTGTGCCAGTGCCGGGGCTGTGTCCGCGGGGGACGCGGGGCAGTCGGGACACAGCCTGCACCCCCAGCAGCTTTCCTCATCCACTTCCCTCCACTCTGGCACGGGCATGGTGCAGAGTCATGCACCCAGCCCGGGGTATCTCCAGCCCTGCAGCGAGGCCAGAACACACTGCCCGCCTCTCCAGGGCCATTGCATGTGCACCCCCAAAACCAGTGCTCCCCAGCGGGCTGCATCCCAAGGACTGGCATCGGCACAGCGTGGCAGGCACAGGGCAGCTCCTCCTGCCCTGCTGGGCACAGCCTCTCCCTGCCCAGCCGAGCCCACACGGAACTCCCGTGAGTTAAACCAATCAAGCAAACACTGATTTATCCTCGGCGTGACGGAAACCCAGCCCTCACCATGTGGCTCGCCTGGCCATAACACTGCAGAGACAGCACGTGCTCCTCTCCATCACCACCATCCCTCCCCGAGGCTGCAGCAGGGACCAGGGTGAGCATCCTCTCCCTGCACGCACAGCCCCGCGGGGCTCAGCATCCCCAGACAAGCTCTGTCATCACGCCCCACCCCGAGCACCCTCGGGCGAGGGCTTACCTGGCATTTTGCTGGGAGGGGAGGCGCTGGGCTGGTTGTGGTGCGGGGAGCCGTGGGACAGCAGCAGGTTCATGCTGTGAGGGGGCTGGCCCGAGCTGTAGGCGTCCATGGCCAGTTTCTGGCGGAAAGCCTCCTCCTTCCGCCGGTTGGCGAACCAGTTGTAGACGCGCACCTCCGTCACCAGGTTGGAGCCCAGCCCGTGCGCCTTGGAGGGGGACACTCCTCGCTGCAGACACTCGGCCCTGCCGTGCAAGGGGACACGTTGGAGCTCGGGATGACAGCAAATCTGGGGGAGTTTCAGCCCTTCCTAAGAGCCCACCTGCTCCCTTCAGCCACGCTGTAAAGGCCAGCCCGGTTCCCTCTGGTACTGCTGGAATGCTGCAGCATCCCTGCCGTATCCCCACTGCATCCCTGCACCATCCTTGCAGCATCCCCATCATATCTCTGCCCCAGCACAGAGCTCACTCTGCCCCAGACATCACCCAGATGGGGAAAATATGGCAAGGAGAGGCCTGGCAGCTGGGCAAAGCTGTGCCATGAGCCAAGAGCCGGGGTGGTGAGCTGGGAACCCAGCATCTCCCACGGCTGTCAGAAGGAAGGCTGAGGCTGTGGGGCAGGGGAGGCAGCACAGGCTGTGTGGGACAGCCATTACCTGTTGCACTCCTCCACCAGAGTCTCACGCTCCTCCTTGCTGGGGTTCTTCTGGCGCTCGTAGGCTTGGTACAAGATTTGCTGGGAGGCCGGCCCCCACTTGAACCGATTGCGCCGCATCTTCTTGCTGGGGGTTTCAGAGCAGGCGTCGTCGAGCTGGGCAGCCCCCTGGTTCTGCTGATTGAACTCTGGAAAGAGAAACAGCAGCTGATCCTGACTGCCTTTGTCTGTGATATTTCCACAACCCTGGACTGTCTGGTTGAACTCTGAAAGAGAAAGGAGCAGACGTGAGCTGGCCTGTAGCCGCCGCTCAGAGTCACTGTCCCGCGCAGAGGTGGCCCCCCCGTGTCCCCTCCCGCAGCACCCCGAGCCCACAGCAGGCTGTGGAGCCAGCCAGGTGCTCCCTGCCACCCATCCCGGGAAGGGGCCAGTCCACTGCCATCCCTGTTTAATGGGGAGGCATGTGCAGGGCATGCGTATGGCCATGCATATTCATGGGCAGGGCCCCTGCCAGCCTGCACTTGTTTCGGGAGGATTTTTCCAAGCAAGGAGCTGGGCAGGACGACTGCAAAGCCCCCCGAGAGGGTGCCCCTCTGTGCTCACCCACAGCTCCCCTCCCACTCCCATCCCGGCGTGGTGGGACGCCGGCCCCGTGCCCGGGGCGGGCAGCACCAGAGGTGACCTTCGGTGGCCGCCTCAGCCCCGGCGCTTGTCACCACGGCAGTAAAGGGAGATTAATGGGAGGGTTTTATTATTCCCACTTTTGCAGGGGAATTCTCCCTCTTTTTATAATGGCTTTTCCCCCCGTGACGGGGGGGAAACATGGGGCAAGGCTGGAGCAGGCTCTGTTTGCTCTAACGTCTCAAGGTGTGTTTTCAGAGCAATGGCATTTGGTGCTAAACCCTTTTCTGCACTTCCCGTCTGCTGGATATTGCATCCTTTTGGAGGAGGGAGGCAGAGCCCTTCCCTGGGGTGTGTCAGTGCCGCTCAGGGCTGCTTTCAGCTCAATGGGATAGATCCCAGGGCAGGGAGCAGCACGAGAGGGGAACAAATAGTCTGTGTGCTTGGTCAAAATCATCTGCATTTTAAACAGCACAGACTGCCCCAAACCCTGCTACAGACAGCAGCAATTCAGGGGCTTTTCATTTGCTCTCTCTACTTTTTTTGAAAAAAATGAGCAGCCTGAGAAATAACCAGGAAAAGGGGCAAAGGTGGGAAAGGAATTGTGAGCCATCATTAATTGCTTTCCCAGCTCCAACAAACACAAACACCCTGAAATTCAGCTGTGTGGATGAGCCAGGAGGAACCCTGCCACCAAGAGGGGCTCTCACCCAGTTTTCCTGCACCTTAAATCCATTCTACGTGGAAAACTGTTTTGGGGAGATGCTACACAGCTGGATCCTAGGGGGCTGTGCTGGTACCCAGGGGCAGGACCGGGACACGGGGACCCCCTGTCCCCACCACCAGCACCCCCAGAGGCGAGCGCTGCCGCGGGTACTTACGCCGGAGGATCTCCCGCTGCTTGCGGACGTACCACGTGTACAGGGCAGCTCTCTTCTGGGTCTTCATGGGGGTGCCCTTGTTGAGGTGCTGGGAGAGGTGGGACTGGTTGAGGCCGGTGACATCCACCACCTCCCGCTGCGGGATGTTGTGCTGCTGCATGTAGCCCTTGATCATCTTCGCTGCCCGCCACGGATCCTCGCTGCGGGCAGGGAAACCAAGGGTTAATACCTGCTGCCAGGGAAAAGCCCCCAGGACTTGTTTCTTCCCATAATGGAAACCCTTAATTACTATTATTATTATTATTATTATTATCATCATCATCATCGTCATTTCAGAAGGACACAAGATCCTTCGAGCATCTGTTTTTCTCCAGGCCCCCAAAACAGCCCCGTCCTGCCCCAGGGCTGGTGGGATGGGGGCTCACACCCACCCCAGGGGTTGCCAGGCTGTTCCCCCAAGGAGGGAGAAGCAAAGAGGATCCCGGTGTCCTGGTGGGACACACCAAGGTCTCATGAATGCCAGTAAAGCTCCTCCAGCTCCTCCATGGAGCAGCACAGCCCATCCACGAAGCGCTGCCGCCGCGTTCAGCGCGATTTCTCCCTTGGAAGATCCACATACACCATGGGATGAACACACAGATGGATATGAGAAGCCCATCCTGGTCTCTTAATGAAGAAGGAGCAGTGCTGGGTTTGCTTTTCCTGGCCCTGCTCACGGGTGCAGCACCTGCACTGTGCCCCATGCCCCCGGATCGGTGCTGGCTGGCAGGGAACCCCGCATGGCCACCGAGCCCCACCCGCCGCACTCGCTGTGGAGCTTCTCCTTTCCATTCCCGCAGGGATAATGATCTAAAAAAATCTCAATATCCCCTTAAAAGAGACCCTATTCCCTGCTCCCACAGCTGTGCACACACCGACCATATGTGGAAGGGTGAGAAGCCAAGGTCAAACCAGGCACACAAACCCCAACGAGTCCCCGAAGGCAAAACCGAAACCAAAAACCCCCAAAATTTTGAGTCATTCCTGATTATTATTAAACACTCGATCCTGTAGGATCTAGGTGTAAATGACTCTTCTCTAAATCACATTACTTTACTGTCCTTGGAATAGCTGAGGCTGATTTAGGGAACAAATAAAATTACAGCTGAAAATCCAAATGCTGTCTGTGGCCTTTAGCTCTATCGAATGCCCAGTGTGGCAGCAGAGGAACAGGCCCACACACCTGTGCTGCATCCAAGACCCCTGGGTTTGTTCTGGGCTAAAAGGAAGCATTTTAGCACTGAAAAATCAGCGTGAGCCCAGACCTGGTCACAGTCCTGCACTCAAATAATGCGATACCCCAGCTCCGCGCTTGGAACAACCGTCCGACTGCTTTCCCAATTCATTACTTATTTTGGATCCTTCAACTTGTCAAGTGGAGGGGAAAAAAAAAAAAAAAGCAAAGCCCAACGAGTAGATTTCTTACTTTTTGTCCTGAAAGCAGCTTGAAAACAAAGCTGGTTGGATCCACAGCAAAAGTACCAGAGCAGAGCCAAGCAGGGCTTTGTCACAGCCCGGGAAGGAGCCACGGAGCCTTCCTGGAGTCACTGAGCCTGTGCCCAACCCTGCATCCTCCAGGCAGGGGAACCCCACTGTGTATGGGGGGTCCTTTCCATGTGAAGGATTCCAGGAGAAGGTGGGAAGCCAGGAGAAGGATGTGGAGAAAATGTCCAATGTCCTTCCCAGCGGCACCGGGAAAAGCCGCCGTGCCCGAGCTGAGGGGCTCGGGCAGACCTTTGTCACAAGCAGTTCATGTCACCTAACTGATCCCACTAATTACTGATTAATAACAAGTTCATGAAACAGAGCTCATTATCATTTCTAAGAGCAGTTTGGTTCACCACCGAGCCCAGGGCAGCGTTTTCTCAGAGTGAAACCGTGAGCCAGTGAATCAGAGCACACTTGAAAAATGTCAAACGAGTGACTCGTGGGCTACAGGTGAGATTTTTGGAATTCAAATAAAATTTGGCACCGTTTTGGCTGGAAAAATATCTGAGAATTAGCAAAAAAAGTCACAGAATTTCCCCTCATTTAATTATTTTATAAAAGG
Source organism: Rhipidura dahli (assembly GCA_013399225.1). NCBI lineage: Eukaryota > Metazoa > Chordata > Aves > Passeriformes > Rhipiduridae > Rhipidura > Rhipidura dahli. The sequence goes on from VXAC01003947.1 coordinate 260,941, forward strand.
CTTCACCTTGACATTTCCAACTTGTTTCACACTTACACTTTCAAAACAATTATTCAGCTCTTAATTTCTGAGCAGTGATTTTTCCTTTACAAATCAACTTGACCGTATTCAAAAGGGTTAAACAACCTGAAACCAAACCCAAACATTTTGTTTCATGTTAAACAAAATGTTTGGACTTGACCCAAAATTAAACGTTTGAGTGTTTGTTTGGCCTCTTTTTTTTTTCCTTTCTTTTTTGGTAACCTAAAAAGCCAGAGAGGAAAACCTTTGGAGTCAACACCAGCCCTTTTTCTTTGATTCTGTCACCAAAATGAAATAAAACCAACATTAATTGTCCAATCTTCAACAGGACTTTGCTTACAAACAAAACCAAAACCTCGACCCAACCCAGGAGTGCTTTCTAATACTGGAAAACCAGTTTACAGCCCTGGCTCCACAATCCTTCTCCACCAAAAGCATGGAAAGGTGTGTTTTTCTTGCACAAAATTAGCCCCACAAAGCCTGGCTGCCAACTCTGCCCGAGAAAGAGCCATTTCCCCACTCAGCCTCACACGCAGACGGGGGGCAAAGCCTGTTCCTCTTCTCAGGGATTCCCCAACCAGCTCACCCATTTTGTCAGCCTCAAATCCAGGTAAATACACTCCACATCCTCAGAGAAATATGCCAAGAATTTATACAGATGGATTATAAACCCAGCTTGCTGCAGAAAAGGCGTCCCTGGTCAGCACCTCCCTGCACACCAGGGAATCGGCTGCACCCGCACTCCCCACACATCTGGGGGTGGCTCTGCTGGGTTCCCAGGTCTGGCAGCTTTCCCCAAGTCCCCAGCCCACGGGTGGGTGGTCCTGGGATTTATTATTTGCCTGAGTGGGGTCTGGGTGAGCCCTGGCAGGTGGGAGGGGGGCATGGGGTGTCTCTTCCAGAGCTGGGCTCTCTGTGCCACCGCCCAGGGTGAACCACGGCACCCTCCACGCCATGGTGGGCAGCAAAGCCCAGAGCATGGCCCCGGAGAGCTGCGGGGCTGAGCACCCCCAGGGCTGTGAGCCTGTCCTGCGGTCAGGACACCGGGGGACAGGGAGAAGAGGGGGTTCAGCCCCCAAGCACGGCTGCAGTCGGTGTCTCCCGGCTCCCCTACCCGCTCCCTCTCCAAGTACAAAGGCCTCTCTTAGAGCAAACACGAGCTCTTTGCAAAGGCTCCTCAGGGACATGTGCCCGCTCTTGTTTGCACCCAAGGCAAACTTTGCACAGAAACACCTGCGGGAGCACAGAGATCCCGGGGCTCTGCCTGCTCGGCACCCCCGGCCACCCCGGGAATGGATGTGGCCAGCAAGGTGGGCACAGGGGACAAGAGGGAGCACCCAGGGGTGCAGGGCTCCGTGCCAAACAAGAGGGGTGAGAACCCATCGGGAAAGGCCAGCGATGGATCCTCCCTCGCACTGAGCCCCCGTGGCACCCCAAGTGCCCAGCCCGGACAGGCACGGGTGGCACTGCCCCGTCCCCAAACGGCACCGCCTGCCCTGCTGGTGCCGGGGCAGGACTGGAGCACGTCGCTGCCGCAGCCCAGGGGTGCCGGGGAGGGATTGGGGGCCGCCGCTGGGCTCTGCAGGCTGGCGGAGGGCACGGGCACCCAGGGGCGGCGGGACAGGGGCCGCGCTCCGGGTACCGCGCTGGGCATCGCGGCAGGCACCAGACCGGCAGCGCCCAGCGGGGACACCGCACGGACCCCGAGGCGTCCCCGCCGCGCTCGGGGTGTCCCCGCGGGGCTCCCACCTGCTCGCACTGGCCCTACGGCTGCGGGAGAGGCGGCGGCCGCCGCTTCCCCCGG
>VXAC01003947.1:262995-288294 GCA_013399225.1 Rhipidura dahli
CCGACGGGGCAGGGGGACACGGCCGCCGGGCTCCGGCTTCCCCCTGCCCGCTCCCCTCCGCCGGCCAAGGGGGCACCGGGACCCGCCACCGGGACTGACCGCGGGGCGGGCAGGGAGCACCGGGACCCGCCACCGGGTGGGACACACCGAGCAGGGAGCGCCGGGACCGACCGCGGGGCGGGCAGGGAGCGCCGGGACCCGACACAGGGTTCGACACACCGGGAACGGCCCCCGGGCAGGGCGCTCGGGGCCGGGGCCGTCGGACCGAGCGCCTGCGGGCGGACCCCGGCGCGCCGCGGGGTGAGCCCGGTGCCGGTACCTGATCATCCTCTCCACCTCTGCCCGCTGCTCCACGGCCTCCTCCGTGTTGAGCGACTGCAGCTCGCGGAGGATCTGCGGCGTGTCAAAGTCGTCGCCGTCCTCGGAGCCCTCGTCGCCCGAGAGCTTGCCCTTGCCGTGCCCGTTGGCCAGGGGCGGGAGGGCGGCCCTGCCGTCGGGGGCCCCGCCGGGAGACAGCGGAAGGCTCTCCAGCTTGACGCCGAAGCCGGCGGCGGGCACCATGTCCTCCAGGGCGCGGATCAGCCCCTCCTTGGTGGCCCCGGAGCTGAGCAGGGCGCCCAGCAGCTCCCGTTGCAGGGCGCTCAGCTGGGACACCATCCTCCCGGGGCCGCGGCGCGCCCGCCGNCGGTCGCACCCCGGGAAGGGAACACCTTCCTCTGCCCGCGCCCCCAGGGCCAAGCGACGACCCCCAGTGGGTTCGGCTCCCTCGGGCGCTGTGCCCCCACGCTGGAAGGGGGCCAAGCTGAGAACCCCTGCACGTCTCACGGGGGAGGTTCCTCCCCCCATGCCCTCTAATGTTGGGGGTCCTGCTGCCCAAGTCCCGGCACAGAGCAGGAACAGGCTGCGAGGGTCCAGGGGAGCACACCCAAGACGGGGGTTACCGGTGGGGGTCGGGGTCCCCGCTGTGGGGCTGCTCTGGGGACAGGCTCACTGCCCTTCAGCTGTGCAAGACATGGAAGGACACCCAGTTAGCAAAGGGGACACTGCAGGGACAGGGGTCGCAGGGGACACGAAGCCCCCACTGACCCTTGGCAGCAGTCAGGGGTGGGAGCAGGGAACAGGTTTGGGAGTGGGCGGAGGAAGAGATCCAAGCTGTGCTCTGGGATCTGAACAAAACCTGCTTTTCCTATCTCTGTGAATGCACCAAAGATCAGCAAATTCACTTAAATCAAAGCAGGCACAAGACAAGAGGCAGCACCACACCCAGAGCACGGCGCAGACGAGCCTGGGACCCTTCAGGGGAAGGCAGGCCTGAGATCTCCACTCATGACTGCCCAGTTGCCCAAAGCACTTCCAGTTCCTGCTGCTCTTGGCTGGCGCCTGAATGGCAGCTCTGGCAAAGGCCAACAGCTTTAAACCCAGTGTTCCCAGCACAGATTCGGACTTTTCCAGGGCACTCAGAGTTACCTGCCCATCTCAAAGCACACAGAAAATCCTGCCAGCCACCAGCACCCATGGCAGACCCCAAATACAGCCCCAGAGCCCCTCGGGAGCTTGGCTGCTGGTCCCTGACACCGCTGGCCGTGGATCCCTTCTCAGCTAAACACCCCGGGGAACGGGTGGCAGTTTGGCTTCCTGCAGAGCCAGGAGGAGGAAAGGGAAGGGAAAAGCCCCGCGGCTCGGCAGGGAACAGCCTGCACCCGCCGGAGGGAGCAAGTGTTGGGAGCTGCACAGGCTGAACTGTCGATAAAACCATTCCTGTGCCATGGAACAGGAGCAGCTCGGGGCCGGAAAGGCAGTGCTGATCCTTCAGAGCTCCCCTGCCCTTTGGGGGACGGGACAGAGCCACAGGCAAGGGAGGGATGCTGGGGATCAGCCACCTAAAGGGAGCAGGAAACCTCTCCGTGTGTTGGGTGGGAGGCTGTGGATGAGCACACGAGGCCACGCAGGGTTTGTTGTGGGCACAAGGCAGCCTGAGCACAACCTAGAGAAGGGAGGACTGAAAAATCCCAAAAACCCCTTTGCTGGCTCCCAGGCTGGAGCCAAGCCGAGCAAATTCCCAGCTCTGCTCCCACGTGCTGAGGCTGCAGAGCCACGGCAGCTCCCTCACACCCGTCTGGCTCTGTGTGAATCCTCTGTGTGAGGTCCGGGGGCTCCCCAGCTCTGCCGTGCCCCGCACCCAAAGATCTGTAGGGTGCAGGGACCAGGGTACTGGTGAGTGTCCCCCCTGTGTCCCCCCGGCTTTCCCACCTCTGAGGGTGAGGGGCACATGCCCACCAGGTCCCCGCACCCATAGGTGCCCTCATCCTTCACCCTACAGAGAGTCCCTGATCACCCCAAAACTCTCCAGGTCCTGGGTGATGGAAGAGACACCAAAGCACCCACCCTTGGGGCTGAGGGACCGTGCAGAGCCTCTGCCAGGATGCGTCTCACACCCGCCGTGCCCCCTTCACAGGCTCCTGCCCAGGGCAGTTTGTGGGAGGCTCCGCAGGTGCCAGGGGAGAGCAGGAGCCGGGCTGGGTGCCCAGACCCCCCGGCACGGGCTGTGACACCCCCACCCCGCGGCGGCCTGGGAACAGCCTGGCTCCTGTTCCCAGAAGGTCCCCTTTCCCTTTCAAGTGGGCTGGTGAGCTTTGACTTGGTCTTTGCACAGGCTTCATGGCATCGCATGATAATAATGTTCTGTCACAGTGGGTGACCTGGACCTTGTCCTGTTTCCACACATTTGGAACCACCTGGCTAATGAAGTGGATATCGTTTTCTGGTCCATCTCTCTCACCCCGTTGCTCTTCCCCCTTTCTCCACGCCCCGCTCCTCTGAGCGATGTCAGGAGCCTCGCTGCAAGCGGCCTTTTCCCATCGTTGTCCGGCACAGCTCATTAACTCCTCTCAGCAGAAGAGCGTGGTCATTACGGCTCGGGGGGCCGTGGGTGCCCCGCGGGGCTGGGAGCACATAGTTTCCCAGCCCCAGCCTGGCGGGAGCATCAGCCCGGGCTGCACCGGGAGGTGCCCGCGGCTGGGAACGCGGGGCGTCTGCACCGGGAGGGTTGTTTCAATCTGAGCATGCTCTGCTCTGCCCCTCAACCCTCCGAAGCCACCTGGTTTGCAGCCAGCCCGCATCGGCCAGCAGCTCCCAGGGCTGGAATGGCCTCACCTCCCGCTCCCCATCATCTCAGAGACGCCAGGGACCAAACCAGCAGCCCATCCCTTCCCATTGTCCACACGGAGGGAACAGCCATCCCGCCGCAACTGCCTCATCCAGGCAGTCCCTTTCCCGTGGCCACATCCTCCTCCATCACGGCAGAGGGGCCGGCAGTGTTTGCCCCGAGCCAGGCTGCAGCTCCCGCTTGGCAGCGCAGCCATCGGTGCCAGCGCGGGGTCAGCCTCGGGCACGGCGCGGGGGACTTTGCTCCTGACACCGCACGGCCGCGTCTGGCAGAGGAGCCGGGTGCCAGGGCACCCCGATGTCCCGGCTGGAGCAGCCTCGTGCCCACCCTGGCACCGGGCAGAGCGGGGCACCGGTGGCACTTTTCCTGCGAGCCACCGGGGCGGGCGCAGCGCCGGGGGATTTCTGCCACGGACGCGCTTACACATTTCGTATCTGCCTCTCATTTTTTCCCTCACAGTTTCATTTAACGCCTGAGCGCGTGCAGACACCGCCTGTGACCTCGCGGGCTGTGGGCAAGAGAGTTCCCACCAAAACAGGTCCATTAAACCCCCTCACGGAGATTTTTTTTTCTCCTCTGCCCCCACTTGCGCTGAGATTTTCGCATTCCCTGCCTGCCTCCGCCTCCCCCACACCGAGGTGATGTAATGTTTTGAAGCCTTCTCCCATCCCCACCTTTATTAAATATGACCCGCGGTTGATCCCCGCGCGGGGCGAAGGGAAGCTGTGGTTTCGGGAGGGATCAGACATGAAAGGAAGAGCTGCCCGCCGTGTGGGGCTCGCTCAGCAGGGCCATGGGGAGCCCTCACACCCCACCAGCCCCACATTCACAGCCTCCAACACCGCAGAGGTGCCACTTTCACCCTCCACGGCAGTCAGGTCTGTTGGCACTTTGGTTTGGGATGCAAATGATCTTTTTGCTCGTCTTCTCCCTCCCAGCTCATGGGCAGAGCCCTGGCTCTCCCTCTGCAGAGTTTCTGGGACAGAGGCTCAGCCGTAGGGCTCTGGTGCCTCAGCTCTGGGCTGAGCCCTGCTGTCCCTGTCCCTGTCATCTGCAGTCCCCAGCACAGAGACCCCAGTGACACCCTACAGACATCCCAACATGGGCTGTGCTGCACAAGCCGCTCGGCTTCCAGGGAAGGGATGAGTCTCAGCTGTCACCAAGCTGCAGAGCGAGGCTTTGGTGTGGAAACAACTCGTATTCCACCCACGGGCCCCCTGCTCCAAGCTCAGTGAACGTGAACCTGAGCATCCTCCAGGACGAGATGTTCTGGGGCTCAGGAATGGATTGTAGGGCACAGATTTATCCCCATCTGGTGCCCAGCATGTCAGGTCTCACCCCACGGGAGCTCTCGGGCAGGGCTGGCAGCAGTGTCAGCACCGGGGACACAACGGGGAACCCCCACCAGCCGTGTGGGTGCACCCATGATGGGGACATCCATTGCCCTGGGGACATCCATCAGCCCAGTGCCCTTACCCAGAGCCCCCACCGGGCACAGGTGGAGGAGACCAGGCAGGAGCTGGGGCCGGCACACGGAGGGGACAGGAGCCACCCGGGACCGGCTGGGCGGGGGCGCAGGGTGGGCAGGAGGACACCCGGCAGCAGCGTTTGTCTGCCACGCCGATAATTAATGTTTCTCCCTTACACTTTGCAAATAACTCGCGACTCTCTTTGTCTGATGATAAATGGCCCCTTTGAAGTTCTCCTTTCTCAAAAGCAAAGCAAAGAAACACTTTCATAATCCGTCTTCACCTCCCGTCCGGTATGGAGGCTCTGCCGCTCTGGGGAGGGCACTGGGGGGCTGGTGGCCTCTCACCTGCAGGTGGGACCCCTCTGGGGCTGCTTGGTGTCCCCTTACTCTGCCAGGGAGACAGGCAGTGGGGCTCAGGACCACCTCAGCTTGTCCCCTTTCCCGTGGCCATGACAATGGTGACTGGTGGCCTTTCCACCACATCCCCTCCCCAGTAGTGTGCCCCCAGCCCACTCCGGGTCCCCCCAAAACCCCAGAGCCCTCATTTTCAGAACCTGGGAGCTTCCCTCAAGCTCCCCAGGTGTTGAGCCGGAGGAGAGGGCTGGAGCTGGGCAGCCGTGGGGAGCAGGGACCCGCTGCGGGGTGTTTGGGGCTGCAGGGCTGCGGACGTGACCCAGCACCCACGGTGAGCTACACACAGGTCCCCCCGCTGCTCCAGCTCACGCTCAGGTTCTGCTTCGCTGCCACAGCAAAACAAGTTCTGCTGGGCTATAAAAAGGCGCTGGAAGCGGGGCAGGCCGGGAGAGCGGTCGGAATCCATGCCAGAGCTCCTGCAGGTTGTCACTGGCTTACGTGTCAGGGCAAACAATGCTATCTGCCCATGGGATCGCGGCACAAGGAACACCACAACAGCGACCCGAACCCCAAACACGGGGTCACGGGGCAGAGCCGGGCGGGCAGCGGGTCCCCGAGCGGAGCCGAGCTGCCCCGTGCCCGCGGGGACCGTCCCACGCAGGGCTGTGCCCGATGGCGAGCGTGGCACCGGCCCGGTGGCTCCTCCCGTGGCACCCCGATCCCCGGCTGGGTGGCCCTGCCGGCCGCCGCGTCCCCACAGGGGCAGGCATTGCACGGATGCCATTCTGCTTTGCCGCGCGTCCTCTGACTCTTTATTAATTTCGAGACAAAGAGCAGGGAAGCGAGCTGGAACCAGCGCGGAGGTGGGGTTGTTTTCTGGGAAAACAAAAGCAGCGTGGCCAGTGCCAAGGCCCAGGGGATGCTCAGGGCTGGAGGAGCTCCCTGAGGACAGGGCTCCCAAGTTCGGGGCAGCTTCAGTGAGAGTCCCAGTTGCACTACAGGGAGGCCCCAGCCCAAACCCTGGGTGTCCCCACTGTCCCGCGGGTCACCCCATGGCTGTGGGTCTGTGTCAGTCATCCCTTCGTGTGACAATGGCGGTACCAGACGTGCTCTGGGCAGGGGCTCCCCACTGGTGGCTCCCCAGGCTGAGGGCAAGAGCTGCCACAATGGAACCAGAGAAATTCAAAAAGTTACATGAAAAGTAAAATCCAGCTCTCCACAGGCAGTGCAGCCAGGTGCAGGTGGAAGAGGGGTTTTGGAGCAAGGAAATGCTGTTAAAGACTGGCAACAACTTCCTACCTCCGGCAAGAGCCCCCCATGGGCACAGCCAAGCTCACCCCAGCCCTATCACAGGTGGGACCCCCAGTCCAAGCACATTTCTCTGCACCGAGTGCCCTCCCTGGGAGGGTCCAGCCCCGGCCCCCAGCGGGGTCCCCGCCGGGCCGTGGGGGGAGCCAGGAGGGCAAAAATCAAAAGCAAATTGCGGGAGTCAATGGTGCGGAGCCGCGGGCGGCCTCAGCGGCTGCCGTGTGACTTTGATTCCCCTATCATAACCCCGAATTAAAAATTCAAGTAATTACTTGCATGGCTTCCCCCCGATTAGGCTGGGCCTCGCGTTCATTAATGCGGGCGCACAGAGAAAAGCCATTAGGGCGGGTGGTGGGGACGGTTTCGCTGAGAACAGTTCCGCTCCAGGAAGGAGCTGGGCCAAAGCCGAATTTCACACATCTCCGAGGCCGCCCAAGCACGGCCGGGGCCCTGAAAGCCGCCTTTGTCCCCCTGGCAGTCCCTGGGATGGGTCCCCACGGGATGGGTGGCACTCAGAGGTGCATTGCCTGGGCAGGCAGCCCGGTAAAAGCATCAGCCCAGCGGCGGCAGCGGCGAGGGGACCGACCCGAGTCACGGCGATGTTTCCGGCAACGCCGAGCTGGTCGCCCCCCAAAATATTTACCCAGCCCAGCCCTGCCGGGGTGGGAGAGCGCGGGGCAGCAGGAACGGGGGTGGTTGTTGAATCACCCAGCCCGTCGCAGCCTTCTGCAGCGCTCGAGCAAGATGTGGCAAGCCTCCCACCCTGCGAGCCCGGGTTTATGAGCAAATTGCAAGTTCCACATAGTTTTCCATCCCATTCAGTGCAAACGTTTCTCCTGCTGCTCCAGGAGCGGGGACTGGGGACGTCGCCTTCGGCAGGATTCCTGCCCACGCTATGCCCCCCGTGCCCCCGCGGGAACCCCCCGCCCCGCAACTGCCACCGTGCCAGCGTGCCGAGCGTGCCGCTGCTCCACCGCTGGGCCATCAAGGAAATCTGCTGGACTGAAAAAATACCAGCGCGTCTAGACTGAAATACCAGTCTGGGCTCCCGGGGAGCCAGAGGACCCCCCCGGAGCAGCGTGGGCTCCCTTTTCCCGGGGGTGGCACAGAAAGGCGTGACCCCAGGGACAGTCCTGCTGCCCGGGGCTCTCCAAGCCCCTTTAGAATCTCTGTCCCCATCCTCGCTTGGCGCTGCGGTGCCCAGAGCCTTGGGGTGCCCACGGTTTTCTTCCACACTCCTTTCCTCGTTGCCCACACCCTTGCTGCTGTGATCCCTCCTGCAGCCGGCTTTATCCCCCGGGAGGAGCGGGGCTGGGAGCGGAGGCTGCTGTGCCAGCCAGGTCAGGCCACCGAGGGCCGGGCTGTGCCCAGATCCCCTCGCCGGCCGCCGCCTCCTCCTGCCGGCTCCATCCATCAGCGGCGACCCCGGAGCCGCCCGAGGGGGAGCGCCGGGAGGCAGCAGAGGGGAGAAAAGGAAAACAGACAGGATAAAAATCACCGAATTAGCGGGTCCCAGGGAGGGACGGCCTGCGAGATAGCGCGGAGCCATTTTTTATGGGAGAGACAGCAGGCATGAACCGAGCATCAGCCTCTTCCCTTTGACCCCGCCACTGGAAGTCACCCCTGCCTTCGCCACCCCATTGCTCAGGGGCCGATGTAGCTGACACCGGAGTCACAGCTCCGGGGGCTGCCCGGAGGGAACACCTGCATCCCCGGGGCCAAAACCACCCGTGGCCGTGCAACCGGGAGGGAAAACGTTCCATTTATCAGCCGGGGAACGCGCTGTGCCGGCACCGCTCGGATCCCGGGGCTGCGGGCACACGGGCTGGGGGCACACATGTCCTGTCGGGGGACCCCCGGCACCCTGCGACGGACCCCGCCACCGCACCGAGGGGACAACCAGGACCGCACCGAGGGGACAGGAGCAAGCGGAGCCGCCGCTGTCGCCGCCGTGCCCGGGGACGTGGTGCCACCTCGTGGCACCGGTGACCGGGGCCGCTCCCCGGCCCGCCGGACACGGAGGTGGCTCCCTTGGGATGCTCAGGGCGCAACAGCCGCAGGGTCTCCGGTAAATCACTGTCTTTGCTCCCCGGTCATAGATACAGTTGTTGGAGGAAAGGGGAAAAAAATAATTTAAAAATAAAAATAGCAATCAAAATAGCTCGGTGCAGGCGAGGGGGGTGTTTAAGAGCCCCCAGGGATGCTGTAAGCGACCCACTGGGGTGGTCCTCGCTGGGTTGCCCAGGGCAGAGCCCACCGCCGCAGGTGTCCCCAGGGGAACCCACGGGGCCGCAGGTGGGCGACCGGCTCAGGGAAACGCTGCCCCGGGGGCTGCTCGGCCGCTGGAGACATCCCCGGGCTGGGCACTAAAGCCCTTTTGTTTTCCCCACCCAGTGACCCCGCGGAAGAACAGGCGGATTGTCTTTCAAACGGAGCCGATGCGGAGCTTGAATGTCCCTTGCCACCTTGGCTATAAATCATCCTGCATGTGATAAGGTAATTACCTTCTCCTTGGAACTATTCATAGGAAAACCTATAAAGGGCCTGGCTTGTAAACACAACAATAAAGAGGCAGTACAATAAAACCTTGGCCGGGGTGGGGAAGGTGCTGCCTTTCCCCGGCCCCGAGCACCTCGTGCCCCACCAGGCCCTGGAGGACAGAGGCTGTGTCCAGCCCTGCAGCCCTCATTGGCATCGAGGGGTGGCACAGGGCACACGCAGCCCACACTGCTCTGCCAGGCACCAAACAGAGCATCTGACACTGAAGGGATGTATAAAATCATCACTGACCTCCAAATCAGAGAGGAGAGCACAGCCCCAGATCCCTCAGCTCTGCACCCTGGTGCAGCCAGCAGCAGCAGTAGAAGTAGCTGTGGGACCAGGACCAGGCACAACTGAACCCCATAACTGACCCCACACAGAGGCTTTTTATTTGTTACCCAAAGAAATTTGGCCTCCCTGCCACACCTGCCCCCTCCACGTGTCTCCCCAGCAATGCTCCTGTGCCACACAGCTCCTGATGAAAGGTAGGTGATGTTTATTTCAGAAGATGCTGATTGGAGTCAGTGCCACCAGCCAGAGCAAAAACCAGCTCCTGCCTCTCTGCTGTCCCCTGGACCTGCACCCCTTTGTCCCCAGAGGGTCAGCTAAGGGTGATGCCCTACTGGGAATCACAGCAGCTCCCATCTGCTTCCTGGGCTGCATAAAACCAGAGATTCCTCTGTTCAGAGAACACCCTGACACAGGATGGGGCTGCTGGAGCACACTCAGCTCAGGTACACCCTGTTCCCAAGTCCCACAGCTGCCTCAGGACCAGCATTCCAGCTGGTACAGGCTGGAGGCAGATGTCAGCAAATTGGGAAAGAAATCCAGGCTGAGTTGTGCTTTCAGTGGCCATGGAACAGATTTCTCCCCAAGGCAGTGGCAGGTGTGGGAGCTCAAAGATGGTTCAGGTACAGGAACAGCTGCAGCAGCCAGAGAGAAAAGGAGCAAGTGAAGCTGAAGTGCAAATGTGTCACTTGAAGCAGAGCCAGGATGGGGCCCAGCAGGGATGCTCAGCTCTGCCTCCATCCCAGGGTTTCCCAGCACTGGCACAAGCCTGACCACGCACACCAGGCTGGGACAGCAGCAGAAGTTATCCCTGGCAGAGAACTGGCCCCATCCATCCACTGGAAAAGGCTCCATTACTCCGGGAAGTTTCGGATACTCTCAGCACTTGAGGCTGGAAGAACAAAGCAGGTGAATTTTGTATCCCCCAGAGTTTTTACGACAGGCAGGGCTTGCCCTGAGCTCTGTTCAAACATCCAGCCCGGGGTTAGGACAGCAGGCACTTAACTCTGAGTGCCCCAGAGCCCTGCTCATTCCTGGAGGTGCTGATTTGTCCCCAGCAACATCAGAGAGCTCAGTGCTCCCCTGGCTATCAGCAGAATAAGCACAGAGCAAACACAAAGTAACAGCAGCAGGAAGGAATGGGACAGAACTCCAGAACCAGAAACGAATCCATGTGCTGATAGAACATCACTGCACCTCCCACAGAGGTGCCTGAAGAGCCGAAATTCCAGCCTTGGAGAACCTACTTTGAACTTTCTCCCTTAAGCAGCATGGTACCATCCACCTAGAAAGAAGGAATTTTGATTTTTTTTGGAAGACAGGATGAGTGGATGCAGCAGGGAGGCACAGGCCAGGTGTCCGACACTGGGAACACAGACAGGTAAAGGCAAAGGGTGTTTGCTCTAAGCTGTTCTTCAAATATTGGCGTATTTGGGTTTATTGCAGGAACACAAGAGTGACAACATTTGCAGTGCTCTGAAAAACAAAATTCTTCCAGCCCCCTGCTTTACAAACATGATTCTGGATCCTGCAGCAATAGGAACAAAATGCTTTGAGATAAGCTGAGGGAACAGGCAGCTTTATAAAACACACAGAGGAGGAAAAGGCATTTGTTTTTCCAAGTGGCAATGCTGTGACAGTGAAGTGCACAAACCAACCCCAGGGAGGGCAACGGCAGAGTTCACCAAACACTGCAATAAAAAATGCTAATCATATAAAAATGAAGTCCTAGAGGCATTATGAATAAACTCTGAAATAAAATATTTAGTATCAGCAGCAGGAAGCTTTTCCTCTGGATGCCCCGTGCAAGGGGACCCAGTTTGGTGCTCCCTGTGGAAGTTTTGGTCACTGAAAGGGGCATTTCCTTCAAGCCTCTGCCAGTTCCGTGGCATTGGTGTGGTTTGTCAGGACATCCTCCAGGTACAGGGACACCCTGACCCTCGCCTTGCCCTGCAGCTCTCTCTCTATCCCACTGAGGTGGTCGATGGCTCCCTGCAGCCCTCTCTCCCTCTCGCCCAAGTCCGTGTGCGTTCCTGCTTCGTTCTCCTCCCCCGAGGACCTCAGGTACTGCAGCACGTAGGGTTTGATGGCCTCCCCGTGGTCCCTGAGGCTCCCCCAGATGAGGGGCAGGTCCGTGCTCCTGGCCAGCCGCAGCAGGTGCAGCAGAGCCCGGCAGATCTGCGTCCTGAGGCTGGAGCTGTACTTGAACTCCAGGAAGTCCTCGGTGTCCTCGCTCCTCTGCAGGGCCACCACCAAGGCACTCCAGATTTGGCAGAACTGCTCCGTGGAGCCGTAGCATTCCCTCTTGCTGGGGATGGACAGGGCCATGGCTGACTTGATTCGCACTTTGAAGTTCTTGCAGGATTTGACTACAGAGGAAAGGGCACTGAAAGCTTGCGTGGCCCAAGGAGCCTCTCCTGAAAAAAAAACCACCAAAAAACGCCCTTTTTAATCTGCCAAAATATGCAAAACTATAAATGTCTCCTGAATATTTAATGGACTGACATTTATTGAACTTATTGTGGTTTCAATGAGAATCAGGGGTTATGAAATATTAGTTAAAACAGTTAATCTCCTGAGCTTTTACAAGAGGACATTTGGCATTTATTCACATCTATAATCCCACCCTCACACTCATTCCTTACATGGCAGATCCAACTGAACACAGCAGCTACACCTGCACTGGAAGGAGCTGAGTTTGTTCCACTGGGAAGAGTCCTGGAAAGCTGTGACAGCAGAACTCAGCTCCACTGGCTTCCCCCCTTCTTCTCCACCCGTTAGGAACCGATCTGATCCGACCCCCAAGTGCTGAGGCAGCCCAGGGCAGGGGACAGGCTCTCACCAAGAGGCAGGGCAGGGTTCTTGAACACATTGCCCAGCGCGTAGCACGCGTTCCAGCGCACCTTCATGGTGGCCTCGCTGCCCACCGTGGCAATCAGGGCCTGCAGGGACTCCTCAATGGCCTCCCTGAACCTGGGGTTGGCCACGTGGCAGGGCTGCAGGAAATGGAGCACGTTCCCCAGGGCACGGACAGCATTGCTCTTTACCTGGAACACACAAAAACCTCTCCAGTTTTCGGGTTGTGGGCAGGTCTTGTTGAGCCTGCTGTGAAATCACCTCAGAGCCAGCGAGGAGCACAGCTGGAATCACACTATGTCTTCCTAAACACCACCAGAAAGATCATTCTCTGCAATGGCCACAGTCCAACCCAAAAACCCCTGTGCCGTGGAAAAGCCCAGTCAAATTCCCTGCAATTCAAACAACACAGGAAACCTCTGAGCACCAGCCCTCAGGGGAGGATCTGAGCTGCAGCTCCCCTCAAACGTTGGGGCAAAGAGACCCAAAGTAACTGGTGCTTTTTCCTTGTTTTTTTTTTTTTTTAATCCAAGAGTTAACTACACCAACCCCACCCTCCTTCCCCTCAGTCTTACCTTGTCTCTGTCCTTGGATGCTTCTGTTGCAGACCGTAACAACTTCAGCAGCAGGAGATCAGAAAGCTCCTCCTGGAAGCTTTGTCCCATGGTTTCCCTGGCAGGAAAATCACCCTGTGAGCACCCAGCTCAGCTGCTCCATCCCCAAAGATGAGATACAACCCTTTATAAAGGCCCATGAACAAACAACCTTCACTCTTTAGAAGGCTAATATGTAAGGCAGACCTTTCTGCATGTGACCACTATGTTTATTAATTTAAAACCAAACTATCAATGCAAGAAAGCTGGTTAGCAATGGTTAAGTCTGTAATAAAAAACAGAGGGCAAGGAATTGCTCTGGGGTAATTCTGTAGAAGGAATATATGATAACTATTTTCCTGTTAAAAATGTAACAGTAGGTTGGGCTTCCCTCAGTCTCTGGCTTGAGGAAGGGTTAAATATTTATTAATTTTACTTCTGTGTTATGTGGAAAGTAAAGGAACCATGTAATTACACCAAGCAACACACAAGGAGTGGAAAACTGACAAGTGAAAAGTTTTAAAGAGTCTCTCAGAGTGACAGGACAAGGGGGAATGGCTTCAAACTGAGTAGGTTTAGAACAAATATTAGAAAAATCCTCTTCCCTGTGAGGGTGCCCAGGGAAGCTGTGTTGCCCCATCCCTGGAAGTGTCCAAAGCCAGGCTGGATGGGGCTTGGAGCACCCTGGGATAGTGGAAGGTGTCCCCATAGGGATACAGGACACTTTAACAGGGTCACACACTGGCAGACACAGGCAGAGGGTGGTTAAAAAGAAGGATCCGAGCCAAATTTTGGCTTTTTTTAATGTTAAGTATCACAGAATCACTGAGGCTGGAAAATCCCTCCCAGAGCACTGAGTCCAAGCTGTGCCCAATCCCCACCTTGTCCCCAGCCCAGACCACTGAGTGCCACATCCAGCCATTCCTTGGACACCTCCACGGGTGGGGACTCCAAACCTCCCTGGGCAGCCCCTGCCAGTGCCTGACCAGCCTTTCCATAAAGAAATTGCTCCTGATGTCCAACCTGGAGCTCTCCTGGCACAGCCTGAGGCCGTGTCCTCTTGCAGAGCAGCAGCTCTGCTCTTTGTGAGGCTTTGGGACAGGGGCAGGGAGGTGTCACCCCAGGGTGACACTTACATGTTGATGATCAGGGTGTCTGTGAGGTTGCCCAGGGACCAGGCTGCCTTGGCACGGACGTTGGGAGACTTGTCATGGAGGGAGTTCAGAATGGCATTTGCTGTGTCTGCCACAAACATCACATCCTGTCAAAGCAAAAACTGCTGAGAAGTTACAGAGTTCTCAAAGCTCAGGTGATTTCCTTAGTAACACATTCTGGCTTTTCCAGGGAAAATAAGACAGGGACCAGCTCTACTCATTTACTCTTCTTTTCTAGGTGACACCTATTAATGAGCTCATGGTGCTCTCTGCAGCTTTGCCTGACCTTTAATTAGCAGTCCAAGCCTGAATGCTGACCAAGTCCACTACTCTTGGGTAGCTGCTGCTGAAAAGCTTCCATGTGTTATTTAATTCAATTGGTGCTTTAGTTACTTCGGATTTTAACATAATTACATGGACTGCCAACCTTACACTCATCAAATCCCACTCTCAAAGTAATTGCTTCTCCAAACTCCCTGTTGAGCTGCCTGTCTAATCTTCTCTTCTATGGCACTTTACATGTGCCTATGGTAAAGGATTTTCTTTCAAAATATTTTGGAATTAAACTCCAAAGACTGTTTTTTTAAAAATCATTCACTTAAGGTTACATTGTAAAAACTAATCTTGCAGCTCAGCCAAGCTAAGATGATATTTGTAGAAAAAAACCTACCTTTTTTTCTCTAAATAAGCTTTATTTCTTAGTTTTAAGCAAAACTGAAGGCTTCACATTAAAAACTTGTTAAAATCATAGAATCCTGAAGGTTGGGAAAGACCTCAAAGATCGAGCCCAATATTAAACTCCACAGAGCACTGTAGAGGTCTTCCTCATCCCAGCTCCACCTCACCTCTTGAAGCTCCTCTGTGCCAATCTAACCACTCCAGCTTCCATCTCTCAGAGCCTGGGAAGATCCTGACCTCACTCCTTATCCTCTCACTTCTGCTTCACCTCCCTGCACTGATGCTGCTCTCACACCAAAGGCAAGAGCAGGTCTGGAGCCAGTAAGGAAATATAAGTACACTACAGACCAAAAGTAAAGCAAATTAATTTCAAAAAAAAATCCATGTTCCACGTGTCATGGTTCATTATAAAACAGCTCAGAAGAGGGGAATGGGCTGGCTCTGACCTGCCTGAGGCACGGGAAGAGGATGTAGACTCCCAGGGCACGGGCAGCAGCAGCTTTCACCAGGGGGTTCTCGCTGTGGTTCAGGCCCAGCAGTAGCGTGACACACAGGACCTGCTGGTCACCCTGCAACGAGGAGCAGAGTGGCAGTGGGGGGACTGAGGAGAGCTCTGTCCCACAGGGACACACAAACACTCTGACAGACCCTGGATCTGAAGGAGCTCCCACTCAGAGCGTGCTGTAAGTGAACTGAGAGGTGTTCCAGGAGGCCAGGGAACAGGAACCCTTCCAGCAACCAGGACCTCACTGCTGCTAGGAATGACCATGAAGGAAACCAAGATATTAACTGTGATCCAAAGCAGAAGGAATGGCCCATCAGAGGGAACACACAGAGGATGGGCTGCTTTTGCCTTCCTTCCCTCTCTGCCCCTCATTAAGCAGGACAGGCAGGCAGGGTGAGCTCAGCCTGGGCAGGTGGTCAGTTCAGCAGCCCATGACAAAAAGGTCAGAGTGGGCACTGACTTGACCCCACGTGGCCACAGGGAGAGGAGAGTGGATGGGATCAAAGTACAGGGGGATGAAGTACACGCTGTACTTGGAGAATTCCAGAGATACTGCTGGACCAGCAATTCCTGGGCAAATGAGATCTGGCAGAGCACTCCCCAGCAAGGGCACAGTGACACAGAAGGAGCTGCACAATGCAGGGGGGATCCCCTGCCAAGGCTTTCATGTTTAAAAGCATATTTCATGTTGCAAAGGGAAAAAACACACATGCAAGTGGGTGCACAACATCAGGCCCTGGCTGTTGGCTCAGCTGGCTCTTCAAAGAATTAACCAGCAGAATAACAATCCCTCAGCCTTCCCTCATGCCATGAAATTCTTGTCCTCCATCTCCTGTGCATCATTGCCAAGGCTGGGTATTCATGGCAGGGCCAAACAGCTGCTGTGACCCACAGTTTGATTGTTCTGACAGGATAATTACTCCCAACATTGCCTTTCTCAGCCTTCAACAGTCACAATGTTCAGAATGAAAAGAAAAAAAAAATTCTGTGAGGTTTCTTGACTCTCTCCTGGTAAGTGTTAGAAGGCTTTACACAACTGTGATCTGGGGGACAAGGACAAAGCCTCAAAGGTAAAAACCACCACATTTAAAGGTGTGTTCTCTTACCTGCGGGAGGCTGAAAGCCTCTGGTAAGATAGAGGACAGGGCATCACAGGCACTTGTCTGGAGAGTGGCGTGGGGGGAGTTCTGCAGAGTGCCAGGTAAAGGGCCATTTAACATCATTGTCCAGAAGGTCACAACCTGCAGGAGAAATAGCCAGCTTTATCTCTAAAACTCAACAATCACACCTGAGTTCTTGTCTTAAAGATGATCATCTTTAAGAAATACTTAGAGCAGGGAGCATAATCACACATGGAAGGTGTTACAACTGTTTGGAGCTTAAAATATTTGGCATTCAGAAACATTTTAAAGACATTTTAGTATTGCTCTCAAGTAGCTGTTCACTGTGTTCTCTTTGTTTCCTTCTCAAGGCCACATACTCTGAAATATAAAGAGTTGTAATCCCACTCCTGAATCCACACAGCTGAGTGTTTTCATTTGCCTGACAATTTACCTTCATAGAAAATAACAGGAACCTGATGCTACTGAACACATTTCCTGGCTTGTAGGCTCAAAACTTAGCATGAGCCAAAGAAATGTTTAAGCCTGCCTTCTGTTCACAGAAGCTAAACTTAAACAGGCCTATATTGCTCAGCTTCTGCAAACCTAACCAACAAACAGCTAATGAATTTTTCTGAATTCACATATATTGTGGTTCTGGCCACTCTCTCTGCACTTGTGAGCAGACAGAAAATGTAGGTTGGCTCTTTACAACGTAAATTCACCAAAATTCTAAAAGTTTTATGCAGCAGTAATGACACACACAAAATCAGTGCTGTTCTTCCAGCTCTCTGAGCTGCAGGAGTTTGGAAGAGGAGAGGCAAAGAGACAGGGCTAACATCACGTAAAAGAAATAAAACCCAACACATCTGTCTACAGGCAAGAACCACTGCCAAATTACTGCAGGAAGTCTACAGAAATTGTCCATCCTGGCATCCACAAAGCCGCAGTCTGAGTCCCTTCCTGCTTCCCTGCAATTATTTATCTGTGTCTGTGCCAGTGGCTTTGCAGAGTCCAAGGAAGGAGCTGGGTGAGGTGGAATCTCACACTTACCACACTGACAGGCACCCTCTGCTCAGGGGCAGTGGGGGAGTCGGGTTTGTGCTGCTGAAGGACACCCGTGCCCAGCTCCTCCAGGAGCTGTAAGAACAAAAAGCAAGGAGGTTTTCATCAGGGATGACTCAAGGACTATGGAACTACAGAACCTTCAACTAGGACTGCACCTACTCACCCAGGGAACAAAAATAAAAGATTCAGTACTGGTCTGGACTGTTCTGTCCCTGCTAGGAATGAAATTAGAGCAAAAGCTTTTCCTACAAAAATTCTCCAGCTAGAACAGCATAACAAATTACTGCACAAAGAGGAAATCTTTGGCTCACAGAGTCCAGTCCCTGCACCAGCTGATGCTCAGTCAGGGAAGGACCAGTCTTATAGTCCTTGCACTTCCCAAACTTCCTGGTGACTCAGCAGAGCAACAAAATTCTGCTGAGACTTCAAGACTGGAAGCTGAAGGTGCATTTCCCCAAGTGTCAGGGTGCTGCATTTCTCCATCACACACACAGATGCTCTGAATATTCATCTCCACTCATCTGCATTTGCAAAGCACACAGACAGATAAAACTGACTTGGAAAAACAATGTTGATGTGTCCTCCTGCTCTTACTTTGGCTCCATGAAGCTGAATGGATGGATCCATTTCTTCCATGCATCTGCAAGCCACTTCTCCAAGTTCTAGGAAATAGCTCTGAGCCATAGGGAAATAACCTTTCACAAGAAGAGCCAACACCTAAACACAAACAGCAGAAATTCCATTCAGCATTTTTCCGTTGTTTACCCAAAATACCCCAAATACACACTGAAAGGATGTTAATGGGCTAACAACCCTGGCACCATATAATGAACTCTGATGTAACAGATACACCTTGCACCACAACTTCTAGAATACTAGAGCTGATTAAAAGCCTCCCTGTACCATTATCTTGTTCAAAGAAGAGCCACAGAAGCACTATCAGATAGCAACACCATGAATTATTTACTGTAAGTGAGGGCTCCTGTAGCCAAAAAAACTAAGAGCAAGACATTCTGTCCCTCCTGTAAAACTGCTGCTGCCTTCTGTGAAGCTGGATTTAACAAGTATTTATTGCTCCAGAAAAAGAGTGACACTTCTTGGGATGCATGTTACAAAACTGACCCTTTGCTGTGGCTACATGAATTAAAACAAGGCATCCACAGGTACTCCTTCAGTCACTCCATAGCTTCTTGCAGACTGCAGGGCTCTTCCCTACTGTTTTCCACCAAAAATTTAATTTGGATTCTGTATGGAGAAGACTCACGGTCTGCCAGCACACACCCCCCAAAATCCTTAAAAATACTGAAGATAAAAATCAGAGGCAGATGAAGTTGCTGCAGCAGATTTGCAGCGGGACAACCACGCTGTGGCCGCGGAATCAAAACGTTTCTCCTCGAGTCACAGCAGCTCAGCCCCACTGCACCAGCAAAGGCCTCAGCCTAAATCCCCCTGAGACAGCAGGGAGCAAAGGGAACCCACGACGGAGGGAGGCAGCTGGGAGTTGAGCCAAGCTCCCTGAGCATCCATCCCACCTGCAGGGCCTCCAGCCGGAGGGGACACGGCTCGTAGACGCTGGATAAGGAGGGAAAGTTGGCATCGCTGTCGGAGCAGGAATCCTCCCTGGGCAGGACGATGATGGAAACGCACAGGAGGAGCAGCCAGCACGGCTCTGGGGGGGCACAGCCTGCTGGGCTGTCCTGAGGGCTTTCCCCTGCTGAGGGCAGGGCTCTCCTCCACTGCTCGGAGCAGATGAAGCGCCGAGGGGTTGTGCTGCCGCTGCTGTTGAGCCCCGAGGAGCTGGGCTGCTGCAGAAGCAGCTGCACCTCTGGCAAAGGGGCCTGCACAGAAACTATGGCCCCCAACAACGTGAGGCTGGAAACTCGAACGTTAACATCTGCAAGAGACAATGTGGGGGGGAAGAAAAAGCCAGAAAAGCTCCATTAGAACGTCACTGACAGCCCAGCATCCTCCCTCAGCAGTTTTCAGACAAGATAAGATTGTAACACATAAACATCCATTGCTGTTGAATTAGGAAGTTAAGGAGCACAGAGGAGGGGAGGAATATAACAGAGAGAGAATGCAAACCTTTGTGAGAGATGTAGGGCTTGATCTGGTTCCACACCCTGGTGAGCAGCCCAGGTTTCAATCGGCTGTAGGGTGCATTGGAAACCAAGTTTGCAAGGCACTGAAACACAGAGAAAGGTGCTGGTTACAATGTCAGCCTGGCCTCCAACAGGTTTGTTTCTACATTTGTAATTTAGGTCACTCAGGCAGCTCATTATCTGAGGGCACCTGAAAAAAAGCATCCCAGTTATCTGCTGTGTGAACACTGGGTACAAACTTGGCTCCTAAGAGCAAGGATTTAACTACTGTGACCTGGCATAAAGACCAAGGAATTTCAATAGCCCATGGAAGGATTTGTCAATTTGGATTCCAGTTTTAAAGCCAATGGGAGCCTTCAGAGTAATTTCATAGGTTAATGCAGCTCCAGAAAGACCAAAAAAATGCAGAAGAAAGAGAACTGTGATGAAAAGAAACCACAAGACTCTGGAGCTCTGAGGAACTTGGTCTGGTGGAAGATATCCCTGGCCACAGCAGGAGTTGAAACAAGGTGATCTTCAAGGTCTCCTCCAACCCAAACCATTCTCTCCTCAGAGTTATTCCATGACTCTGCAGGATGACTCAGCCAATGAAGCCTTGTGAGATGACAGAGGTCTGTTTCCCACCACCACCACCTCGCTCTTCAACAACAGTTCTGTGCAATCTTTCTTGAGGACTTAACCTAGAGACCAATGTCACCCCTTGGGAGCACGTGGCACACGTGCAGTGCAGTTACCTTGACTATTTGTGTCAGTGTCTGAGAGGAGGACTCTGCCACCAGGGCCAGCAGCAGGCAGCGGTGCAGCTCCCGGATGCTGG
This sequence comes from Rhipidura dahli, assembly GCA_013399225.1. NCBI lineage: Eukaryota > Metazoa > Chordata > Aves > Passeriformes > Rhipiduridae > Rhipidura > Rhipidura dahli. The sequence goes on from VXAC01003947.1 coordinate 282,997, forward strand.
AAGCAATGGTGACAGAGAAGGGAGTAAAAGCTCTCTTGTGGTCATTGGCATCTTCAGCCACAGAGAGGAACTGCTTAGAACCTTCCAGGAAGGCTGAGAGGACTTGAAGCGCACAGGCACGTGTCTGAAATGATAAAACATTTCTGTTACCTTTCAACACCTCCTTTAAACAGATGGAGAATTTTAAAATATATTAAATCCTCTCTAGAAAGAGAAAATTCAACTCTATCTTTTTTTCATAACTTCAAGCAGTACAGAACCAATCCTTTGTTTCCTTAGCCAACGCTTCCTATTTGTTTCTTGGGGTGCAGTAGCCAAATACTTACTGAAGGTCAGAGAAGACAACTCCTAAGATTAACAGGGGAAAACACAACAGTTTTTGTACTCAGAAGTGCCTCACCTTTGGAGAAGGGTCCTTTAGAGCAATTGTCATCAGGGACACGGACTGGGGGCTGCCAATACCAGGGGCATCAGGAACAAATGCTGACCAGTAGCCATAAAGAACTCTCTTTTCTATTGACTTTATGGTGGAGAGGAAACAGGCCAGAGCCCCTTGGCGAACATTGGCTTGGTAGGACCTTAAACACAAACAAAAAGATTAATGAAAACAGCAGGGACAAGGGATGGACTCCACCTCTTTTACTTTTATTAGTGGCTGGTTTTAAGAGGAAACCTTTTAGACCAAGAAAAGGAAGAGGAAGAACAAATTTACTTCCAAACCGACACAAATTACCGCCTTCCAATTTTCTTGCATCATCTCATAAATCAAGAGAGAAAGTGATTTCTTCAGCAGTTTTGATTAAGAACAAAAGGGCCCCGTGGAAGTGTTTTATGGATCCCCATGTTTTATGTGCACAGCAGTCACCTCACTTTGCTCTGTATTCCACCTTCGGCGTCGGAATATTCCGACTCGCTGCTGCTGATGCGCTTCCAGCCCGTGGAGTGGGAGGGCAGGGGATCCTTCCCAGCAGGCACATCCGATGCACGAGGCTGGGGATCTGGACAAGGGCTGTTCTGCACATCCCCCAAGTGCAATTTCAGCATGTCTGCTCCCAGGACTGACTCATTATCCCCTGAATCTTCTCTTCCTTCTTCCCCAAACTCTCCCTTCTTCTGTTTCCCTTTGGACTTTTTTCTTCGGTTCTAAGACAAAAAATTGACTTTTTTTTAGTCAATACTTAATGAATACATAAATGCAGTTACATGTCTGTGCAGTACTCTACACACAGAGACAGTCTGTGTACTCTTTAGTATTTGAGTTTTTTAATTCTGCTGATTAGTAGCAACAGGCACAAAATTTCAGTAATACAGAAGCAAGCAGTTTAAAACTGAACAGCATCAAAAACTAAGCTTTGGCTTCTTCACCAGTAAAAGAAAATATATCCAAGGAAATTTTAATGTAAAAATCATATGTCACACCAAAGTGATTAAAGAACAACACTAAATACTTCTGTAGTTCTTTCAGATTTACAGTAGGTATTCAACACCTAAAAAGAAACAAGTCCACATGACAAGATAACTTCATTTTCTCTAATGTCCTCCAGATAATCAGTAATCCAAAGTATTCACAGAGTTAAAAAATAACCTGTAGAAGGATTAAGCAGAACAGATGAGGCAAGAAATCAGTCTTAAATGAACTTGACTTCCCTAAGAAAGAGTCAAACAATTGTGCAAGTGTTAGGAGAGAAAACGTAACTTATAAAATCAAAAGCTTTGGCTAGTTTGCACGCATCAACCCCGTGCCTGCAGGCCAGGAATTCTTGGCTATGGATGAATAATTGTTGCACAGAGCTTAACTCAGGAAAGCCAAGCTCTGCAGAGCCATTTGTTCATGTCACCTGAGTTCCCAAAGCAATTTTTACTCAGTGCAGAATTTATAATCAATACCTTTGAAGCAAAGAATTAAATGTACCACATGCTCAGGACATGAAGAGCCACCAATATCACGACAGGTAAGACACAACCACTGCAGAATCAGCTTACCCCTGTGTGCTTAGAGGTGGCTGGTTCTGACTGCTCCTGCTTGACAGGTGACCTTTTATCATACTGAGGTAAGGGAGCAGGGTACAGGGCTGTGGGCACCTCTATGCTCAGTCCTGGCAGCCCATGGAACATGCATTTCTGCAACAGGAACACAGATGTTAGTGTTCTGTCCCTTGCGCATGCACAGTATATTTTTCTTTACATCTCACACTCCATGTCCCCCACACTCAGGGTTCTCTGCTCCCTCTTGCTCATCTTTTACTGTTTCCCACTTAACAGCATCTGGAACCTCCCAGTGTCTGCCTCTTTCTTCAGGTGGATTTAAGGATTTACCTTCAACACTGCCAGAAGAGATCCAATTTGGTCAGTTTGCATCAGTTTCATCTTCCCACCGTTGAGAAGTGACTGGACACCTTTCAGTGCACTTTGCAGTAACTGAAAACAAAGAATTACTTACTTTTCCTTCCCAAAATGCTGCAGGTTCACATCTTCCAAGCAACTTTCTAGGCAATTACAGTTTTGCTCAATTGGGACAGTAATATGACAAATTATAGACTATTAAAGCAAAATCTCAGTTGACAACATTCCAAATTCCACATATTCCAGCAGCCCAATCTCCTAATTAGAGTATTTTAGACAATTAGACTCACACTTACCATGCAAAACGTGATGTCATCCACATCAGAGGTTTTTGAAGACTGCAGAACACTTAGGAAAGTTTGAAAACAGACACTCCTGTAGGACTCATCCAGGTATGGCTGTCCAGGGACACTAAAATTAGACCAGGAGGAGACACGAGGTTGGTTTACAGTCTGTCCACAGGTTCATAAAGTTACACAAAGTCCCACCCAAGCCATCTGTTAGCCTGAAGAGCCCCAGATGGATGGATGGCTGATTGAAAAGGACCGGTTCTACCATACAGAGAACAAAAGGAAATCTTCTGCACAAAACACCAGACAGCACAACAGCTTTTCAATCCCTGTAACATTATTTCTGGAAGACTGAGAGTTTATGGTTTTATGCACAGATATCTTGGAACAATAAAGCTCTGCATTTCAAATGCATGCACTTACACCTTGCTGGGAGATGTACATCCTCTAAAGCACTTGAAAAGGCTCATACACACCTGAGACAGAGGTTTGCCATGCTGCGCACAGCTGCCCTCCTGAGCTCCACGTCTGGCTGGGCAGGGTCACTGAACTGCAGCAGGAGCCCAGCCTTGCCCAGCAGGTCCGGGAGATACTGAAACAAACCACCAAAAGTCACCAGGGGTCAGTGCTCCTCCCTCAGCCTCCTGGTTCTTGTGTTTGGGAAGTGGCTGCAGCCTGGCTGGACACTAGGTGCCCACCAAAACTGCTCCTCAAATGGGCAGGGCAGAGAAGATACAAAGAAAGGCTCATGAGCTGAGATAAGGACAAGGAGAAGTCACTCACTGATAACCACCACGGGCACAGGTGACTTAGTGAAATTAGCTGAATTTATTACCAGTCAAAAATCAAAGCAGGATAATGAGAAGTGAAACAAACCCTAAAAATTGTCAGCTGCAATTTCAGATTCCAGAGACAGATTATGTTTGTGAAAAACAGCATGAAAATCTTAATTCCTTAAGTCCTCCTATTTAGTATTAAGAAAGGACAGAGCTGAGCACAGTTCAGCTGAGTCCCAGTTTATGCTCTCTTCCCAGACATGAAGCTAAGCTAGGAACAACTGCTGCACCAAACTGCTGCCACTACACGGGCTACAAGCCCACGCAAGCTGGCAGCTCCCAAACTGTGAGCATCACCACCCCGTGCTCAGCCCAACAGCAGAGACTGCTTTGCAAGCTGCCACGAGCTGGTGACAGCAGGAGGATTCAGCATTTCAAACACTGTCAGCTGCAGCAACAAGGAGCTTCACACAGGATTGATACCCGAGATCCTCTGCTTTGAAACGGCGCCGAGCTAAAGCCCTGATCTGGTTACAGGATGGATTTCAGGATCCTCAATGGAGCCTGGGGAGTTATGTGCAATTTGAAGCTCCCCGTGTTCTCTCTGCCTGAGGCACAGGGTGCCTGGTCTGCAGGCTAAGCCTGTGCCCTTCTTTAATGGTGATCCCTGCAGCTGCAGCCTGCAGGTACAGAGTATTCCACATGGGAATAGTAATTATTAATGCACACAACTGAAATTCAACTTTCCCATAAATATCAGCCACCATTTAAATGGGATCTAATCTTAGCACTAAAGGTAACAGCATTTGAGAAATTTTTTTATTCTTTCTTTCAGGAAAAAAAGAAAACGTTGAAACAGCAGTGGTGCAAATATTTTTGTTGTTACTTTTCCCTAGTTTGTAAACTCACCTTGTGACACTTAGGCCCATTATTGTAAACAAGAGCTGCTAAGGCTTGCAGAATTTCAACATGTGTCCAGGAGCTGCACTGCCTCAGAGCAGAGATGCAGTAGGAGAGAAGGAAATTCAAGTTCTGCTCATCAACCATCACCTGTCATAACAGAAAAGGTCAAGGTAAACATCATGTACTGCTGCAGTCAATAAACCCAAAGATATTGGTCAGATTTGGATGATCTGGCTGTTAAAATCATACACCAGCAAAGAATCAGCTGACAAGAAATGGATTAATCTGTACAAGTGTCCTAAAACCAAGAGTACTTCCCATGGTGAATCAATTCTGACTGAGAGCTGGTTTTATGAGGAGCCATGCTAGAACCAGATCAGAGCCTCAGCTACCCAAAAATAAGTAATGCAGTGAAAATCCAAGAAAGTCTGAATCCAGAAGGTCAGTTCCACAGCCCTGGAACACGACAGAGCTCCCCTGGCTTAGTGAGGGACAGGAGGGACATGGCCAAACTTTTCCTACCTGATATCTGTTGAGTAAGTGATAGATAAGCTGACAGACTTTGCTGACAAGATGTTCCTGATCGAGGGAAACCAACTGACAGGCTTCGACAAGCACAGCACAAACATCCTGCAAGAGAAAGCCTCAGTTTATTACTTAGGGACTACAAAGACAATAATAATGGCTCAAGGAAAATATGAAGTTAGGTCAAGGACCAGAAAAGGGTTGTCTAAAAATCAATTCATTCTAAAGGGCAAAGTAAAATAAAATGGAAACAAGCCAGTGTAATAATAAAGTACTGTGTGTTGCAATGGAGCAGCATCTATACTGCACATCTAGAGTGCTCAGCTTTGAAGGGCTGGCTTTAAGGCTTAAAACAATCACTGTTTTTTTCAACATCAGACTACGAAAACTGCCGAGGTGCCCCCATGGCCGCGGTACCTGCGGGCCGGGCGCGGCCGGGGGCTCCGGCCCGCAGCTCTCCG
>VXAC01003948.1:0-82799 GCA_013399225.1 Rhipidura dahli
GTCATCTGCAGACTTGCTGAGGGACTTGTGTCATCTTGCAGACTTGACCCCTCTGTCTGTGCCACTGATAGAGATTGAACAGCACCAATCCAGGACACAACCCTGAGAGATGCCACTCTTCACTGGCCTCTGCCTGGACATAGAGCCACTGGCCACAACTCTCTGTCTGAGTCAATCCTCCCAATTCCTTATCTGCCAAATATTTCACCCATCAAACTGATGTCTGTCTAATCTGGAGATAAGGATGTCATGTGGGATGGTGATGAAAGCCTTACAGAAACCCAGGTAGATAATATCTGTGTCTGAGATTAATTTTGTTTCATGTGTTTCAGTTAAAATTTCCTGAAACTGTCTTGATTTATTATTATTTAGATTGCAAACAGATAACATTTCTATATATCTGTATGCATCTCTGATTCTGATTTTTTAGTGCAATTTTGTTCACAGTTTTCTGTATTTGTCTCTCCAGAAACTCTGGGTAAGATGTCCTCAACCTCTGAATATCGATTAACTGGGACTCAACTTATCCCTATTTCCAGAATCCAGTTCTAGATTTACTTGTGTCTGGACCCCCAGTTATATGGCCTGTTGTAAAACTATCTGCATGTCACGTCAGCTAATTAGGTGGCAAAAGTTCTGTAGGTCCTTAATTGTGACTCTTCTTTATACTCTGACAGTACATGACTTCCCAGAATGAAAACAAGCCACAAGGCCAGTCTGAATTCCTTGGTGATCTGCTTTTACTACATCTGCCTTTCTTTTATTAGATATATGCAAAATTAGAGCTGTAATTATGGCACCTATTATCGCATCCTTACTAATCTGGTGACAGATATTCGCTCTGGCATTCAGTAGTTGTTAGACACAAGATAAGTTAAGGAAGGTAAGATATTAACTTGGATTGTCAACACACCATTGTCCAAAGACAAGCAGAAAGGCTAGGTGATCAGGAGAAGTGGAAAAGGAAATTGTTACAGCCATAGACACTGAGACTCTTGCAGGGATGAAATAGCACATGTGAGCGCATTTATGGAAAACCAGATCAGAGCTGCTGGACGGGTGGAGTCATATGCTCAACAATATTATATAGAAAAAAAAATTGGGGAAAGAAGAAAAAAGCTCACATGTGGGGAGGGAAGAAAGGGATGCAGAAATGGAATTTGTTCTTCGCATCAACTAGCTTGTGTTTTCAGGGCTTTTCCCTCCTTCCTAGATTTCTTTCAAGCATACTTAATAACAATTGTTTGGAAGATAATGTGTTTGTCTGAGATTTCCAGGAGGCATGAGTACACCCCAAAACCAGGTTCTGTACTCAACACAAGAAGTTTAGGTCATTCAGTAGGGTGTATCAATTAACTCCAAAAAAAGTGATACAAAGCTGCAGAAAACTCAGAGGAAAACATCTCAAAGGAGAAGCTCTTAATATAAAATTTTTCTAGAAAGTGTGAAAACAGGGCTCTGCTTCTAAGAATAGTCTGAGACAGCAAAGAAACGAGCAGGGAATCTGGATGCATGTTGTCACCCACTTGCCCTTGGCAATCACAGTGAGGCGAGCTCTCATACATCGCTTTTGCATATTGAAGATGAAGTGCTGGTTCCAGTACAAGAGCAGAAGCAGGGAACAGAAAAAGTATTACAAATATTTTTTACTTGGTATCACAATACATAGAAAGTGAAGTAATTAATAAAGATTTCCACAGCAACTTCTTCTTAAAACAGCACACAACTAACATGAAAACCCCCAGAGTTAAATCAAGTCTTCTGCGATTGAGCCTCTAGGGTAAACCACATCTTCCATGGCCAGTACAGATTCCTTTGTCATATATGCTTCTCCAGCTAGCCTGAATTTTCTGTGCCAGACTGTGTTTGTGAGTAGACTAAGGAAGATCTTTACAGGCTCCCCTGACTGACATCCAGGCCAAACTTCAGGTTTAGGATCATCCAGTGCTGGGGCAAACAATACAGCTCTTTCACCCCACCATTAACAAAACATCAGTCACCACCCCCCTGCAGAAGCAAAACATATTAGTACACTTTTCTTGTGTAAAATAAGGCAGAGACCCTGCCGCAGTTCTGCTGGTCCCATCTATGCTGCTTTTTGAGCTTTCTCTCCTGTTCTGTCCTGCAGCCTCTCTCCCTCCATAACAAAGGTCCCTAGGGCATATCCACAGAATATGAGGCAGGTCTGCGCTGCACACAGGTATCCCACTTCTGCCCCACAAGCCACTAGGGCATGTTTCTAGCTTCCCATAGCAAAAAAGAATTACAAAAAAACAACCACCACACCAACAAGAAAAAAAAAATTGCCCCCTCCAAAAATCCACAAAAAATTTTAAAAACCAAAAACAAACCAACCAAACAAACAAACAAAAGAGTGCAAAAACATGGAGAGGAAATGTGAGTCAGAGATGTGTTCTGCAATCTGCCAACATTTCATTCCCATGGCTGCTCTTAGAGAGAGGCAGTACCTGTTTGTGCCCATAGCTGGCATCCCACACTGGTCTGGAAGGCTGGTACCTGGTCCTGAGGATGTGTATATGTGTGTGTGATTATGTGCACCTGTGCATATGTATAGATGTGTATGTGGAAGGCTAATGTCAGGCAGAAGGTTCCTGCCTGGATGCTGTGTCAGGGAACAAGCTGCTTGTTGTCAGGTAAAGCTCTCTTCATCCCCAACAGGAAGCAAGGTAAGTCACTGCACCCCAGGGCAGCTCATGTTTAATTTCCTCACTTGCAGATGCCATTGGATGAGAAGAGGTGCCATATCCAGCCTCTCCACAGCACCCACACTCCCACAGCCAGGTGGGACTCGCCAGACAGGCAAGCTCTTGCCTCTAGTCCTGTACTCCTGCACGCTCTGGAGCTGGCACCTGGTGGAAAGCTAGGTCCAAATGTCTGTAATGGGGAGAGCAGTGGAAGAGGAGCAGTGTTTAAAAGGCTGCTTACTTTAAAATCTTACTGGACACCTCAAATGAATGCGTGCTGGAACTGGCAATGTTTTGCCCAAGGAAGCACAGGCCCCTCAAAAAGCCATGTGTCACTGTGTCCCTTCAGATCTGCCTCTAGATCAAAACGACAGTTCTGCCTGGGAGATCCATGCATACACTCTAGAAAGAAAAAGGCAGGGTAGCTGCCACAGGGCAAATCTGGTAAAAGAAGAACAGCATAATGTCACTGTAAGTCTCCTGTGGCAGTTCTGCCTTCTTGCAGCTGCTGCTCTCACCTGCCCTGTGTTCCCATCCCAGAGGCTCCTGGACCAATCAATACAACCAAGCCAATGAGAGACTTAGTTCCAGAGATAATCCAAGTATGTCTGGGAGGGACCTTTCCCAAATGGAGCTCTAGGTCTAACCCTGATGAACCCCTGTATCCTCTGAATCCATCTGGCTCTTGGAAAAAGGGACACACCCCTCACTTCATGCAGTAGGGTGAAGAACCAAGTAAGAGCAAATACCAAGCATCTTGTGACAAAGTGGTTTGGGTGGAAGTTTCTGATTGTGGCCCCATGACCTGGGGAGGCTGCTTGCATGTGGGAAGGGCTCAGACTGGGGTGTGGTTGCTGCTTGCAGAGCCAGTAGTTGACCACGCAGCTGAGTCCTGAAGCTCTTGCAAAACCTCAACCTGCAACACACCAGCTTAGGTGGTACTGACCAGGAAAGTGGAACTGGTATACAGCACAGAAGTAGGGGTGCAGGAGAGTTTGTGTCCGTGTTTGATGATTTTGATTTTGAGGTGCATAGGAATTTTTTTAAGTGAAGGGCCAGTGTGATGCCATCACCTCTCTGCCGTAACTGAAGACTATCAGGCTGACACCTTGACAAGCTGAAGCAGCATAGGTTGCATGCTCCTGAGCTGTTCCACACCTCCAGCCAGCAAAAGGGTGCAAAACAGTGCCCAAGGGAAGGTTTTGTAGGGATGAGAAGGTCTGTGTGTCCTGAAGGATGTTCGATGTTCTTGACAAAACCAGTGGTGTCTCGCTTTCCTCCACATGCAGGGATACCTGTTCTCATGCAACAGCTGCTGGTAGCTGTGCTTTCATTCCCTGCTGCTGTGGCAGAGTCTGCCCTACGTCTGCTCAGCATAGCAAGGGCAGATGGGTGGGTTGCTGGGTGCTTCTGGGGCAGTAGCTGTGGCAGTGACAGCAGCTGGAGGGAGAAAAAGGGGTGCCATAAGCTTGCACACAGCAAGCAGTGGCTGCTTGTGGCTGCTGTGAACAGCCCGTGCTGTACAGCTGGGGATCAAAGTACCCCAGTCACAACAGCATGCAGGAACTCTGCTTCTCTGCTCCATGGAGACTTCAAAGGCGAGCACAGACATACTCTGGTATAAGGATAAAGTCTGTGTTGACCTGTTGTGCCTGTAAATCACAATCATTCTGATACAGCTTTTCCCAGGTGTGAGGCTCAGTGGAGTCCATAAGCCTGGAGGTTTCTGCCCAAAGTTGCACTTCAGTGTTTCCCTGAAGTGTCCTGGGTATGATTCAAGACAGAATTTCACAAAGCTGACAGATGAAGTTGTGAAGCTGTGCTAAAGCACCAAGGGTCTCATTTTCTCTGTAGTGACCTTAAGCCACTTCATTTCTTTTGCTTCAGATTTTCGGTTATAAAAGAAAAATAAATATGCCTTATGTCTCAAGGGCACTCGTAAGTTATGCCTGTGGATTAGTATAACACATACAGTTATTCTGGTAAAGGAGCCTATATAAACAGATAAGAAATACTGCTGTGTGTAAGCAGAGGAAAATGTCATTAAATGATTGTCGGCAGAAACTATAAATATACTAGTTTCTTCACAAAGCAATCTCTCCAGCTCTGTGAAGCTAAGATCTTACATTAGCTCAGTCCTCAATGCATGGAAACAAGCCTTTTTGCAAGACTGTCTATTTATACACTATAATGTAGGCAAATGTGAGCTCTGTCTCCTCCTACTCCAAGCTAAAAAACCCATGAGGGTCTGTTTATTAGTGCAGATGACATGAGGTAAGTGCCACAGGTAAACTCCAAGAGCAAACTCTGCCTGCCTGCAGAGAGCGATGGCTGAATTGTTCTCCTGGCCCTGACTGCCACAGTATGACAGCTTTCCACAGAAAACTCCTGCATTCTCCTCTACTCTAATGCAACAACAGCCAATTTGGGAAAGTAGTTTGAAGCAGCAGAAAAAGAATCAAGTGAAAGGAGGGAAGTGCAGCTCTGCTATGCCTGTGATGGGTATTTGCTGACTCCTGTTCATTGGAATATTGAAGCACTTTTCACTGAAATCAGAGGAAGTCAGCTTTGAAAGAAGAAAATAATGCTTAAATAAAGGATGTTTGCCTCTCCACCAGGCTGATTTTCCACAGTCCATTTCTGTGCATCTGAAGCCAGGCATTGATAGCACTCTTACAGGAGCCCTGGCACAGAGAGCCTCTCTCAAGCGAGCAGCACCGGCAGCTGCTGCTGTCGACTCCACAAACAGGGGAGCAAATCCTGCAGCCTCTGTGCAGCCACAGCTCCACTGCTACAGACCACCAGATTTGTCCTAACTCACTTTTTCATTTTCCTCTAATGTTTCAAAGTTCCAAATAGTCCCTTAAAGCTCTACATTTATGAAAAAATTGTAACTAAAGTGACCATCAGTAGCTGATAAGGTGTATTTTTAAATAAACTTCCGGCATTTGTACAAGAAGAAATAGGATCCAATATAAGTGCCTAAGAAGGTTAACAACACTTTTTCTCTTCCAAATTCTCTACTGCCTTCATTTTATAAGAGAAAGAATATTTTACTCATATTAAAGAAAGTCCCATATTTAGACCTCCCCTTTTAATCTAGAGTTCTGACATTAGAACATCACGTTTCTTCATGTTTAATATGTTACTAAAATATGCTATTGACAGATACTTTGCCAGTAGTGATTTCCCCTGGGAAAATGAAGTAGCAGAGACTTCCTTCCTCATCTGAGAAAAAAACCCAAAACATTCAAATGTGTTTTTCCAGGCAGCTGGTCAAGGAAGCAGGTGTCAGGCTCACAAGAAAGTCTGCAAGTTCTGCATCACAGCCCCCTTCTTCCCCTGCCCAGCTGATGGCAACACCCCCCACACACTGAGACTGTTCCTTGTGTTAGTAAGAAAATACTTCCTTGTTGCCCTGAGGCACATTTAGCCTATACTATATATAATTTGACAGTAATTTCTCCTGCAAGTTGTACAAACAACTTCCAGTTCACATTGTCTTTATTTCCTGCCACAGCTATCTGTCGCTCGTGGAAGCTAACATCCCTTTGCAAGTTGTCCAGCTGCTTGGTTTGGATATTTGGCAGGCTTGGCTATATTTTCTAATTTCATAAACCTCCTTTCCAGCCTTCTGCCTCTCTTGCTCCCCTGCAGCATTTACGTCTCTCCCTTATCCCTACAGCTAGCTTACTAATCACACCCATTCATTTCCAAATCAGTATCAAAATCCTCATCCCTTCATCCATTTAAACACTCTAAGGACTTTCTTCCCTCACACACTGGGCTCTGTTATGCTCCCTCCCTCACCCTGCTGCTCCTGCCCTAGCAGTACCAGCCTGCTCTCTGCACCCAAGCACAATCTCCCCTTGTTGAAGCAGCCACCGCTGGCTCGCCTGCCCGAGCCATCTGGACCTGCAGCCCTGCGCTTCACCGAATCCTGTGGCTCTAGGAACTTATCTGCATGCCCTTCCCCTGACGATTGATTTCTTTCCTCCAGCCACTCTTTTTCAGGCTGTAAATCATGGATTACTACTGCTGTCTGTGAAGCATTTTAGGAAGAAAGCTGGATTAGGCAGTCTAATGAGGTAAAATAATGTGTTTTGTTGTCTTAAGAAGTGTTTGACAGGCAGGTACTACACTGTGTGCCAGGGGAACAGCTGATGAAAAGGATGTTATAAACATACACAAAACACCCAAGTTGCTTGAAAAGTTGGTATTTACAAGGGTTAATTCACAGTGCTATGTGAGACATCATTATTTATTTCCTTATATTATTTCCTTATTTTATGTTCTCTAGATTTGCAAAGAGGAAATAAAAATATGGCAGCTTCCCAATTTTGGGTAAATCTTGGCAAAATTCCTGCCTCTAAAGGTGATTATTGTATGCAGGTGGTTTTCTACAGTAAAAGTTCACGCTGCCTTTTGTTTTCCTGTAGATAGTGTAAAGCAAATCCCCTACAATAAAAGAAAAGGAAATAAAGATGAAAGGAGAAGATAAGGGCAAGTGGCACACAGACTTAAAGAAACAGATTTATCATCATAAACAAAGGACTGAAATACTGTTAGCAGCCCTTGGAAGTGACAACAATAAAATTAGGGCTTAGCTTGTCATTTTGCCATTAGTTGTTTTGGGGTTTTTTTTAAGGTGCATTGGTCAAAAAGCTACTTTGCCTGCTTTTCTGCAGGTCTGTGGGTTTTGTCTCCTAGATCCTCCACCTACTACTAAAGCAAACCAGATCCCCCCAGGCTTGTGTGCATGCTCATCAGTTTAGAGCACATGCAGCCCTTGGTCCAAGCTGGCCCTGGCACAGGCTGATGCATACCAGCCAGAGTGGCGCTGGAGCCTCACTGCTCTGCTAACCAGCTGCTGCCAAATGCTCAAGGGCACTTCTTATGTTTTAATTCCTAGATGAATCACTAATTTTGTTCTCTATTCTACCTGGATACTCGCTTTCATAAAAATTATAAGAATTTATTTTTAGGACTTCCACTCCTCTTCCATGTAAGGCTGCAACTGAACAATGGGCTTAAAACTTATTGGGCAGAAGCTGGCAGGAAAATGGACAGAAGGTGTTAACAAGATCCCCAAGGCCTTGTTCTGGCAGGAGGCCATGGTGCCACTTGGATGGCATCACTGCCTCGTGTTAATTTTAGTTCTCCTCCCGGAGGAGGTTTGACACTCCAGTAGTTGTACTCTCCTGGTACAGTCAGAGTATGTGGGAGGGAAGGAAAGCAGAGGATCTCGGTTTGTGTGGCAGAGCAAGATATTTGAAACCATATTTCAGTCCTGGCTGTAGCGCTGGATCCAAAAAATTACTTGCATTTAAAAAATATGTAGTAGGACTTTTCTCTCACACTGCAGTTCAGTGCCTGCCTAGTCACTTTAAACTGAACAGGATCCCCCTCAATCGATCTGCCATTTGCACAGACACTGGCAAATGAACCTGGAGGGCATTTCTCAGCCCAGCTGACTTGAACATCAACAGCTACATCTGTTCTAGGAATACTTCCCAGTTCTGGAATACTGTTCTGGAATACATCCATACTGACGGATGACCCAGCCCCATTTCTCTGCAGTATTGGGGTGTGACCTGGTCAGCCCTGAACTCTGCAAAGAGAACCAGAATGCATGCCAAGGCTGGGAGACACATTACTCCTCAGCTAGATGTTCAGAGCTGGGATTTGAATCCCTCTCCAGGCATGCAGGGTGGCAAAAAAACTTGTGTGCTTCCTTAGACTGGCATTTTGACCACTCTTTCCCCATATCACCCTTGATATAAAACAGATGATAACAATGCTTCTGACTTGACATCTCTTTCTCATCCAGAAAACAGTGGGGACTGTCTCTAAGCCTGTGTTTTGGCTGTACCTTGACACCATTTCAGATTTTCACACACTTCATAAATTAAAAAAATACAGTAATGTTATATATTGCTTGTGACAGAAAAGCATCTGCATGGTGACCATCGACTCAAAACCCCATTCCACCTTTGAAACCCAAAGGTGTAGCTGTGCTTTGCACCATTTTCAAGCAGCATCACTTTTCTGGCATTGACAAGAAGGTTGCTTGCCGAAGTCAGATGACAAAGTGGGCTAAACCTTGATGAAAGTCCAGACAGACTCCCTGCTGATCCCTTTTGGTTACAGTCAAGGAAAATCCACCGAGCTAGGTAAATTGCCAACAACAAAGACGTTTGTTCCTTTGGTCTTTCCCAGCTCATACATGTGACAAAGCACCAGGAGGCAGACACTGCTATTCCCCTGCCACATAGGAGTCACCACAACACGTGTCCAGCCTGCTTGCCACTTACTTGCAGCTTGAGTACATGTAGCAACTGTAGCTGCTGTGTACTGGATCTTCCTCCAGGACAGTTTACAGAGTAACAGAATTAGATCTCCAGTGAGCTTCAGTCATTATTCTCTGAGACTGATGGCCTACTGGAATTTATATCCAAGACAAATCCTGCCAGTAACCTGGACAGAAGTATTGTATGTCAAGTAAGTGATTTGCACAACACCTGCACAAAAGCCAAGAATGGGTTTCTCATTTACTCAGAGGGAAAGTCCATGAAATGTTCCATTTCCTATTAGTACTACCCTTATGGGTGACTTTCAGTGACAGTCTTAGGCTCCCTGTTAGGCTGTTGGTTGGTGCTTAACAAGCCCTGAAGAGCTTAGAGCACTCAGTTGAAGCCACAGCTGCAGGGGTGAGTCCCTGATAGGGACAGAGATCCCTCACATACCCTTATGTTATTTTCCTTGAAATAAAGAGTCATCTCAGTTAATAAGCTTTGAGTCAAATTTTCCTTTAGCCACAGCGAAAGACCAATGCCATTAATTAGCTACTCATGTAACCACCACTGAAACCCTGGAAATTACAGCTGAAATAAGAAGCAACTCTTATTTGAGTGCAGCTGTATCTTGCTTTGCTGCAATGTAAATGCATTTTTACAAATGTGTTCCTGTATAATCCAAGTTTTACTTGTAAGGACTTCCTTCTGAAGTAATCAAACTTACATTCAAGGCAGATGTAAAAGGCTCCCAGAACACAAGCTGGGAAAATTCGAGCAAGACTAAAGCACAAAGTAAATGCATCATGTAAAATGATTTAAGGAAATGAAATGAGCTGGGCTAGAAAAACTACAAGTAAGCAAGCTTTGTTTTCTAAGGATGTTTATGTGTTGCTCCACAACCTTCTCCTCAAACAGTTTCATTGAAATAAACCCAGCTTCCTTCATACTCCTCATCTGCCTCGTCCTCCACACGATGAAGGGCAGCAGGTGTTGTAACCCAGACAGTGCCAAAAGCAGTACATAAGAGTGGAGTTCTGCCTACTCTGCCCTCCGTGGGCTACTCACTTGATACTCTCTCTACCACCCAGGACCTGATTTTTCAGAAACCCTGTAGAGCTGCCCCTCACTTTTCACATCTCCTTTTGTACTGCTCTTTCTTGAAATCTGGAAACAGTTATTGGAATGGGAGAGGAAGAGAGAAGAGGAATGAAAATAGGCAGGCATAGGATCAGTGAGAGTGGAAGTATCTTCTTCCATTCAAAGGTCTGGTTAAAACTGAGAAAAAGACTGGCTATTTATGACACAGGATGGGGTAGGCACTCCCTGAGGTAAGAGAAATGTTCTCAAACTACATGAAGAACAGCATCAGTGTTGCTGCTCAGCTTATTATTTTACGGGCTGAATGCTGACCCTTCTTGTTTTCCTTTCCTTGACCTGGAAAACTGAGATGATGCTTATAGGGTTATTCAAGGACTTTTAATGTAATGTAGCTTTTGGGGTTAGTGGGGAAGGAAGCAGGGTTATTTCCATGTCTTGAACAGCTAGCTGCCAATAGATTTTCATTTGTCGGCCTAGTTACCTTAGAATGAATTTCTTATATGTATTTGCAGTCTTATGAGTTACTTGCAGCTGTTGCAGTCTAAAACTAAGATGGGCCAGAAGTATTGCATTCCTGAGAAATAGCCCCTGTGATATTTAGCAGCCAGGGTAGTTGTGTTGCCAGGCATGCTCCATAGTGAAGTGATAGGCATTTAACAAGCTGGTTGTCTGGCTGTTACATACCACAGGCATGCCTCAGTCAAACCAACAAAGCACAAAATACTTCTCTCTTTACTGAAAATACAGTGCATCAAAATAAAAGACAGACCTCTCTCACATTAGCAACTTCCATTATATGGTTTTCTTAGGAAAGAGTCTTAACTATCTGATAAAACAAATGATTTCTGCAGTATCTTATATCCATAATTTGTTTTGAGCTGCATGAATTAAGAATATCACTTATGTCTCTTCCATCATGATAAAAATTACCACAGATGAATGCTACTGGTTCACTTTTATGGACTTTATGGCTAAGAGCGTTTCATCAATGTCACCACATGCCGTAATTTGCATTTGGATACATTTCAACTGAAATAGGGCTAAAATCACAAGTATCTTGGCAACTCCTCTTCGTATTCTGGGGGCCTGTCTATTTCACTACACATATAGAGAGAGATGCTAGTAGGCATACGACTGTAACAGAAAGATAGCTAGCCCCTTTTCAGATTCTATGAATGTGGCATCTCCTAATTCACCCTCAGAAACACTCACACTATTCTGCACCTCCCTTCCAGATTTTTAGAAAATTTAATTATGTGTGTAATCAGTCTCTGGGTAAAATTCACAAAGGTTTGTTTTGAGATGCTTGGATTGAAACAAAAAAATCTACAGTACTAAGGAGACTGCTCACATTAGTTCTTAAAAGAAGTCCAAAACTTTCTCTTCAACTCATAGAAACACAGGTATTTTGCCTCTTTTGGTACATTATACCTGAATTGTAAGATCATTTGAAAGATTGTAATCAGTTAGAAACTGTAAGAAAAGTTCAATAGATTATTCACAAGCAAATGAAAAACCAAGCAAAACCAACTACCACAAAATCCAGCGGACATTTTAAAGTTCACTAAATCCATTCTGTATGTAATTTTTGAGCCCCTTTTTTACTAAGTCTGGCATAAAAGGCTTTCAGAACTTTTAGGTCATTATTGGGACACATTATGTGTATTCTCCTGTTCACTTGCTGTGCAAATGTACCACAAATACTTTTGTTACATCATTTGAACAATACAATACTATAATGGAGACTTGCTTTGGGCCTCTTGAAGTAGTCATCATTTCTTATCCACTGAGTCATTTTTCCAGGTTATTAAAAGGTGACAGTTACTAAGGCGTGCCTTCTAAAAACCTGAATTTTATGTCATTGGTGGAATGCCCTTCCCAATCTCTATCACAGTGGCAATTACAGAGTTGCAGCTGCTGTGATTGAGGACATACATGAAGAGAGGTCTGTGAGAAAGGAGAGAATTTCTTTTAGCTGGCAAATTACTACAGCTGGAAAAAACTAGACTGAGCTTGCAAAGCTCATATCCCTTAGGTCAGAAAGTTTAGGAACAAAATTAAAATCAAAATACTGATCAAATATAAGGAAGATGATGCCTAGCAAGCAGCAAAGGTTAATATTCTCACTGGTCTTACTCTCACACTTGATCGAGGTAAAAAGGAGCAACCCCAACATTAGGAATAACTTTCCAGCTCTGGTTCCTGCTAGGTCTTTCACCCACACCTCCCTCCTAGGACCCACTCTTCAAATTCAGTGGGCACCCACCATCCAGTCTAAAACTGAATTAGTATCTGAGCCTGCCACTAGCTGCATCCACCCATCTTCCAGCAGGAGTGCATCTTCTTGTTAAAATCAGATTTCCACAGAGTTTTACGCATCTTTTTATTCAGCTTTGTTGCGATCTTGCAAGGAGCTTTTGTTACATAGAGAACAGTGAGCATGCACCATGAAAACCACTCAGAAAAAACAATTTATCTTTGAATGGCAAATGTGCATGTTAAAGTTACTGCATGTATGGAAATTTTTGAGGTTGGCTTGACTTTCCATGCACTCAAAGCTAAACTACATAACTACTTACTTGGGTAAGGAGAGACTGCAAAGCTCTCACCTAGAAGTGCACTCACAGTCCCTCTGCCCCTTAACCAAACTGTTCTTCATAGTTGGGAAGGTGACCAAAACAGAGACACATTAAAGTGCTGGGGTGAGATGCAGGCCCTCAGTTTTCTATGCCAATTTTCATATTATCTGAGGTCTCCAAAATGGCAATGAAATGATTCATTTCTTTCAGATCCCCTGGCACTTGTTTTTTTGATTTTTTATTGGGTTTGGGGTTTTTTTTGTTTGTGTTCCTTTTGGTTTGTTTTGGTTTTTCATTCTTTTTTTTCCTTCCTCAGAAATACATAGACTAGAGTGTATAGAAAACCCTGAAAACATGCCCAAGCCTTCAGATTAGTTTTACTCAATGATGAGAGATGTTTGACCCAAGGACAAGAGTATTTGCTCAAGAACATCAGATCCACCACCCCATGGAAATGAAAACAGCCAGTTCTGAATTATGCTCCAGCAAAATAAAATCTCAGTAAAAGAATATTTTTTTCTCCCTGGCATATATTTACCAGCTCCTATGTTTTTGCTTCTGATGATGATATGATCATGGAAAGCACATAAAACCCAGGCAGAACTGCTTCATCAGATCTTCCTGTTGTGATGACAAAAATTTCTTCCTGGATTGTAGGATGAAACTGGAAGATGTTACTAATGTAGGTAAAAGAGAAAGAGGCGTGAATTCCAGAAAATGTAGAAAGAAGCCTATGAAATATTTAGCTCCAAAATTAAAAGTTTCAGACTAAGAGAGACAATTATTAAAGGGCCGATGACAGTTCAGTTGTTAAAAGAAAGAAAAATCTGATGTTTTATAAATGATACTACAAGCCCATCTCCAGCCCAAAACACTGTCGTGTACACAAAAAATCACAGCAAAAGCTTTTGAACAGCATTTATGTTGGTTCAAGTCTCTTTGAATTGGCAGCCTTACCAGTGAATAGTTACATCCTTGTGCCATTCCACGGGACTTGAGTAATCCATAGCAGTGCTTTGGGAAGAACTCCTCAGTGGCAGTGCAAAGGGTGTAACTTTTTCCCCAGTGTAAGAGGTATTTGCGGCTTGATTAGAAAGACATTCTCCACAGAACATGGTTTTCGTTTCACTAAGAACAGCAAAAAGAAAGAAGCTGCTGTCCTGTATTGAGCAGTGAGGTTTGGAAAGTGAAGCATTTCAGGAGCATAATTTGATGATGTGAAATATCACAACAGGCACAGATCCAATTTAAAAGTGTTCATCCACTGGGATGAAACAAAATCAATTTGACATTTACCAGCTGCACCATAAAATTGACTGTTGCTGGGACAGTTCACTTTAACAAAGTTAACCATCAACAGATTCCTGTATCTAATGGCCCTGGTGTACAGACAGCAATGTGCTTTTTGTATTTTTTTCAACCTGAAAGCAAAAGTACCATAATAAACATGAGTTTTGAATAAATGTTAGTGCAGATGATGCCTTTTCCTGGTCTTAAAATCAAGAGGCAAACACGGTTAGAAGGGGAAAAGGGGTTTTACCTTGGTGTTTANGAACAGTGGATGACTTCTCTCTCATTAAAAACTATATTACTCTTAAACAGGATACGTGATTTAATTCTGTTGGTTTCTCATCTCAAAAAACAAGTGTAACTAAAATCAAGTGTCAAATCATGGCAACCTACATTAAAGCTTACCTATACTGTGGCTTAAAAACATGCTTAAAAATAATATCCAGACAGCGAGTAGTTACTACTAATATTTTAAAGAAAGCAGAAAAAAAAAAAAAAAAGAAACAAAGAAACAAAGAAAAAGCCCCTGGAGTTATAACCAGGTTGCTGGCTGATTCAGCCTCCTCAGAAAGTGCAAAGATTGGGGTTTTTTTCATTTTATTTATTCAGCAGAGGTCATGTCAATGAGGCATTCTCTTGAACCAGGGAAACTGCAAGTTAAAAAGAAATTACACTTCTGCAAAACATGGTGTGGGAGTCAGGAATCTACTAATTCCACCATCTGAAAGAATGTAGGTCCTATTCTAGCAAATGTCCAAAGCAAGAAACTATTTACAGCTTCTAGAAAGAAGTGAGAAACCTGAAGAGGAGTTAAAAGCTGAGTATCTAATTAATTTAGTTCTATAACATAGTCTCTATTTACAAAATTTTTCTACTTTAAATGCAGAAACAAAATGACATTTTAAATGAAACCCTGATGTGCAAAGAAATGTTGAATGGCTCAGGTGACAGTGCTTTACAAAACCCATCCAGAGGGTCTTCACAGCCATCCTGGGAAAATGGGATAGCCATGAGTTTTGAATGGAATCTGGATGGAACATTAACACATTTGCTTTCAATAAAGACATGATTCTAAAAAGAACAGGGATGAATGTATTGAAGTGACAGGTAGAAAGATAGGGGTACTGGAGGAAAAGCAAAGGGAAAGTGAAGGGATTTGCCCCTCAGGTATAACCATTTGAAATGATACAGGAAGATAAATTTGGTGGCAAGGCTGCATAGCTAAGCATAGACCTGCCAAAACACTTGGCTGGCATTAAAGAGATAATGTTCCTTCTTAGTGCTACAGCTGAGAGAGTGAGTTTCTCTTCAGCTTCTTTCTAGATTTATCCCATCATAGAAGTAAAAGGCTGTGTGACAGCATACTGTAATTTGATGCAGAACAGTATGACACATAACACTCACAAGACAGGCTATGATTCAAGACCTTTGGAGACATGGAGGTCAGCTGTGGTCAAAATTGTCCTGCATCATTTTCTCTCAGTGTGGACTTCAGCCATCCATCTCTCAGACAATGTGAGGGTGTCTTGCCTTATGCACTTTACAACAGAGATCAAGTTCCATATTCCATGCTCCAGGCTATGAGTCTAAGCATAATACACCCATCACCCTTAACTAGTTAATTAATTACTTCACCCATCAGAAGAGGAAAAGGTTGCAGAGTGGAATGAAGTTAACTGGTGCTCATTTGTCCATAGTTACGATTTTGCAACTCTAAACATTCAGCTAACGTGATGATGAATGCCCGGAAAGAGTTTATAAATATTCCATATTTTACTGCTTAAAAAAAAATACATACAGTGTAATACTGCTTCTACAATAGACATAACCATTGTCAAAATGCATGAACAATTCCCAAGCCTCCAGTGTCAACACGCCAGAGGAAAACAAAGCTGGCAGCAAATACAAGTATGGCTTGCATCAGGAAAGTTTCTGTGTCATTTACTTGCTTCAGTAAAATTAACCAAAGATTTAATCAAACAGATTTTAAAAGTAAACAGATCACAAATATGCAGCTTCTGATCCTTGTTAAGCTGAATGTATTTTCATTGCTATATTCAGATGACAAGCAGCTTTGACTTTCCCCTGATAAGCAAATGGCCATTTCCTGGAAAGAGCGCAGTTTGAAAGATGAATAGCTCACATACATACCTGATCTACTTTGAAATGATTCTGGGTCATTTCTTCAAAGCAAATTTAAAGCTGAGAAAATATTAAGGCGACCTAATTGTACAAGCCAGAAGTAATTTTGGTCAGCAAAGTCTCAGCAAAACAAGAGATGTTAAATGAAATACTTTGAGCCCTTTCTGTCTATTTTGAAAGAGTGAACTGAGTCACTCTGATAGAGGCAAAGTATTTTCAACACTGTTGAAACAGAATTGACTGAATATCTCTGTGTTATGGATGTGGGTGGAGTTATCCTCAATCTGTATTTAACTTTAATGCATTAAGATGATCTCTCATTCATACTCATCAAGAAAAAGAATGTAGCTGTCAATCAGAAATCCCCAGAACAACAGGGAGAAAGCTGATCAAAACCAGACATTTCTCTTGAAACTAAACAAGGAACAATGGTTGCACACTCAGAATGGCTCTGACAGGATGAGGCTTCTGAGGTATACATCAAAAATCCAAAATTTGTTCCGAATAAACATCACTTCATGACATGTGAATTCTATGTTTCATCAAGCAGTGACTTCATACAAATAAAACTGACTTGTGGAGAGCTACGTAAACATCCTACTACAATTAACCATCACAGTTTTCTATTATAAATGTTTGTAGAAATGTCCATTCTTACCGCACTGGCTGGAGGCCAGGTACCAAAGCTATACAAATGCATTCAAGATAAGGGAATCCTCAGGTATTAGTCCTTGGGGTAGTGCCTATTCCCACAGAACTTGATGACACCAGCACTTTGGCTTCTAGCAATGAGGACATTACATAACATTCACTATTATCCTTCATTTTATTCAGAAAAGGCTGCTTCCTACATCATTCCTGGCAGTATGGCACAGGACTAGTGCATCAAGACAGTACATCAAGACAAGTGCATCTTGACTAGTACATCAAGACAGTTTGGACTTTGCAAATGCTCTATAATACAAATTTTTGTTAGAGGCAAACACTAGATATCAATTAGGAGTAAAAAAAGAGAGCCCAGACAGCTCTTTCCACACTGTTTTCCTCACATATTCTCCATCCCTCCAACCTTTCTCTGTTTTGTCAAGTTGTAGAAGGACATTCTGTACTCTTTCCTGTGTTCACTTTGCTGAGCTGACACAGTTCTGTGTGCTGTGGTCCCCTGACCAACCTGCATCTGCAAGGATGTGCAGGCTCCACCACCTTTGCCATATTTAAGTTCAGGAAATTCTTTCCTGGGTGACTGGTTTAAAACAGACTTAAGCAGCACAGATTTGTCCATTACTGACAGCCTCTCCTTTCTCTTGGTCACCACTGATGCCAGCTGCCTCCCAGATTATTTGCTACACTTAATTCTACTCTGCACTTCTATATCTCTTCAAGATAGTGCAACTTTGTTTTCAGTCTTTTTTCCCTTGTATTTTCCTCTTTAAGCATGTACCAATGCTGTCCATTCCCCACACCAATGAATACCTTCTTTAATTTTATCAGGGGCTGTTTTTTCTCTTTTCTGTACGTTTGAAGCATCCTCTCCACCTGTACTCTTCTCTGTCTCTTCATGTTCTATTTCCCTTCATGGTTAGTAGAATGTTTTATCTGTTACAAAGCACCACAAACACTCAAGCTGCCATATAAATTACACAATGTGCCAATGAAAATAAAGGAAAGAAAATACTGCAGGCTAAATACTCACTGCTCAGCTGCCAGAGCTTTCCTTGTTCTTTTAGAGCTGCTGCAAATGCTGACTTCCATTTATACCCACTTGATTGACCTGCTGGCACTGCCAAAATGGTTTAATGTGGTTTAGACATAAATCTGAGTCAGGCCATAGTTCTGCAGTGCAAAGCTTCCTCTCTGAACAGAGTCCTATTCAATGGGCTTGGAGTACGTGGGGTCAGTGAGAGGCTTACCCACCAAGAGTGGGGCTGCACCTCCGTGCTGCAGCTACAGTTGCATGGATGGGATGGCTGTGACTGGTCTGGACCAGGAGCTGTTCCACTGCATGTTCTCAGAAGCTCTGCTCCTTGTCTTGGTGATGGCAAAATTTCATTTCAGCCACTGTACAGCAGCATATGGCAGTACCAACCACAGTCCCTTAAACAGATGGATTTTTTATTTCATAACTTTGAGCTCACTACCATAGAGAATCACCCCTTGTCCCTGCCTCCCCACCTCAACCCTTAATATTTCATCAAGCAAAATATCTCCTGCATCCATCCTTCCAATATCCAGCAGCAATGTCTTCTCACACCGTAGCAACACAACACACATGTGCAGGGTAGAAGACTTCAGCAAATAGTGCCACTAGCACCTCAAAACATGACCAACAGGACCCCAGCTAAACAGCACATGGCTCAGACCAATAAAACCATGCTTGTGATTTACATTCTCTTTGAAATGTATCCAAAAAACTCTCAAAAGAAAACATGCTATACAAAAATAGTACACATTTTGCTAAGCAAAAATGGTATGCTCTACTTCCCATTTTAGTGCTATTGGAAATCATCCCAGCTCAACAACTCATCGCACAGGGTACAGATAGTGGGAAGAAATCTTTGCCATGAGATTCCTCGTGAGACCACCTTTGTAGGCTGCAGAAAAGGATTATACATTTGAATGTGAAATAAGGGTCTCCACAACTGAGATCTCCAGCGCCCAACCTCTAACAGTCCCAGGGAGTCCAGGAATGGAATATTTTCTGAGCCTTGTGCTAGGTGTGTCCCTTCTCATTTGGCATGCAGTGCCATGCTTTAACCTTCCTAATGAAAGCTCCTTTCCCAGACCTGTTTTCTTTCCATGCAGCCACTTAACACATACATGAATCTGAGTACAATAAAATGTGTCCACTGTATCTCAAAGTGTGTCTCATCATAACACAAGGGGAGAACTGTCATGCTTTAACTATAGGTGCAAAATTCTCGTTTCACAGGAAATAGTTTTTTTCTTTCTTTTTTTTTCTTTCTTTTTTCTTCCTTTTTTTCCTTTGTTTTTTTCTTTCTTTTTCTGTTTTTTTTTTGTCTTTTTTTTTCCTTTTTTTTCTGCACTGCGAAACTATATTTTTATTCCTTTCAATGACCATGGAGGAGCATGCAGATTTACAGGATATACATCATGTATTTTTTACCTCTTGAGAAACCTCTTAAAGTCTCCACTATTATGAAGAACTAGAGGTCATATAGCCCATCATTCTGAAAACATATCTCTTTCACACCTACTGTTGTCTCGTCCATTTCAGAATAAATTGTGAATCCTAAAAATAGCCAGAAATAAAGGTTACAAGAATAAAGTTTTTGGGAACCTATCTGTTGGTGCAGTAAAGCTTGCTACCAGTATCTGGCTGCAATTTAACTATCATATACTGCATTTTACTATCCTATTCACACCATTACTTCTGGTCCATAAAAAGTTATTCTAAATGATTCTTACAGCAAGTGTATGAACTCCAGAGTACATGCAGCCATTCTTGTGAAAGTATAGTTACTGAGATTCACATTGCAGTGGTTACTTTTCCTCTGGGACAGGCACAGCCCTTTCAGATTTAGCAGAACTGGCTGGATGTGTGATGCCTTAAGAGGCCTCCTAGAAACAGACTCTAGACAGGAGTAAGGGAATAAAGGTGGGTATTTATTTGAAGGGCCTTCAAGGTACACCCCTGGAGCCAGAGGCTGCTGCCAAAATGGACCCCAAGATGGACAACAGGTCACCAGTTCTTCACACCTTTATAGGTTTGGTTCATTTGCACAGCCAGAGTTAATTCTCCAATTAAAGCTTCAGTTTAATGATGTAATTCCCCTCAGCTTGTCCCCCTTTTAGTTTACACTTTTTGGGCCTAGGATGGTCTGGGTATCCTTGAAGAGCAGGCTCAGAGAGGCTTTGTTATGACTACTCAGCATGAGAGAGCAGAAATTAACAGGCTACAAGAAACCTCAGAGTTACACACTAAGCAGTACAGGATTTGAAAAATATAAAAGTTAAAACCTAAGGCATCATATGGGCTGCTACTTGAACCTTAGGCTGCTGATTACCACCACTCAGCTGAAACAGTGAGCACAAACATTTCTTTCCCCTTTCAATCTGAAGTCAAAGAGATTAATTAAACCACAAAAGGGAAGGAGTGTGAATTAACCTGACTGCCTTGTCCCCAAAATGACTCTCTTACTGAAGACTAATGACCACTCTAACTCTCACCCACAAAATCAGCTGCAGAGACCAGGCAGTGTATGAAGACAGTCTCTCCCTTTCTGCTCTCTGCCTTTTAGCTGTTAGACAAGTCAGCTTCTATCTCCCTGTGATTTGCATGGACCCCATCTGTTGTCTAGACAGCACCCAGGAACTCAGAGCTGCCCAGCAGAGTGGTCTCTCTCCTAGCCCTTGGCTTCAAGAAAGTCTCAGGAATCAGAAAGGTTGAGTGTCAAAGGAGTGTCAAAGCCATGCACAGCTGAGGAGTTAGAAATCTAGGCTGTTTGCAAGCTGTGCTTAAGAAGCTGAATAAACTTGGTAGGGAGTATTGTCACAAATTCACTCTGATATATTTATAACCCCATAAAATCTCTGCAAGATAGGACTTTACCATAAGACTGTAAATTCTGTATTCATCAAACAGTAAGCAAGAACTTCCACAGGGTTCAGGGTAGCTTCCCAGTACTAGACTAGGAACATTTTGGTGTTCAAAATTAATAGCATCTCAACACTAAGTTGTGTGCAGACACAGCAGTGCTGTGGAAGGATTATCATTCTCACCCATATTTCAGAAAAGGGAGACACTGGTGCCTATGTGCCTGTCTACACCACACAGTGCAGAGATTTTCAAAACACCTTTAGGCATAATAACTACAAAAAGAGACTTGTAGTCACTTCAGCACCTTAGGTCAAGTGCAGAAAACACCTTGTGTCCAGAATTGGTTTTGATAACTGTATTGGTATTTTTCCCTCATCTTGCAAAGTGTCCATTGCACTGGGTAAAGTACAAGCATCTCTTGTAGTCATGAACTGCTGCTGAGTGTGGGCATTGTAGTGGAGACTCATGTGCCCCCTCCTTTCAGGACTGTGCTCCCACAGCAGGTACAACATCACCAAAGACACCACATTCCATGAGATGGCAGGTGTGCTGTGGCAGCCACCACTGTCACAAGCCTGTCCCCCGTGGTCCTCCCCTGCTGATATCACAGTTTGGCTCATTGCTGCTCTGTTGGGTGACACAGATTCTATTCATGCCAATGGATTCAGATTTAGATTTGTGCTGAACCAACCCAAATTCACAAATTCTGAATTTCCATCTGCCGTTGCTGAAATGGAGGGCTCTGATGGAATCAAAAGCAGGATGCCTACTGCTCTTACCAAGACTCGCTTACCTGCTGCTCTCACCAAAGTTTGCTTTTCAGATGGAATCAGAGAAAGGCTTGATCACACAGGTATTTAAGAGCTGTACTGTCTTGCAAAGAGTTAGATGCCCCTCTGAATTATCCCAGCTGGATCCTGAAAGCTACTCCACACCCCGCTGATGTCAGTGTCATTAAATTCATCCTAGTGTTCAGTCTAGTGGGAATGCAGCAAGTTGCATGGTGTTGTTGTCAGCGAAGCAGACGTTAATAACGCAGGGATTTTAGTTGGAATCATCACATCTTAACTTCCAAAACATGCTTAATTCCCTGGTTCTTTTAGACTTTAATTTTTGCTAAGGATCAGCCCTCAAAGAATAATTTATCTAGGAAAGATGAATCTCTGAATCTCCTTCTGTGCTTCAGGGAGTGTAGGACTGCTCCATCAATCTGTTACTGAGGAACAGTGAGCAGGACTACAGCCCTGCTGCTGTTCAGGTAGAAGAGCCCAGCAGCATCAGGTGTTAAGGAAAGGATAGTTTCTCTCTCCCTTCAAGGAAAAATCTGTGCCTGATTGCTCATGAGTAAGTACCATCTGTCCTTTCCCCCACTCTAATGCTATAGCTTTGTGCTGTGTCAAATAGAGCAGTGCTCAGTTGCCTCTTCACAGCAAGAACATCAATATCATTAAAAGGTCTGCAGTGGCCTTTTAAGCTCAACACCAGACTGACAAACTATTCCCTGGATTAAAAACATGCACAGACTTCAACATATGTCAACTGGTGGAAGATTTTATTGTTTCCAGACCTCCCTCATGATGGAGAGTAATTATTATGATTACATGTCAGAGACACAGCAGCAAGGAGAGACCCTGTATCTGCGAGTGACTCGCAGCCCTAGTGTTAGCAGGGGAACAGCCAGGATAACGAGATTAGCACGGCAAGACAGATACATGCCTTGGGAGTTCACACGTGTTGTGTGCTCATTAGATGTCAAAATAGATAATTAAGGATTACACTGTATTAAGAAAATCAAGTAGGACTTAGGGCACATTCATGTCAGCTGCAATTGTACATTGATCACAGCACCTAGAAAGTACTTTCCTCTCTCCCCCAAAACAGGCATTTTTGCTGTTTTTTAGATAACTGAAAAGCCACAATGTCAAAGAGAACAGCTCAGGCAACAGAATTTATCTTGATACATTTCTAGATGTCACAGAAGTATTCAAGACTGTTGGAGTGTATTAATATAGAAACACATTAGGACTGTGTGAGACGTTTCTTACCTTCCATTTCCTAAAAGTTGTTATAATAAAACTTTCCTTTCTTTTCTTCCTCTGTCCTGGAACGGTTCTTTTTCCTATTAATAACTGTATGCCCAAATGGGGAGGGAATCAATGTGATTGAGGGGTCAGGAATCCCTCATGGCAACAGCAGACTAGAATCACCAACCATGCAAAGCCAATTCCTGAGAGAGGGAGAGGAACACACATCAGAGTGCTTACTTTTTTTACATATACACCAAATGGCAGCTATGACAGGGCACTCAAAAATCTTTGTTCTCTATTTCATTTTTGCTTTTCTTTCAGTATGGCTATGAATTGCACAGACTGCATCTTGGAAGAGAGCAAGTTTCCCTCAGGTTTTTCTCCAGGTCTGTTTTACAAAAGTCTCCTTTATGTTAACTGTGCTCTTGCATCATCTTTGCTATATCTTCCTCTTGCAATTAGAAGCAGTGTGATACAAGTTTATCTTCATAATTATATTGATATCACATGACAAAATAATTGCTGTATTGTGGTCAAACCAAATATTGTAAATAGTTTGCATCTCCCTAATTTCAGTGTATTTTCTACCTGTTACATATCATACTGCTGTGTTCAGCTGTAGTTCAGCGGTCATACAATGGAAGCAGCAATGATCAGAGACCTTGCTTTGTGGAGAATGAAAAAGGAGTTTGAATAAAATCAAATGAAACCAGCATACAGTAACACTCTGCACCAAATCTCAGAGCACAACTCTTTGTGCTTTCTCCTAAAAGTTTTAAAAATACATGACAGTGTTATTTGGTACATAAAATGTATGTTCTCAGCTAACACCCATAGAACTTTCATGTCGTGCATTTCTTATGTGCTCAGTCTTCAGCTGAGAAGTGTGTGGTGTCCATACCAGTCAGGAGTACATGACTGCTGGTGCCTCTAGCTCAAAGCAATCTCATTAACTTTTCATCTCATCAAGAACTGCTCTGCAACCACGTATCTTCTCTAACAAGAACAATTCCAGCAGTTCTGGTTCTAATGAGAAATATAACAAGAAGAGACAAGCTTTTTTCCTCCTAAAACAGGAGGTGAGCAAATACATCCTCTCAAGAGCCTGTGGAGATATACATGCAGGTTGCTCCTCCTCTGTGGACCACCTTCTGCCCAACAGAGTTTGGAATCTGTGAAATTAACTCAGCACTTGTGCTATCTTTCACTGTGCCCTAGGTGGGAGAACCTGCTTGCCTGTACTGCCATGCCAAGCAGAATGCCAGCATGCCTGGTGGCAGCAGGGGCTTTGCTGTCTGCCAGAGGCAGAGGCTGCATGGGGAGGTACCTTTCACTGCACACCATCACCACTGCCTTGTGCAGAGAAGGAGGAGGAGGAAGACAACGACAACAACAAGGAGCAGGAGAAAGAGAAAGAGAGGAAGGGGAGGGGGAGAGAGGGAGGGCCTTTGCACACAACCTTTCTAAAATGTCACTGAGTAGGTTTCAACTGAATAGCACAAAAATAATCTAATTTTACTCCCACTCTAAGAGTACAGCATATATTATTCTCTCTCTTCATCTATTTCCCCTGAAAGCTTTCTGCACCCAATTGCATTAATGAACGCTGAACCGATGATGACGCAGATCAGATCAATATGGATGCATGTAGAATTAGGTCATTCTGATGGAGAGCAAGCCCAGATGCTCCAAAAGCACTCAGCCAGATGAGAGGCAGCAAGCCCCTGTTCCTCACTTTCACTTATAAGAATTATTTTGAAGAGACAAGTTCCCTTAACCTAAGATTAAAACATGAGCACCTTGTACACCAAGGTGCCAATTCTTGGCTCCTATCTGTAGTTGTTTAGACCTCTAGTACCTAGGTAGGGGATGCTCCTTACAAGCAATGAAGAGGGGAAATTTGGGGGGAGGAAATACCTGTTCATAATACTGTGTGGGGAAGTTGTAAGTCTTCAAGACTGGGAGAAGAGCAAGAGTAAAGCTAAAGGGATCTGTCCCTGGAAAGAGTCACTGTTGCATCCTGTCTCCTAACCTCAGTGGGGTGGATGCAAAGAGGTCAAAGGATCAGCTATTGTAGGAAAGGATGTTGTAAACAAAGCCATCTTAGGGCAGAGTCATTGGGAGCAAGCAGGGGTTGAAGAGCAGAGCTGGAGGAACCTTGTTGCTTCATAATATTTCTATGCTAGTATTTCAGCCTATCAGCAGCCCAGGTTTTGATATTCAAGGCTATCAGCTTTTTTTCTGAGCAAGCTGCAAAAGGCATGTTCCTAAACTTTACCTCCAAGAGTCACACTAAAACCTTGAGGAAGATATCTTGTGCTGTGTGTATGATATATGTCATTAATAATAAAAAAGATTTGAAGTCTCAAACCATTACCCAGCAACACTGCAAATGTGTCAGGCATTATGGCATGTAAAGCTACTGTTAAGCCACCTCCTCACACCTTACAGGAGCAGTAACTGAGGAGAAGCAGGTAGCTCCTTGGAGCACTACAGGCCCCCACAAGCTAAGGGACCTAGGAGTCAGTGGCAGTGACTCTGTTGCCCTGAGCACAGTCCCACCAAAAACTGCACAACCTGTGAATGGAGGGCATGCAAGAAGGATGACCCTGGGAACTACAGGCCTGCCAGTCTCACTTCAGTGCTCGGCAAAGTAATGCAGAAGATTATTCTGAGAGGTATTGGAAAACACCTGAAAGACAACACAGTCTTTGGTCAAGGCCAGGACAGCTTCATGAGCAGAAATTCCTTCTTATCAGACCTGAATTCCTTTTATGACAAGGTAGCCCACCTAGCTGATCAAGGGAAGCCAGCTGACGTCATCTTTTTGGATTTCAGTAAAGCTTTCAATACTGTCTCTCACAGTGTCCTGCTGAACAAAATATCCAGCCCACAGCTGGATAAACACATCATGGGATGGGTGAGCAACTGGCTCATGGGTCAGGCACAGAGGGTTACACTGAATGAGGTGACACCAGACTGGACCCCTGTCACTGGGGGGGTTCCACAGGGCTTCATCCTTGGCCCTGTGCTTCTCAACATCTTCATAAATGACTTGGGTGCCTGACTGGGAGGGATACAAAG
Source organism: Rhipidura dahli (assembly GCA_013399225.1). NCBI lineage: Eukaryota > Metazoa > Chordata > Aves > Passeriformes > Rhipiduridae > Rhipidura > Rhipidura dahli. The sequence goes on from VXAC01003948.1 coordinate 25,780, forward strand.
TTTGCAGATGATACAAAACTGGGAGGAGCTGTTGACTCCCTCCAGGCTGGGAGGACCTGCAGAGGGACCTTGGCAAATCAGAGGGCTCCAAACCTCCTCATGAGGGGAAGAAGAGGGGCAAACACTGACCTCTTATCTCTGGTGAGCAGTGACAGGACTGAGGGAATGGCCTGAACTTGTGTCAGGGGAGGTTTAGGTTGGGTATCAGGAGAACAGTGGTTGGGCACTGGAACAGGCTCCCCAGGGCAGTGGTCACAGCACCAGCCTGGAGCTCAAGAAGCATTTGGACAATGCTCTCAGGCACAGGGTGTGATTCTTGGGGATGGTCCTGTGAAGGGCCAGGACTTGGACTTAATAATTCTTGTGGGTCCCTTCTAACTCAGCATGTTCTGTGATTCTGTGATTCTGTAAATATTTGGAATCTCTACCCTATCTAAATTCTCAGCAGTGCAGACCAAATGGGAAGATGATACCATTGACAAGGGCTACCAGGTCACCACCTATTTAGGCCATGAAATGTGTTCTTACAAAACTAAGCAAATTTTAGTCTTGCTTTCTCTGGTGGAAAATTAATTACCATAATATTTCACTTCCCCTATGGTATACTATTTAAACAAACACAGAATTTTCCTGAAAAGAAGAATGAGAATGCGAACTGCACAGTGGTGTTGAATGAGTAGATGCTCCCCACAAAGGCATGCATAATGGCATGATGTAAAGACAATTAGCAAAACATTCCTGCCTGTCTGGAGTGAGCAACACAGCTTACAAAGTATTAAGTGGTCAGTACGAGACTGAAATTTGGTTCTAAAAATGTCTATGCTAAGGAAGAGTGAGGGGGCTGGGCTTTTTCATTTTTAAATAGATCTTTTCCCCATTTGGGGAAAAGTGGGTTGGTTTCATTTTGCAGCAGCTATATTCTGCACCAGCATGTGGGAGACCAAAGATTAAGTCTCAAATTCCCAGACGCTGGGTTAGAAGAGGCCAAGAATGTCACAGAAGTGACAAGATTAGTGTCAGAAGATGAGGATTTGGCTGCCATACTTTTCAGCACCTCTTGTTACTTGAATCTTCTAAGAACATTGACATTTGTAAAAGCAGCTAACTCTTACCTCTCTTTTCCATAGCAATCAACTCCCAGGGAGGGGCTCAGCTAAAAAGAGCCATGTCACTTTTTTTCAAATGTTTGTGGTTTACACCCTCCTGCTGGCAACATTAATGCCGTCATTTGCTTTTTATGAAGTGGTCAGGACTCCATCAGAGTGCCAGACTTTGAAGCAGGAAACTATCAAAATAAATACTACACTTATCAGACAGAGTTCAAACATGTGCCAGGTAGTCATTCAAGTGCTTTATGAAATGAATGCATTGTTTTAGAATCACTTGTAACATATGTGTCTGAACTTGTTCTGGCAGCAGAGAAAATGACTATGTGCATTTTTAAGGCCAAAATCTTGCCTGAAGTTAGCAAATACAAAGTAGCTGCATGAAAATATAAAATCAAAAGATACAGCTACACTCCTACAGTGTGAAGGGCATTTCAGGGACATCATGCATCCCATGTACCCTCTCCAGACATTCGATCAGAATCCCAGCCTGAAGGATGGGCCAACACTGCTCTCAGAGTAGGATCGAAGCTCATCTAGTGACTTAGTGCACTGCAACTACTGTTTTAGCTGCTTGCACAAAATTCCTGTTGCCTGCAAGAAAACAAATTGTTTTGGACGCAGGATACACATGAATGTGGAGATCACACTGTTCTTTTGGGTGTTCCTGGGATCACTCCATAACTGCAGGGAAGGCACAGATCTCCAGACTGTCTGGGGTATTTTTTAAGCTATCATTAAAACAATAGTCTATTTCTTGATATCGCTCTTGCTCTTTAATCCACATACTTCAACCTTAGCTCAAAAATTCTAAGCTTCATCTTTTTTGCTGCTTGTATGGAATCAGGAAAATCCAAACTCACCCATTTTTATCTGCCAGTGTCCCAGGGTGGAATGTTATCTCTAGGTCAGTTCAGGGGTTTCTGATTACACATTTTGTGCTCAGAAGTGAAGGTCTGAAATATGTACTGGCTAAGAGACTACTTCAAACCACTTTGGCAAAAAACCAAGTTCAGATCTGGAAAAGGAATGTAAGATCCATTTCAAATATGTTTTTCCTGGATTGACATACTCTAGAATGTCTGGAGAACCAAAAGTCAGCTTTAGATCTCATGGGAAATGCCAGAGGAATGAGTCTAGTGCATCTTAGTCTTTGCCAAGATTAAGTATCTTTTCCTTTTACAATTCGAATGCAAACTAATTTCACTCACATCTCTGAATGGGAATTTACATTTAATTCAAAAGAAATGCTTCACCCCACTAAGTGATCAACAGTACCTTGGAAACCCAAACTTAACAGAAGTCACATAAACTCCATCCACTCTTCAGGCCTGTGAATTATTTCCAAGTCATTAAATAAACAAAGTTCTGATGCATGTCTCTCCCAGCTGCCACAGCCACTCCAGCCCACACCATTTATCCTACTGTTCAGGTACCTCTTCTGTGCTCAGTAGCACATTGTGCTGCTGGTTTCCAGCAGGGCTCTTGCTACAGCAATTATTTCAGGCTACTGAAATAATTGCAGCATCAGATTTGCAGAGTCTGTCTTATTCCACCATTTGGGACGCTCTGATCTTCCCTGAAGACTGCAGAAAACAAGAGTGCAGCATACAGAAAGCGCTCTGACTGTCACTGTAACAAGCCATGGCATAGCACTGGCTAGGTATGAGCCTCTGTTACAAAGAAGGGTTGACAGTAAAAGTTAAATTTGCTAGCTGCTTCTGCTGCTACCTTAAGGCCTCGTCTGAACACCACTGAAGGTAATGGAAAACTTGTCATTGATGCTAGCATTCCTACAAATTAAGGAACCACTTGCCATAACAGCCTGTCTCTGTACTCATAGTGACTATGCATAAAAAGTGACCATCACTGCAGCACCTCACGTGCTATGTTTGTATTTTGCATGTGAATTGTCTGTGAACAAATGAAAACTTCCCCAGATTAATTATTTTTTCAGCATTTATCTTTGGTTTTGTACTTGTTGTGTTAGCCTATAGATATTTGGTTGTTTGCATATTTGTGTGACAGTTACCATTAAAATCTCAGGCTCCTTTGGTTTAACAAGTAGGTCATGACCATTGATGGAATAATGCCATCTAACTTAATTAGGGAATACGATAATCTTTTACTTTTTAAATTAATCACTAATATAAGTTATGAGCTGTGAATATCAAGAAAATATAAAAATAAAAAATGTGTGAATATCAAGGAAATACAAAAATGACAATGCATTTATTTTGTATCATGTGTGATTTCCTGTTCTAACAACATTTACTTTTTGCCACTCCAAGATCACAATTAACTTTGAACATAAGGAGAAGCAGATGTATTAGAAGTGTCCCAGGGCTTACTAAAAGAAAGGGGGAAAAAAATGCAGTTCTGCATGGCTTAAAAATGTGGACACAGCTATCCTCTAGTTTAATAGCTTTAACTAAAAACTAAACATAGTTCCTTTTGTCTTCTGTGCTGACTTTTCCTTTTGCATAGTTTTACAGAATTTGCACTAAATTTAGCATTTCAGCATGTTCCCACTGTGTATTTAAAAAGTGGAGAAACACTATGGGAAGATATTGGATGCAGAGTTTAATAAAATTTTTTTGACCAAAATGTTTCTTTTTCCTGAATAACAGTGATTCAATTTTGTCTTTTTTTTTTTTTTTTTTTTGTAAGCTGCTTCATGAAAAAAGTCTCAAAACTGGAAAAATGTCAGCAGTTTAGTTTTGAGATTATATTTTTAGTTCACAGCATTTGGAAATCAACTTCAGTTTTATGAAAGAATGAACAAGGAAACAAGTAATCCCTCCCAAAATCTAAAATTTGTTGTCAATCAAAAATTATTATTTTTCCTACTTTTCATTTGGCTGTACACTTCATTCCAGGTTGATGCAAAATGAATTCTTGTAGATCTGCCAGTGAGCCCTGCAAATCAATTAACTCCCCAGATCTAGATACAAAATTCTAGCTAGGAGCATTTCTTTGGCAAAAACACCAGTCATATTTTTTGTGTGAGCAGAAAACTCCTAGGTCATTTTCAGATAGATTAATGGTATTCTTCCAAACACACTATCAGTCTGTTTGTGCTTAACATGCATCAGGAATTTTCTTTCACATTGAAAATATACATTAATTCCACTTGTGGTCATGAATTTGTGCAAGAATGAAACTGATACGAGGCCAGAAGGGGAATATAAGGCTTTGAATCTATAGCAATGCAAACCTGAAGGTCTTGGTGGCTAAAAAGGGATGCCAGAGTCTGCTTACTATTTCAAACCCTGGATCCAGCTCCTCCCACCATAAAAGGTGAATGGAAGAATTTACAAATAAAATTTGTTGGGATTAACGTAATAGAATTGATTGAACTAAAAATCACAATTAGGTGTCTGAGACAAGATAAATACTAAAGTCTTTGTTACGTAAATTTATTTTTTTCCTCTAAGATGTCAGCAGGAGGTATGAATGCTCTCCTCCTCTGAAAATAAGGACAAGTCCTTGCACAATGATAGTGGCACACTGTAGGTCTCTGTAAAGCCCTTTTGCTTTTCCAGGGCATCTTGAGGAGTTCATGAGCAGTGAAGGGGGAAACACCACCTATCTACACCAGCATCTGGTGAAGGTGAGAAATCATGACCATTTGTGAGAGCTGAGAAGAGTCTGGAAAACTTCCAAAGTCACCTTTTCATGAAAAATGTTGTCAATGCTTTGTGCATTACTCACTTTGTGGCAGCACAGAAGATGGCAAAGCCTGATGCGATACTAAGGGTGAAAGGAAAAAGAAGTTCAGTTGGAGGTTCTGGTACTCAGTGCAATGATGGCAAAAACCTAGCCCTACTGCTTTCATACCCAAATTATTTTGTGCCTGCATTTTTTGGTCCCATTTCTCCAAGGTTCATGTCTCTAGTGAAAACAAACCAAAAAAACCCCACACCCCCAAAAAAAACCCAACCCACAAACAAACAAATGAAAGAAAACACCCCCACACAAAAAAACAATGAAAACCCCTCCTAAAAACCCCCAAAAAACCAAATCAAACCAAACAAAATCAAACAAACAAAAAAAACCCCCTCTAAATAACAAACCGACACGTTTACAATTTTTACTTTATAATTCCATGTTTTGGTATGCATTAAATAAAATGAGAAGGTTTTCAACACATGCATGAAATGCAAATGACCTGAAACTGAAATGTCAGAGGCTATTTGACTGGTTTCCAGTGCACCTTCCATTATGGTAGGTTAACAGCTATCTAATTTATCTCTGTGCCAGAAGAGCACCAGCATAAGGGAGGTAATTCAAAGACAGGCACAAGTAAAAGAGTGGTAAAAAAGATTATGTAAATCATAGACACATTTGAGTGGGAAAGGACCTTAAAGACCACCTACTTCCAACCCACCCACCATGGGCAGACCTTGTTCAGAACTCCACCCAAACTGGCCTTGAACACTTCAAAATATGGGGCATCCAGATTTCTCTGGGCAACCTCCTTCCAGTGTCTCACACTCCACCTCCCAGTGAAGAATCTCCTCCTAATACATAATCTAAACATACCCACTTTCAATTTGAAGCTATTCTCTCCTCTCCTATCACTACATGCTCTTGTAAAAAGATCCTCCTTGGCTTTCCTGTAGGTCCCCGGTAGGCACTACAAGACATGCCAGATGAGTTTAGAGCAAGTGGATGCAGCTGTGTCAAATAAATGACAGCAAAGTGCCCCAAGGGACTGTAGGCTGGAGCAGCCCATGCTTTGCAGGGGAAAGGGTCAGGCATGTGCTGGCCCAATTCAGTGCAGTTCTGTGGCTGGGCGAGTCAGAACTGTGAGCACAGACCTCTCCTTGCTCTTGCACCATTTAAACAGCAGGATTACCAGCAATTTCTGAACATAGTGTCCAGGACAGGGATCCTCACCCTCTGCAGAGTCCTAAACAGACTAACACAAACTCTCATGTACTAGCCACACAGACCCTAGACTACAACACATACCTGGGGCCATTTTTCTGTTAATGGCCTTTGAGCAGCTGAATGATGATTCTTCTTTTGCCTCTCTTCATTCCTTTTTCTGTTTGGTTTTCTTTTCTATGAATTAATGTTAGATTTATTGCCTTGGGTGAGTTTTTCAAAGCACTCACATTTGGCCTAATCCTGTTGCTGTTGAAGCCACTGGGAGTTTTGCCAATGCTTTTAACGAGAACAGAGTTAGGCCAGTGCTGTCAGCTTTGAAGCCCCCGCTTTGTGTGTACTCATGTCAAGGTGGGGAACACGGCACAGATAAAATGAAAACCAGTCTAAACCTGGATCCAGCAAGAAAAAATAATGCAAACAAAACCTTTCCTGTGGTTCAAAGAAATATCTTCATCCATTTCTTGCATCAGTCCCAAAAAGCGTCAAACTGATTTTGTAACCAGCACCTGAACTGTGGAAATATTCCACTCTGTGGGGTTTCAGCTTGTTTTAAGCTGATTTAATTTACCTTCTGAGGGTAGCTGTATTTCAATGGAAAAGTGTGCAGAATACACCTTTTTTTTTCCCTCAAGTGCACTTATGAATAGTCTGCTAGAAATCCATATTTAGTCAGGAATTTTAAAACCGGAAGGGAACATCCTATAGTTACACTGTCAGCATAAGACAGTTCATAAAGGTACAGTCAACAATTTCAATATTCACCCACAGCTTCTGTTTAAGTTATAATAACTTACAGAATATTTAAGTGTGTGTGTTTTCAGAGCTATAAATAGGGAAATATATACATAGTCCACCTGGACTTCGGGGTGTGCCACAAAGAGAGAAAGCATTGTCCAGACTGAAACATGAAAATTATTGTGAAAGACAAACCAAAATGAAACAGGAGTTTTTTTGTTCTTGTTTTATTTCTGAACTGCAGTAATGTATTCTTGTTGCCCTTAAAAAAAAGTATAAATATATCTCTCTCTATATATATAGAATTTTTTTTTAAAGTATTGATTTGATCTGTTAAGATAGTTAGAATGGACAAAGATAATACTCATCAAACAAAGTATTTTCATAAGTTCAACTTTTTCATCTGCATCCAAGAGTAATACTAAGGACAGCATTTTTCCAGATAGTTTGTTGCATTGCCTTGATTTAGGCAGTGCCAAGAGAGATGATAGACAGGCTTCAACTTGATTTAAACATTCTTGCCGGTACTAACATTTCATGCAAGAAAGCAGTGACAGTTTTTACAAATTTAAAAAAAAACCAAACCAACAAAAACCCCTAAAAAATTACTGTATTTCATAAGCTACCAAATGCAGTTGATTATAAGATATTCTTTACAAAAGCCCTCAAGAATACTTGGTAAAATAAAAATAGCAAAAAAAGCACAAGGCTGCATAAGAAACCTCTGAACCTGGTCCTGTGATCAGATGCTCTCTATTCTTCTCAATGTTCAAGTCTCATGGCATTTTGGTTATCTTCCTAAAGCCTTTGCTGCTAAACTCAAATGACTGCATAAGAAATACATTTTTTAGGTCAACAAAATAAAAAACCTGTGGCCTTCCTGGCAGTGGAATATATCTTCAAAATAAACTCTTCAGCCTTACCACTGAACAAGCAGTTAAAAAGTCTCTTCTTTTTTTTTTCTTTTTAATCTTGCCCAAATCCCAGCAAGGGTGCAAATAGAACTGGAGTGTAATTTACACATATTTAGGCAAATTAAAGTTCATGCTCAGTTTCTTGTAATCATGGGCAAGTTTTCATGTTGTAGGAACTATTAAACAGAAGTAAAAAATCTCTACCTCAGAATATCCCTGAGGACAAAGTATTAGGGCACAAGAAGTATCATTCCCTGATTGCTTTGCATGAACTTATATTCCTGCTTTTATATTCTTGGCCAAAGAAATTACGTGCCAGTGTTTCTGGGGGACACTGTGCCTTGCAGACCTTCACCTGGCTCAGAAGGTACCTCAGCGCAACTAAACACAAGAGGCTCAGGGAAAAGGTTTCTGGAAGGAGGGGCTGGGACTTTGTGAGGTCATGTAAAGAATGTGCTATGCCAGAGTGGATTTTTGGAGGCTGAAACTCAGGGTAATGGCTGCATGCCCTGGAGTGTAGAAAGGAGGCATGGAAGAAAGTAAGGGGCTGCAAAGGATTGGTTTGGAGGATGGCGTGCTGCAGAAGGAGTGAACTCTGATGCAACACCTACACTGTGGTTTAGTGGGAACATTCCCTGAAGACACCTGTCCCTGGAACCAAGGGTAGCTTCATCTTGAACAAGGTCAGTCAAGTAGAGCAAAGAGGAGAATCAGTAGCCAATCTTTCTCAACTATCTGGAATCCAACTCTTGTTTGCTGCCTGGCCCCTGTTTATGTAATAATGTAAATGTAGCCAATGTGGCTATTCTGAGTTTTGGGAAGAGCATTTAATTAGCAATTACATCATACTCTAGCACTGTACAGAAGTACTTCATGTCATGCAAAATTCAAAAAAAAAATGTTTCTCAAAATCTTTCTTAGAATCACTTTCTTACAGTGTTTGATTGTATTACTGTCAAGACCATTCTCCGCCCTAACTTGCAGGTATCTTCTCTAACATCATTCAAGAGCCTTGAAGAGTGTCTCCTTGGAACGTTTCCAACTCCGTTTTAAACCACATTTTCACTTTTGCTTTATATTTAGTATTTGACTGTGTTTCTTTAAAGGTTTTTTATGTACTCTTCCTGTAAGGTCTTTGAATGTGCCTCTGAAAACCACTAAACAACAAAGTTGTTGTTGTTGCCATTGCTGCTTGATCTTTCTGGGAGGCCAGTCCCACACAAACCTCCTTCTCTCTCCAGAATGCTGCATATTGTAAATACAACAACAACTTTCAGTTTAGTCAGAGGAGAAAAATGCAGTCGCTTTCTCTTCTTTCAGATCATGAATTAATTTTTTGTTTCATGTACACCAGTTTCAATAGCTGCACAGTCATTTACGTTAACCAAAAGACTTCAGCTATAACAAAAAACATGCGGGATGTGGTGAAACGGCTTTTAAAACTTGCACTTCAGGCATTGAACAGAGCACTATATTTAGATATGTTGCCAGATTTTCATTCCTTTTTACACTTTTCAAGCTCTACAGGAGCTGTAATCACAGATATTTAGTTGAGAAACTGTATTTAAAGGACAATTCCATCATGTAGCAGGAGGATGTATGTTTTCTGTGTGAGTCAGTGAACTCTGACACTTCACACTGTAATAAGTCTAGCTCTATTCATGTGACTGAGAAGAAACTCAGGGAAAGAAAAACTAAAGGAAGAGGAAAGAACAATATTATTTGTATTATATCTGCTCTCCATTTATCCTTCCATTCCACAGAAGTTTTTGAGAAATTGCAACATTTTTTCCCATGCTGAAATGGGAGAAAGAATTGAAGGGCAGGAAAATATAAAAAGCTAATAGCTAAAAATTAATCCAAATCTAGAAAAAGAAGAGGGCAGCCAATTTCAATTGTATCTCATCTCCCAGTCCAATATTACGGCTTGTTTCTGACGGCTGTCTTAACGTATGCTTAGAAGGTAGCAATGTTTTACCACAAAAGATATCTAACAGAGCTACTGGAGATGTTATTTCAGTTTCTTTAGCTCCAACTCAGCTAGGCAATTAAGCACGTTTTCAGTATGTTATCTCTACATGCCAGAAATGGCTGCAAATCAGAACTTCCCCTATTACTTCTACGAGTAATGCACATGAAAGTATTTTACACCAAGGAAACCTGGAGTTCTTTTGATGAGGGCAGAAGAAGATGTCTTTGGATTTTGTGTTTCTGGAGGCAGTGGAATGGATGCATAGAAGGAATGAAGAGAGGAAGGCAAGCAAGTTTATGTAGTTTGTGTAATGTGTTGCTGTTTGAGGCTGTACCTCAGGATACCTAATGTCTTCTATTCTGCAGCTGGGTGGAGAACTTTCTTAGAAACTGTGGTCAGGAATGGTCCCTATCCAAAACATTTCACAGAAATATAATTGGATATATTTCAGAGATAGGATTTTCAAATAATTCAGATTTTCAAAGAACCTCCTTTCAGCACGTTTGATCAGATCCTGAAGATCAGATGGGCTGTCTCTGACAGGATCCAGCATGAGCAGGGGAAGGAGCCCTACAGGGAAGCTGAACGGCCCTTGTCACAAAGCTTCCATGCAATGAGGAATTTCAGGGCCTGGAGTCTCTAAACTCAGAGCCAAAATGTAGAAATCCAGGATTTACAGTGTCAGGAGCTATACACCAACTCAAATGGACTGCAGACATGTCCAGCACTTCTGAAATCTGGACTGGCTCTGTCAGGCAGCCTACCCCACTTAGCACTACTGGAAGAGCTCTTTAGTCTTTCAAATGAAAATGGATTAAAATTTCTTTTAAAACAAGAAAGAAAAAAAGAGTCAGATCACCTGAACTAAACCACACTTTCTGCATCCCCAAAAAAGGCTTTTAGTGATAAAACTCTCAGTACTACTTCTTCTTTACTGATGGACCGTCTTCCCATGTGTAGTAAAGTTTCTGCACATGTTGTCATTCTATCATGCTTTCTCACAGATAGATTTCTAAACCTGTGAGGTCTATCAGCTACTGTACTTGTGATTTTAGATATTTTTTGAAGCCTGAGTACTGAATATCCTATCATCACTGATCAAATCCTGATAACATAGAGATCTGATTCTTCCATGTATTTTGGCTTGGAATCAGAATAAAGCAGAGAAAGTATATTTACTGTTACAGAAGATTCACAAAAAAGTGAGGTATTTAGTGGGAAACAGAATTAAAATCTTGAAGAGCAAATGGAATAGAGGTGTAAATCACTGCCTCTCAGAACAGCCAGACAATGTGCAAGTATGGCTGCTAACAAAGCCCTAAAGGAAAGAGTTGTCCTTTCATGCAAAAAAATGCTTATCCCCCGTCAAGGTGAAGAATGAAATCTTGGGGAGGGGAAAAAAAGAAAAAGAGTTGAAACTTTCAAGCAAGAAGAAATTCCAAACCAGAGTGGGAAATGTTTTGTTTGACAATTTAGAATTTTCCACAACAAACAGATTTCACTGAAAAAAAAAAAAATCCAAATGCTGGAACTGACTTCCTAAGTGCTGAAGTCCGAATTTCTCTAACTGCATGCACGGTAGTCTGTACCAGTTTAAGGTGATTTGCTCCTTTGTTCTGTTTGAAAAGACTCTTTAATTTAACATCTGTGAGCCATGGCTATGCTTGGGTTTCTGCCAGCACAATCTGCTGTTATATTTAACTCTTCTTCCTCCTTGCTTTAGAAAATAAAAATATTCCTTCATAGTTTGTGTTTTACAATGTAAAGAAAACTAGTCTCTTCTAGTGTCTTGCCACCTATAATCTCTTCTTTTCCCTCCATTCTAGTGCCATTATAGTCATAACTAACCTTTCCTAAATACAACATCCAAGTTTGAAATGAATTGTATAAAATATGTTTCATCACAGTATTACATAAAGGTGTCAGCTGGAAGGGACAAAGACTACCTAGTTCCAACCCCCCTACCCTGGGCAGGAACAGGTTCTATCAGACCTGGTTGCTCAAAGCCCCATCCAACTTCCAGGGATGGGGCACTCACAGCTTCTCTCAACAACCTGTTCCAGTTCCTTGACATTCTCACAACGAAAAATTTCTTCTCACCACTCTCACAATGAAGAATTTGTTTCTAATATCCATTCTAAACCTGCCTTTTTTCAGTTTAAAGCCATTAACCCCCTCACTACACTCCCTTTTAAAATGTCCCTCTTCAGCTTTCTTGTAGACCTCCTTTTAAAGGGCTGCTGAAAGGTATCTCCAAAGTCTTCTCTTTTCCAGTCTGAATAAACCCAAATCTCTCAGTCTTCATAGGAGAGGTGTCCATCCTTCTAGTTATCTTCATGCTCTCCTCAACCAGTCCATCTCCTTTGTATGTTGAGGCCCTGCTGCATTAAGATTAGGCAATCTGGCCAGGAAATAAACCCCCTTGCATTCCACCTGGTCCTCAGAGATCAGAGAGGCTGGGTGTGGCTAGCTTAGTCTCTGATTATAACCCATTTAGCACTAGAAGTCTCATCGTGTTCAATAAGAACTTGTGGTATCGTAGGTTCACAAATGGTGAGAGTAACCAGTCCAACACTTCGAGTCCAGTCGCAATCAGTAAGAACTTCATTCACAGGTTCACAAATAGTGTGGTTTATTGAAGCAACAGACACACTGATTCAGCATTGTCATTGCTGAATACACTAGCTTCAACAAAAGTTATTACTCTGATAATACTGTGTTAACCTTGACAACAGTAACAACCATCCTACTCAGAAGCTTATCAATAAGTTGTTTCTCCTTGGGAGGAGGGAGAGGAAGGCAGCCAGTCAGCTGTCCGCAAGGTGATTTTGTGTCTTTCTTCTAACTTAGGTGAAATTCCTACCTTCCTTACATATAGGCTCTTCGTTGCTGGGTATTTCTTCTTGCCTGGGTAACTCACAGCCAGGATCCTGACTCGCCCAGCGCCGGCGATCGGGGCGGCGGAGGCAGGGCAGAGTTCTGATCCCTGGTAGAGATGCCTGGGAGCTCCGTTTAGGCAAACAGCAACAGGCTGTGGCAAAGGTAGAAGAACGGTCCACTCTGAGCCTGAATTAACTCTTTATTTCCGTCATGGAGGAAAACAGAACAAGTGTGCAGACTACACTCGGCCGCAGAATGGCGCCTGGTGCCTCCCGCGTGTCCTTTTTGTGCCCGGGGAGGGGCGAGGTAGGTACAGCCAGTGGGGAGAGAACAGGGGAGGAACCAGGTGAACAGAACCAACTACAAAACAGAGATACCTGAGAACTCTTTGGACCTGATGCATAGTAAATGAACCTCATGAATATGCATCAGAGAACAGTGAGAAGGGTCCAGAGAGGAGGAGATGCTGTGGAGGCTTCACCCAGTGGGAGGTGGTTTAAACCATGGCTCTGCCTTCAGCATCTGGGTGGAAATCCACCCACTGGCTCTCACTTGGTTCACCAGTAGGCTGGCTCACCACAACACTTACACACAACCCCAACTTATCCTCTCCTTCTCTGTTATATATAACATGATCTAAGCAGACAGTTTAAGTAATATGGTCATATACATTACATATGATAATATGGTAGCGTGTACTTCATTATACTTATTAGTAAATGCAGAATGTGTGTTTTAATATGTAAATTACCCTTAATCAGGACAAGAGAAACTGGCCTCAAGCTGCACTATGAAAAGTTCAGGTTGGACATCAGGAAGAATTTCTTCACTGAACGGGTTGTCAAGCACTTGAATAAACTGTCCATGGAAGTGCTGGAGTCACCATCCCTGGAATTACTCAAGAACCAGCTAGACATGGCAGTTAGTGCTGTGGTTTAGTTGGCATGGTGATGATCAGTCAAAGGTGGGTCTGGATGAACTTGGAGGTCTCTTCCAGCCTTCGTTGTTCTACGGCTCTATGATTCTAAAAGGTACATTTTCATCTACGGTGCCCTTCAAAGTTCCAGTCAAATGACTTTGTTGCATTTTGTGCTGTTCATCTGAGCCATTGCCCATCCTATCTCCCCAGGAGCTTCTCCTTCAGCCAACTCATCGTTTCTTGATATGCGCTGTGCAGCTCTCCATCTCCAAAGATAATGTAACAGGTACACAGTGTCGGCCACAGGTAGGAAGCCCTGGCCCCTTGCTGGACCTTTGGCCATCATCATCCCACAGGACCCCAGACCTGGATGCAGTACTCCAGGTGGGGTCCCACAAATGACGAGTAGAGGGCTCTGAGTGTAACAGTATTCCATTTCTGGATGGAGGCACTTTTCCTATTACCCACCAGTATTGTGTTTGCCTTTATTTCTGACTGCAGCACACTGCAAGCCTATAGCTCTTCTTTACTCAACTTTATACTGAGCTTTTACTTCTCACAAGTCATTTTCAAGGGATCTTTTTGTTACAAGTCACTACAGGTTCAAATTCTTCATAATCCAAGTACAAGAAAAATATTTCCCTTCTAAAAATGTGGAGTCGTTTTATCGCAGCATTTCTGATGGCATAAGGTGCTAAGAAATTTTAGCTTGGACTGACTCACTGTGTTCTGAAAAGTACTCTGTGGCTTTTTCACACACAGAAAATCCTGGACAGTTGTGCCAATAAAAAGTCTATTGCAGATCACATAATTTGTATTACTAGCTGCATATCATTCCTTTGGATCTTTTTACATCTGAGTCAGCACCAAAAATATGAAGGACATTCTGAAAAATATCCAGTTTAAACTAACAATGAATTAAAGGATTTTCAGAAGGATCTCTAAAAGTTTAACTCCCTTAATGTGAAAACCTTACAGCAAATTCACAAAACTTTGGTTTGCCCTTACCATTGATGCTTCATCCTTATTCTGTTCTTTCTGATGATTGACATGAGACTTGCTCAAAACTTCATAGAATTGCCATGGATGTAAATTTTGCGAAATTCTTAACTGCAATGCAGAGAAAGTTTGGTAGCATTACTTCTTCCACACCAAGGAACACAACCTCTACAACTGCATTTTTAAAACCACAGAACTAAGAGGTCACTTTGCCAAAGGAGAATGACTGTAGTATTTGTCTAGGTTTCAGAATCACCTACAGTTAAATAATCTTACTTTATATGCAAAACCCCATTCCAAGGACAATGGTAGTACCTGACATTAGGCATATAAGAATACAGCAAATATAAATGCATTTTGTAAACCAGAAATGAAATTATGTCTTGAAACTTTTGCATTTGTCTTTGAACTGAAAACTGTTCTTCCTTTAAGTGTGTATATCTTCTGTTGCAGAAATTGTATATGTCCCTATATATTTACTTACCAAAATCCATCTGTATTTATCACCTTCTGTCTCTCCATCAAATATAAAATAAAAATAATGAACCTTTGGCAGTAAAACAAAAACAGTTCCAGAAATATGCTTATGTGCAAGTGATGCGGGCATTTAAATCTTACTACTAGACAACTGATGATGATTATTTCACTCCTAAAACCAGAGAGCTGCAGTGGCTTTAGAGTTTCTTCTCACGGAACAGCATCATATGTTTGCACTGGTGAGTACCTTGAGTATTGTGTCCAGCTCTAGGCCCTCACTGCAAGTATATTGAGGTGGTGAAGATGTTGAAGGGTCTGGAGTACAAGCTGCACTAGGGGAGTTTAAGGCTGGACATCAGTAAGAATTTCTTCATGGAAAGGGTTGTTAAGTATTGGAATAGACTGCCATCCAGATGATGGAGTCACCATCCCCACAGGTGATCAAGAAAGAACTGACTTGACACGGCACTTAGTGCCATGGTCTAGTTGAGAGGGTGGTATCTTTAAAGGTGGGACTTGATAATCTCAGAGGTCTTTTACAACCTAAATGATTCTGTGGTTCTGTTGCCATCCTCGAGTGATCAAAAAAGAAGAGAAATGGAAAAAAAAAAGGAAAAAAAAAATCCTGATCACAAAAAGCTGAAGGTGTTGGTAAAAACAATGAGATTTAAATAAAAAATGCATATTGTGGGCTGCTTATTTACCTAAAGATGTTTGAATTTGCAGAGTTCCTCTTTCATGTTTTGTTCAATATGCCGGTTTGCGGAGAGTTATTTATTTATGTATGTATTTTTTTAGTGAAAGATGAGATTATGATGTAGTCATTAGCTCCTTAAGAGAAACATTAAACTGTGAGAACTGTCAAAATGGTGTGTAATTATCATTGATTTGAGAATATTTTATCCTATATTGAGGAACTTCTGACATTTAGAATAGATTTTTGAAAGTACAGTAACAATTGCCTCTGAAACTTGTAGTGCCAGATTTAGAAAGACATGTATGCAAAAATACCCACTAAGTAGAACAGTGACACTGCTGTGGAATGTAATGTGGAACTAGAAACGATGTACTTACCGGCTCAATATGATGCCAGGCTTTTCCTGCTAACAGCAGTAAAGTTGTCATGCGTATGGGCAACTGACTGGGGTTTAGGAAAACTACTTCAACTACTGATACAGAATAATTATTTATGGAGATTAAAAAGCACAGCATTGAAGAAAACAGAGTTTATAAAACAAGCAGAATGGTACAACAAAATCCAAAGAGTCATACTATGCCAGAGTCATAGTTTAGCTTTTCTCTTCTACACCTCCATGGTTTGGTAATTCAAAGATATATTTCAAGTTGTTCAGAAGCACACAAATAAATGAGAACAACTGCCTTCCTGAAAAATTATTATTAATTTTGAAATATAATTCATAAAATCATGGAAAACAGAAAAGTTAAGTAAATTATATTCACATTCCACTTCATTGAACAGGGCTGCCTTAGATTTTTGTAGCAAGAACTAACTAGAAATATCAGCACAGTCTTCTCAGAGGCAAGGTAATGATTAGCACTGAGACCAGGATATTTAAATTATACTGGGTACTGGCACTTTGCCAACACAATCACTATGTCAGTTGCAACACATATGTTTCATGTGTTGTATATAGCCAATTGGACAGGTGGTTGTATTAGTCTCATATGAAAAAGACTTAGAAGTAAAGACAATTCACTGTGTGTGTTCCCTGAATCCTGCCTGAGGGACAGAACAAGGAGTGCTGCACAGGCAAGCCTTTTTCAGCCCTCACCCTCAAGCTCATTGACACTAATCAAGGAAGGGCAGTAAGGAGACAGATGATGAAAGATGTTCCCAGGCTCCTTCAAACTGATTTGGTTTAGAAACCACTTCAAAGGATGTGGTCAGGAGCACAGCTCTTGGTTTTACATCTGTGGAGCTGCATCTGTAAGGTGTCTCCTCTTCATGTTCTCCACTCTGTCCTGGGCCATCTGGTGAACGTTGAACTTGGCTGCATGGTTTTCACATGTCTCTTTTACAGAAAAGGCACAATTTCAACTTTTTTTTTTTTTCTGGGTATCATCATAAGAATATTCTACCTGGCATTAAATACAGCATTCGAAACAGAGAGCCAGACACTTACAGCAAATAATTTAGAACTTGTAGTACTAGAACTTCAAAGGGAATTCCCATCCATTACAAATAATGAATGGGAACCACACTCTTGATAGTTCAGTGGGCTGTATGTGGTATTACTCCATAACCTTCCAGTTGTATGTAGACTTCTCCTTGCTCACATCTGTCTTCTTCATTTGGAATAAAACCTTAAGTATGAATCCTTGGGTCATGCATGAATCTTTGGGCCATGTGTGAATCTTTGGGACATGCAAGACAGACTAAATCTCCTGTTGCAATTTCACTCTGCAGGGTCTGTATTGCACATACTCTTTGGATTTTCACAGTCTCTGAAAGACCTGGATGCTTAAGGGTTGCAACTATTTCAAATTCAGCTGGAGCCTGATATAGCTCTTCAGCTAAATGCTAAGCATTTTTGTTGGTCTGTGGGAAGGGTTGGTCTGAGAAAACGAACAGAGATGGAAAAGAATAAACTCAGATTCATTTATATAGTTCTATGTTGATAAAAGGCTACAGGGATTCTATATTTCACGTTGTTTACACAAGTTAATTTTGAGAATATGGAGATCAAAAAGTAAGGCTTTAGAGCACAGGATCACACTCCACCCTCGGCTGCTGACAGGTTTGCCTGAGCAAGAACAGCATGGCATGGTGCACAGTAACAGCAGATATGCCTGTGAGAGCTGGTCAGGTTTCTGCATACATAGACACTAACCAGAACTGTACACAGCATTTAATCGTTTCTTTGCTGCATGGTAACAGCTGATACCACTCAACCCTTCTCCTCTTCTTTTTGGAAATTTCCCTCGAGTGCACAGAGTCTAGTGCAATGGCCAAATACAGCTCCACTGTGTCTAACTCTGGAGTGAGTTAGTGACAATAATATTTAGGATATAAATATCCTAATTCTGGCTTAACCTTAGGCCACCAGACTGCATGACAAGTATGCAGAGGTCCAAACATGTGCTTGGAGGACTGTAACTTATAGCTACCACAGTTGACAGGCATTCCCATTCAGAAAGCCCCTAGAGATTCACACATAGCTATCGCACCACCCTCTGAAATATTGCTGGCAGGGACTTACTCAATTTTAAGACCACTGATCTTTCCCAGGACAGTTGCACATCTGTCTTTTTTTTTTTTTTTTCCCCACCAGTACTTGCCCTTTTTATTGCATGGTACTTTAAACTGTCACCTATAATTTGCAGCAGAACACAGGAGCTTTGCATAGGATTAATGACTTGGAAACTGTTAATGAGTCTCATTAATAATTAGCTGGAAAAGTAACCCTGATATCATTGCTTGATTCCAGAAGAAAAGATAAATCATACTTTGCGTTTTAGTGAGGCAGCTAGAAAGCAGTGGTGAGGAAATTACTTGACTCCACAAATACCTACAGTTCCATCTCAGAAGAAATATCAGAAGTACATAGATATTTATGAAGAAGCCTACAGAGTGTCATAACAGGCCTTAGCAAATGGATCAATTCTTTTACATCACTCATTCTAGGCATACTAATAGCCATCTCGCTCTCACTCTAACTGCAGGTGAAAAGCTGTAGCAAGGAGGAATACTCTGCAAGTGCTGGAGAGCAGGAACAGTTTTAGGTCTAGAAAAAGCAGAAGATGAGATGCACTGCATGAATATGGCCAACATATGCAAACCAAACATTAGAAATCAAACTAAATATAAATAGCGCTTAAGAAATGGCACACACAGGGACTCTTCACAAGCACTTCTCTAATTCTGGAAACACTATAAGGACTTGCACAAAAGCCACACATTGAATGCTTACTAGGAAAAACATATCTGTCAATGGATTTATTTGCAAACATCAGGTTTCATTGTCTGTTTTACAAATCTACACATTACTTCATCCTAATAATATCGTTATAAGGTTGTATGGTATTGGACAAGGTTAAATAGCACTCAAGCTATTTCAGTCTGCAAACTGAAGTCAATCAACATGTCTTGATATTACTCCTCCAAATTCTCAATAGAACTGAATGATAAAGAAGAGGTAAATCAAACCTAACTACTTTAGCTCCAGCCAGTCTGCCTCCATTCAGAGCATCCATTCAGCTGGGAAGTACATCAGAATTTATAGCACAGACATTTACGGTGAAAGGCTTTAACACTATGAGGAATCCTATACTCGTGTCTTGAAAGCCAATGATATGACACAGAGCCTATATTTGCACTGTGCTACAGTAGTGCTGTAGCTGACTACAACTGCAAGCAAAAGTATTTATTAGGCTGTGAATGTTATTTCATCTGTGTACACTGATACTGGACTTGTTTTCCTCGAAGCTGGAAACAACAAGAGATTAGAAATGATAATAGTTCCAGCCTTTTTTTTCTACCTCCAGCTGAGAGTACAGAATCCCAGAATATTGATGTAGATCTCCATCAAAAAGTTGGGCAACATATTCCTGTTTCCAATATCATAACTGAGTGACACAGAGCAGAAAAATGCTTTCAAAAGAAATATAGAGTAAATCTATTATCCTAGACAGTGAGAATATGGAAATAATTGAGATTGCAAACATTTACATTGCTGGCAACTTGATGCTTTAATTCTTAACATTACCACTGATAATATGAAAGAGATGAGCATCTGAATTACTCTCTTAATGTGAAAAAATAACCATCTTGTTTGGACAAGCTCTCACAGTTTCTTAGAAAGACCCTTCAGTGTATCAGAGACAGCAGAAATATCCCTCTGTTTCCTTTTTCAACCATAAGTCTAATTACATTGTATTTTCCTCATGAGAAATACACGTAGGTAAAGCAATGTTCCACTGTGTTTTTCTTTATGTTTGGACAAGTGGAAATCAGGTGAATCAGTCCCACACTATCTTTTTCAGATCGGGGTCCAGATGTAGAAAGCAATTGCACAGCTGTTGGGGTGCATCCCCCTTGCAACATTTGCATTGTTAACAGTCGGTATGACAAAGCCTGAATGTTAGTAAGAGGGGTATCTATCCAAGACTCTCAATCCTCAATGAACATGAAAAAGGTAAACAACTTTACATTGATGTAGCAGGAATCTTCGTGCATTCATGAGTAATCAGCTGTCCCATTGTTAAACCACAACATCAGCACCTAGCATGTTATGATATGGATTGTATGGTTTCACCATACAGAATTACAATTTCAAAGTTTTCAAAAGTTTCTCCTATCCTAGCCAAAATAGGATATTATGACTGGTTATATGACATCTTTTAATGAGGGAGTTCTAGTTGTAAATACATTTACTTAGCATGTGACCTGCTTTTGTTTTTATTTAAAGGTTCTGTATCTAGATACTCTTCTTGTTTTGTCAGGGCTTTTTTTCTAACTAATTTGGTAATAATATTTATCCCTTTCCTTTTCCCATCCAGAACAGTTCAGCAGTTCAAAATCTCCTTGCCTTTTTCTCTCTAGGGTTACTTCAGCAAATCTAGGAAAGAAAGTTTGGCTTAGAACATAAAAAATGTGCCAGCTGGTAATGGACAGAAAGTCTCAGCTCAAGAAACCATCCTTTCAAAAGCAACTTCCCTTTCTGACCTATATTTACTCTGAATAATTCACATTTTCCCCTCTCTGGTGCCTTTAGCTTCTCTTGTGTTTGTTAATTGCTAGCCAATGGCTATGCATTCACTTTTCAGGAGGCCTTTTAATGAGACATGACTAATGCATATTAAGAAAAAAACAAGTGAAAAGTGGAAACACAACACTATAAGGCAAGCTATGTAAAGTGAAGCATGGCCTGAGCTGCTAACCCTGACAAGTTAATGTTTTGATACAACTCCCTTTCTTTGCTGGAGCATGCAGGTGGGAGACTGTCATTCTCTTATCAAGGTGCTAGAGCTGAGAAAAGTAAGAATTTCTTCTCCACTAGGTATTACCAAATTGGAAGAGAGTGATATTGCATGTTGCCCCAAAATGTCTTCAGAAGTTTCAACACTTCTTTGGAAAGAGAAAATTCCTACCACGTTTCATTTTGAAATGTGATTTCCTTTCAGATATTTCAAATCAAACTCCTGACAACAACAGCAGTAACCACAGCTCTTCAGTGCTACTCCACTGGACTTAGTAAAGCTGAAAACTCTCCTGGACTGCTGGTTTCTAGAGCAACACACAGGATAGGAGCTTCCAGGGGTGCCAACCCATTAAACCTTGGGTAGCAAACCTGAGGTATATATCAAGCATGCAGCTAAGCAAACTGGCAAACCTCTGATAGAAGTTTTTCTGGCAGGCAGTCTTGGCAGCTCTCCTTACAGGAAGTGTTCCCAGTCTGTCCCCAGATTCCCAGGTTAGTACTTTCCTGTGAACTGATTTCATGCTATTTAGTTCATATTTTTTAACATAAAAAGAAGATTCATTTAGACATTTCTGAGCAGTTCTAGTAAAATTTGTTACATAATATCAGGCATTATTCCCATTACTATCTCAGATTATCCTGGTTTTGTTTTGGGTGAATTCACTTTCATGGTAGACAAACTATTAGATCCTGTTACCTGTCATATCCTTTAGATCACAATTCTTAGTGAGCTTGAGATCTGAGTCACATCCTTCATTTTACAGCTGCTTGCTGGATCTTTCCCAGACAATGCTCTTTCTCCTCACTGATATTCCAAACTAATCCTGCTGTTTCTTAAAAGTACTAACCTCCTTTCTGTTGTGAAGAAGTTTTTACATTTTCTAAGAGAGGAAGATTCACATACAGTGAATTTGGTTTGTTAGAGCAGCTAGTGTCACAAACTCATTGTTCAAGCAATGCTAAAAAATATGAAGAGATGCCTACTTAATTAAGATGTAGCTGAACTTAACTACTGTGCACTGTGCTGTGTAGGACCATGCTCTGAACTGACTAGCATTAATGAAAGGCTGAGGCCCCCTTGGGATTCTGATAAACTATTTGTAGTTATCCACAGGTTGTCAGTGACTGACAATGGTATGTGCTGTTTTTCCACACTAATGCAAGTTTTCTAGAAATCCTTGCCTTATATCAGCAATCTCACCACATTTGAGTTAAATTTTCCAGCACACCTCAACACATGTGAAATAGCAAATATGAATTCATGTCAGGTTTGCAGTTTTTTCAAATGACACATATTTTGGCTGAAAATTTGACCTTATTCTTATTCAAACTTCTTCCTGCTCTGAAATATATTGAAGGCCTTATGTGCATAGCTATCATTTGTCACAGATGACCTCTGAAAGGCAGTAAGATTTGCTCAAATATATACTTCATCACAGGGTGCACCATGTGTACCACTTCTGTTTTCTGACAATATTGACTTGAGATATTTTCTAGACTATGTGTTTTTCTAGAGATTGTATTTTGAAGGAATGTGTCAGCCTTCCCTCTCTGTGAAGGAAGCTGGCTGGCCATATGTATTCACAACATATATAAAGAGCTCAAACACCTGCAACACAGACACTTAAGTTTTTTCGATAATCCCTTAGTGGATCTGATTCCATGGGGTAAAGCTGAGCCACACTGAGTCCAATTTCCATATGCCGTCCGACAATACTGCTTCAAGAGAGACTCTTCTCACATGTCTTAGATCACCAGAGAGAAGCAGCTCCACAGGAATCTATAAGATCAGAAGAATAATTTGGTGCCACCTTGATAGCTGTCAAGCACAAAGAATGACCAAAATAGATACAGCTCTCTTCCAGTACATTATGGTTACCAGATGTGACTTAGGAAGTATATCATAATATCTCATGACAATGTCTACTGAAGCACAAGCAACAGGAACCTTTCCCACCAATATATTATTACAACTCATTAACTGATTTCTCAGCTGCAACTGCAACCTTTGCATGTTCTCACTCCACGAATAATCAAACTCTTGCCTATAAAAATACAGATATTAATTAAAAGTGAATCTATAGTTCTTTTGTTGGTGGTGCTGGGTTTAATGCTGTTATCAAAGAACAGAATTTCAAATACAGAATAGGGATGATGAGTTAACTACATGTGGCAAGGTCTATTGCTGGGTCACAACGAGGGTGAAAGGTTTTGGGGCTACAGGCTGGAGAGACAAAGGTCAGCCAGCAAAGGGCATGGTCACCCACAGCTCATTAGCCTCCTAGGAAGCAGCCTGCAGCAGCAGCAAAGGAGAAGGGCAAGGGGGTTTCTACTGAAATTCAAAGGGTAATGTTTGATCTCAAACTGTAATGAAGGGTTTCTACAGAGCTTTTTTTCATACTATTCCTAAATAAAAAAATATGTTTAAACAGTATTCCTATCTTGCTGTGGCTTTCTAAGAAATTAGGGGCAAAAACTACTGAGAACTATTTTTCCGTATGGATAAGATAATATACAGGATGTTACAGGTTTCAGATCATTACTCTGAAATTTTAGTCTTCCCAAAATGGATATTTACAGATATTATTAAAAAGATTGGGGAGATATTGTATAGCAATCATATCTTCAAGACTAGTTTTTCACAGAGGAGATTCTGCAGCTCTTCAAATAAGCAGACTTTATTTTCATCAAAGACCAAAAATGTTAGTGGATTGCAACTAGATTGTCTTGTCGGCTGCATTCTGGGGGTGATTCCTTCAGAGAGAATGGATCCAGGCATTTCCTAAGAAGAGCAGATAAAGGAATTTGCAGATATTGTAATTCCCTGAGAGAATCTGATTGATTAGCAGCAGCTTGCTTTTAGTCTGTGTGCAGCACAGACCTGTAGCAAGTCACATCACGCTATCATTGCAAACAGGAGTCTGAGAAACTTTGTAGCATGAGCATTATAATACATCCAGCATCTTGGCAGCCTGCTAGAGCTGACTCTGTACACGGCTGGAGGATAGGTGTATTAGGCTTGTTGTTCAACCATGCTGTGCCATCAATTACAAGGGAACACTTTGATAAATGCCAGAGCTTGGCACCTACCAGAAGCACAGCATGAAGTATGAATTGTAAGAACTGGAAGAGAAAAGAAAAGGAGCTGTCTTCAGAAAAGTCTGTGTCTTGTCTTGGCATGGGATTAAAACAGGTAGACAGAGGTGTGTATTGAAAATTGTCCCCAGTTGATGCCATGATGATTTTTTGTCTTTTCTTTCATACCCCTGTTATACCTTTTTACAACTTCTGTATTCTCAGTGCTTTTGCTTCATTCTTGGACTTGCTTGTTAAGCTGAGAGACTAAACATGTTAGAAGCTTTGTAGTTAGGGGTCAGTGTGCCCCAGACCCCAAGGTCCTCTCCAGAACACATTTTGTAAACTGAGATAAATCCATCCAGGGGAAGGTTCCTTGGGAAGGGGGGCTCATTTAAGTCTCTCATTGGGGAATTATGGATAGATATGCTCATTAGTAAGACCTAGAATATAAGACCAGATCTTGAGGAGGGGGATTGTGGTGGCCATTGCGGGGCACATGGACGTGCATTCGACCTGGCCGTGGTGCACCTAAGGATCCTTAAAATAAACACCAAGGTAAAACCCCTTTTCCCCTTCTAACCATGTTTGCCTCTTGATTTTAAGACCAGGAAAAGGCATCTCAGCTATGTTGGTACGGACACAGCTGTAGAAAATATCTGCAGCTATACCTGTAAAAAGATTATAATTTTTTGGGGGAATATGATTTTATTGCAATTCTGCCTGAAATAGCATGCAAGCTTATGAAAGACAAAACACCTCATATATATTGTCTGCACCCACTTCACAAATACCGGTCCTCCCTTTGAAACTCAGGCTGTTTTTCTGGCTTTAAATTACCTGTTGCTAAGCAAAGACTTGAGCAAAAACTTCAGTGGCCATCTCAAGTCGTGTGCATATGCATCTCTAGACACATGGAACAAGATCAGAGCCTAATTACAAACAAATTGGGGGACATACATGAAAGATAGAAAGTAAGAATAAAAGGTTTTGTTACCTTGCTGGGAGACAAGTAAAGGTTGTGAATTATCTGGGGCCTGTTTAGAGCCCTCAGCTTATAGCAGAGAAATGATAGTTTTCTGTCTGCAAACTGGGCTGCTGGACAAAAGAGTAGTAGAGAAAGACTCACACACTTTATGTGAAACTAAAAATGAGAGACAAATTTTAGTCAGACAAGAAAATCTGATCTGTGCCTGACTTCAAAGGCATTAAGGGCTTCTCATTTAAAGATCAGCCTGTTCAGGACACTAATTGCCTACTCTTACAGGACAAACTGAGAAAGATATATTCAATCCTACAGGAATTTTTCAAGGAACAAGAAAAGCTGAAGAAAAGGATACAGGAATAACTCTGGTTGGTATGGAAAAGGTAAATGGGGGAAGAAGGAAGCAGCATGAAATAAAGAAAGCAGGATGCAGACATGTAGTGATCCAAAGTGTTTGGAGGGGAAAAATCACCTTGCCCTGTGGCACAGGACAAAAGGAGCAGCATCTGCAGTGTCTGTCAGCCATAACTGCCATATTTATTATTATAACTCCTGATCAGCAAACCATTTGATTGCAGCTGGATTGGGAAACCAGCTGCCGTTGCTGCTGAGATAAGCAGCAGTATTCATGTGGAGGCATGTGACTGAGTACTGGCGAGGTGTGCCATGAGGCCAGTGGGCAACTGCTAGCTGTTGATAGGAAACCCACAAAATGAGAAGTGTTGCTGCAGATATCATCGTGGCTGGCACACAGGGAGTTTCCTTCTGTGCTGAGCAGCAGTGCGGTGTGAACCACGATCACAGAAGAACACCAAAACATCTTGGGGAGTATTGCTTTAGGTTCTGAGTAGTATGCTGCCAAATATAAAACAAAAATTTAGAAGGAATTATTCAATCCAGAATTGCCTTAGCTTTGGTGGATACACCTGAGGCTATTTCCAGCTGCAGTTCTGGCTCTTTAGAGGTTTTCACCTTGCACATCCAAGCCCCTTGAAGAAGATGTAATTTGTTTTCTTGAATTACATGAAGACTGCTTCCTGTGCTTCTAAGTCCCATTTTAAACTGTCTGCTTAACTAGACTGCATGCAAATAGCATTACCACCTCAACAGCAGTAGGGAAAATTCCAGGTCAGGTAAGATACTGACCTTAACACACCACTGAACAGAGCATGGAAGACAGTTGCTAGCTCAGGACAGAAGCATTGACAGTGCAATGGTAAATGGTTTTTAAAGTCTGTTTTGCAAGTGCCATTGGGTACAGCCTTACCCTACAGCAGGTATCTGCTCAGCTACAGGGGTCTGTCACTTGGAGGACTGAAGTACCCGGCAGCCAGTAGTACGCTAACATTTGTCCACATACAAAACGTCGAGGGGTGACCACGCACATGCTACCAGTGCTTATCACAAGTGTCTGCTGCTGGTGGAGAAATAGTAATGTGTCTTTCCCATTCAGGTTTCTTTTTGAGGATGTGGACAGAAGGAGAAGGGTGCAAAACAGAGTAGCTTATGATTTTGATGAAAGTTCATGACTAGGGCATGTTTTTTACTTCCTGAATTGCATCCTGAGTTGGTTACTGGAATCAACAATATAGAAGAGATTGGAGAACTTGGATCATTCTTCAAATCAAGAATTATATTGTACTTGCAATTTTGCTGGCACAAATCCTCCATTTTGTCAGCTAAGTCCTTTACTGTGGACTGCATAAAAAAGGAAAGTTTTGAAAAAAATAAGACTCTTCATGCATTAACAGGAGGTGACTGAGGGGGAGAGAAATTTTTAGGATTGTTAATAATTTATATGTGACATGAAGTGAGGAAGAACACTTTGTATTCCATCCATTGCTGCCTGAACAAGTCTCATGTTGTCATCTTGCTCCCTGCTAAAATGAATGCTAAGCATTACTAATGACCAATGAACTTCATTTCATTTTTGAAATCCAGTTTTTGGATACATCAAGAAGTGAAGGTGTATTTCCTTCCCAGAAAAAAACTGCAAAGGTTTCTACCAAAATCCTGTTTAGCTACAATTACTACAGTGCAAACAAAGCTAAGGAATTTAAGTAGCTGATGAATTGTATTAATAAGTAACCAAGAGATTATAACGCTATGGCTGGCTGATGTGATGCATCATGCATGCTGTTTCTGCAATTTTGCATTAAAAATAACAAGGAATGGTGAAAAGCTGACAGTACTGAGTTACTAAAGGTTTATTAACCTTTTCAACAGAAATAAAAATGAGTGAAATATTTGGAAGAAGGAATAGAAAGATCAGTGTTGATGTGGAAGTATGATAAACAAATTGTATTTTGATGCTGGCCTTATTTTATGATTGAAGATCAATTTAAAATGTCATAAAAATGAAAAAAATAAACCCAAAGAATTTGCAAGCTTCAAGTATAATTTCATATGGCTACCTTTAAAAATTTCTTGTTGGGTAAATTATAGTTGTCAAAATACCTCTTTAATAAAAGATAGTGAGTAAAGCAGGTGAAAACAACATGAATAGAAAACTTAAAACTAGATCCTCTCTTGGTGAATATATCTCTGGGCTTTGAAAACTTAAGACCCTCTTCTTTTTTAGGCAATGAACATTTTTGGCTTATGGTTCTATTAAAAGATCTAAAAGTGTTTCAAAGAACTGTGAATCTGACTATTA
Organism: Rhipidura dahli; assembly: GCA_013399225.1. Taxonomy (NCBI): domain Eukaryota; kingdom Metazoa; phylum Chordata; class Aves; order Passeriformes; family Rhipiduridae; genus Rhipidura; species Rhipidura dahli. The sequence continues at coordinate 53,336 of VXAC01003948.1, forward strand.
AAAACCTAAAAATATTTCAGCTCAAGTCACTTACAGTTGCAGCCCAAAACATCCAAGAATGCACAGAGACTAATGTCTGCACTAGGGTAAATGTGGTATTTATAAAGAAACTAGTTAAGGCCTCTATACCTGGAGTTCACATTGCTTAATTAGCATCACCTCCATCCAGGGACAGACTAATTGCTGTGGATTTGCCTTGTGTCAACAGTCATGCTGCCAGATGGCTTCAATTATGTCCATGCAGTTTAAAAAGGGCATCTCTTCTGATTTCAATCAGGAGAAAGAAGATGTACAAATACTGAAGTCAATTGTATAAAGGTGGAGGTGTAATAACCTACTCAGCGTAGGCTCTGTACCTTTGCTGCAAAGTTTGCTGCAACTCCCAGTTTAGATAACTTTGGCCCAGGTGCCCAGAGCTGGAAGTACTTCACACTCTCAGCAGTGATGAGAATTTATGTAAGTATCTGCAATCTATGTTTTTTGTCAAGATGCAGTATTACTTTAGTCCCTTTTTGTCTGGCTCCGTGGGGTCCCGCGTGCCCCCACAGAGCACAGGCAGGGTCAGTAATATGGCAGTAGCAAAGAGTCAAGAAGGGCATTGCTTTCATCCCAGCAGAGCATGGGTATATTTGTCTGTGCTCTTCAGAATCTCCAAGCAAATACCACGAGACAAAGAGAACGCTGGGTTTTTCCCAGGTTTCAAGGAGGCAGGATTAGGGGAATGGGGACCAATAGAGAAGCTGTGGGGGAGGGGTGAAAGGCAGAGGCCAACAACCAACCGGGGAAGCCAAACAGGGAGATTGACAATACCAGGATGGGGCAGAAACTCTGGTTATCCCAATACCACTCAGATCACTGACTACCACAATTCCCCATTTCTTTATAAACAAAAAGGGCCTTCCCAGGGGTCCCAAAACCCAACATCTCAAAAACCCAAACATACATAGAACAATAAGAACAGTTAGAAATAGCCATAACCTGACAAACCAACAAATCAAATATAAAGCAACAACAGCAAACAGAGCACCCCCAACGCAGAGGTCCCAACAAGTCCCTCAAGTCTTTTAGAGGATTTTTTCTCTGGATGCTGGACTGGATGCTTTCACAGGCAGTGGTGGAGCTGGAACAGCACAGTTCTCTCTGGGTTGTGGCACAGTTCAGGCATTCTTTTCTGGTGGTACCAGCAGTGTCCAGGAGGCAGCGATCTGACAGGTGCTGGGTGCTGGGCTCTATGCAGACATAAGCTCCGGCAGTTTGCTTCTGCTGGGGTTTCAAACAGTTAAAATTTGCAATTTTCAGCAGGAGGGGGGCCCTTCCTTTCCCCCCTTCTTTTACTTAGAGGTTTGGGGAAAGGATATGGGAACAGGTGGTTAGGGGATTGACAGTAATTAATAAATAAAGAAAGGAGTGCAGGTTAATAGAGCACTTCTTAATAGAAATATTGAGGGGTGTGGTTGGGGGAAAAACAAAACAAAGGGGTGATGATAGGGAATTAGTTGTTGGGGAAATCAACAGGAGTTAGATTGGGAACACACCAGAGGTGTTTTGACTTAGCCATTCGAAGTTTTGTCTGCAGTTTTCTTTCTGGAGTGTGGTATCTATTTCTGAGGTGGAGATGGGTGCTGCTTTGTGACGCCTGTGTTTCCAGGCAACAGTGTCTTCATTTTCTGGCTGCAAACTTTCTCTTAGTTGTTGTGTTTACAGCAGTGTCTGTTTGGCTGGTGCAGGACTTACTGTTCTTTGCTTCTTCTGGTAGTTTTGAGGTGTGTTCTGTAGCTTTTGGTTTTTTCACTTCAGTCTTTTGGTTATTGCAGACTTTTGGGAACAGTTCTGGGTTTTTGTCTTGGGTTTTGCTTTTTCTTCATCTTCTTGCTTCTCTTGTAGCACAGGAATGGGGGATGCAGTGAGGGTTGTGGCTAAATTGGCAGGCAGCACTCTGGCTATTACTGTTGGAGCAGGGCAGTGGCTGCGACTTTGTAGCCTCAAGGCACTTGAGAAGCAGTGGTGATGTTGGGGGAAAGGTGCAGTCTTTCAGCCGCTTTTCAGGGCTTTTTTCAGGGTTCTTTTGGGGCTGCTTGGCTATCTGATCTGAGGCTGCAGCTGTCACGGGGTCCTAGCTCTAGGACACCCCTGGGCAGTGACTCTGGTATCTCCCTCTGAGCTCAGCTATTGCACTTCTCTGCGGCTCTGACTCGGGGCTCGTTCTGGCACGGCTAGAACTCATCAGAGCTGAAGGACTGGAGGAGCCCCATGGACTGTGTGGGGGAGCTCCATTTGCTCTGCCTTCAGCTCAGACAGGGGCTGCCTCGCTTGGCTAGGGTGTAGGGCTCACATTTAGGGACTGGCTGAGCTCAGCACAGAGTTCAGAACAGGCAAATGCGGACACCTCGCAGCCCCCTTTTTTCACTAGGCAGGCATAGGCACCGCAGGTTTTCAGCAGCTTTTATAGCACTTTGTATTTTTGAACGCACAGCTGTATCTGTACTTCAGCTGTAACAAAGGGAAGGGAGGCAGGGTAGGACACACAGGCATGCTGCCGTTCACAAATGTCCTTGATCCCTCCCGGCCGTCATCTTCTCACTCTCTTTCGGTTTCTCCCAAAGGCGGGAGAGGGCTGGGAATGCAGGGAGGGCTGGCCTTCACACTCGGGGCTGCTGAAGAAGAGGACAGAGGCACGGAAGGGAGAGGCAGGGATCGTGGTTGGCAGGGAATCCACGTGAATGGGAGAAGAACTCGACGCAACACGGACTGATGCGTGGGGGGACACAGGGGCAGAACAGGCACCACGTGCGGTATCGCAAGTGGGAGCGGATGGGGCAGAGGCGCCACGTGGCCGCAAGCCCGCCACAGCCAACACCGTGTGGCGTCCGCCACGCTGGCTGCAGAGAGTGAAAGCGGGAGTTTTAATTTTCAAATCAGCAGCTGAAACCATGGGCTCAATTCCCGTGCTGTAACAATATTGGGATAACTTTAAAGTGGAGAAAACTGGGGAAGTGGGTTTAGGGCAGAGATTTAGGGCAGAATCCAGGATGGTTCGGCCATTACCATCCCGGACAGGGGACACAGGAGGCAGAGAGAAGGCAGGCAGATGGGAGCAGACCTCTGCACTGGTGCAAGATCCATCTCTCAGATTCCCTTGAATAGGAACACCAGGAGAGGGAAGGACCAAGCAATTTTTTGAACTGGGGTGAACCCTTCCCAACTGGTTTACAACACTGTAAACAGCTTTAGCTAGTATGCAAAGCAGGTACCCCTTTCCCGATGCAAACAGCCATCAGACAAAACGTTTTAGACATTCCACTAGCCATTGCTTAATTAACTGAACAAAATGCTTAAACCCCTCTTCAGTATAATGATAGTATTTTTGAACAAGGATTTTAAAAACTGGGAGAAACTTTTCCCTTAGGAAGATGGAGAATCCTGCCCCCATCTCCCTCTCTTCTCAACCCTTGAGATAAAACGGATTAAAAGAAAAGGATACAAAGGTGACCTAGTTTTTACCTCAGGGTCAAATTAATTTCTCAAAGGCTGTGTACTGAAATGGCACCAATCTCCCCTTGTCCTGAGAAGGTTGCCGGTGCTCTCCTTCAGAGATCTCTGATAAAACTCAGGGATTCTTTCAGGTTGATGGCAGCCAGAAAGGCGACTTCTTTTCCAGTGATGGGCGTGCGCTGGAGACGCTCTTCCAAGGGCTAACAGCCAACCAGGGAAACCAAACAAGTAGATTGACAATAACAAGATGGGGCAGAAATTCTCTGGTTATCCCAGTACCACTCAGATACCTGACTACCACAATGCAGAGTCAGATTCATTCCCTTAGCCATGTAGGTCCTGTAGATTCAATCCCCAAGATGTTCACAGTGACTAGATTTGATGTAGCTGTTCCTTAATTATCTACAGATAGGCCGGAAGATCAAGCTAATTTTGGACGTTACCTTAGAACTGACTAAGCCAGGGACTCAAGCCATTCATTGTTACTCATTCATTTGGAAAAGTTAAATACAATACAAAGTGTGCTAGATGTTGTCTTTTTGTACACTCTCCAACAACAATGGGATATATGCCAGTGACTTCAGTGGCTGCAAAGTGCACCCTGAATTCTCCAATCCCAATTTCTTCAGCTGAATTTATAAGCTTTGCCCAGAAATTAGAAGTCAGGTTTTCATTCACAACTCTTTTTTCCCAATAATGGAGATTATGTATTTTCTATACACCATTCAGATTAATTTTCAAAGGGAGGATAAACATATCACACTTTACAAATAATTAGAATTGTCTTACCTTTTACAAACAGAATTCCAGCCACTGGAAGCATCCATAACTACAAAGAGGTATTTGCTGTTGAACAGCTTAACTGTTCTGGGAGCAATCATTTCTGATAGCAGATGTCATGTAGGACAACTACACTGCTACAAAAAACATTGCATTTGGGAGGCCAAGGTACCAACAGTACCAACAGGCTTAGGATTGCCAAGGGAACATCCTGCCTTCTGCATCAATTTGGTCTTCTGTTAGTGATATCAGTGAGAGCTCAGTGATGGAAGACCTTTCAAAAGCCTAGAGAGACTGACTTTTAAAAGTTATTTCAGCTGAAGTAGAAATCAATTTATTAAATGAAGTGAAATATCTTCTTTTGAAACTTATTATTCACTGATGCAAAAGTTTCCAAGCAGTCTGATCCAGGAAAAAAAAGAGATATGTTAAATAGGAGGTCACATTTGTACCTTCTGGCTTTTAAGGTACACAAGACAAAAATGATTCCTAGTACAGTGACATAAGATGTGAAACTTCCTCACTGACTTATGTTGTGTCAAGACATGCTAATTCAACTAAAGCAAGATACTTTATTTGGACTTCGTTGTGCTTCTGCTTCTGTAACAATTGGATTTTGTTCTAAGCATTAAGTAGTTACTAGTTTCTGTTTATGAAAAAAATATCCAAATTATAATGAAACATTGTGACAACACTGAAATTAACAGTGATAGAAGCAACCCTCTGGGGCTTAAGATTTCATTCCACAAGAAACTTAATGTGTTTTATCTTATTTCATTCTACACTCTGATTCCCACCTCTCTTGATGAGCTGTGCTTCTGGCCTCTGGCCATCATTTTTCACTGGGGATGTTTCCAAACTCACTTAGAGTCAGCACTTAAAAAGCCGTCTTCTAGTTGGTTGCTTAGTACATCTTGTTTTGTCATATGTTTCTGTAGTGAATAAAACTCCATAAACTTACAGTTATGCTGTTGCAGAAAGGAACAGGCAAAAGTCCATTTTGGTTTAAAATTGTAAATCTACATTAATTTTATTTTTTAGTGCCAGTAAATCATGGGCATTTTTCAAACTTTTAAAATAAGAGCTGCTTATTTTATAAGTAGTATTTTTAGCATCTATTGAAACTATTGAAGTCTCATTCTTCCATCTGACAAGCTCAGCATTCAATGTATTCTGAAAACTGAACATATTTTGTAGCAGCCATCTCCTACAGACTGAAAATGGAAACTCCTGATGATGGAATCAAAGCCAAATGAAAAAAAAAAAATCGAAACAGAGAAGTGTCTACTTAAGAAGCAGTAATAAATCTGAAAGAGAAATACAGTCAGCAGTGGACTGAGATGTACGGTGCTCTGCAATGGGAACTGAGATTTAGAGTCCTTCCATTGTGGCTGAAAAACATCCTTACTTTTGAAGATGGGGTAAGACTTGTTGAACAATTTGGATTAGAGCCAACATCTACTCCTTATAAAGATCCAGCCCTCTGTGCACAAATCCTGAGTGAACATTCATGGGATATACATTCCTCACTATGCCCTGAAACCTGCCTGGCATGCAACTTACACAGTGGGGCACATGTACAGTTCATCAGTCTCCCAGGTCCAGAGGTTTCATTCTGCCTTACCTATTGCTTTGCAACAGGATCACAAAGATCTGATGCAATAGAAACTATAATTAGAAAGTCAAATCACGTTGATTATACTGATCATTTGACATTTCTGACTTAGGACAGGCAAAATGCAACCAAACAAAAAACCCAGCCTTGGCACAAATTTGGTAACAAAAAAAAAAGTCTTCTATGAGAGGAAGAGAGTCTGTCTCTTTGTCCAAAATTAGTAGATTAAAAATATCTGTTTATCACTCAGTGATTATTGTATCTGCAATTTGACCTCTTTTTTTTTTTTTTTCTTATTTCCAAAGCCATAAACTAGCTTGTAAGACTGAAGTAGTTGTGGGATAGCAATTAGAAGATGAGGTACTTAGCACGCCTTAAATGACATTTCCTGTTCCTTAGTTGAAAAATCTCCATAAATTTAATTGTACGTGCTTGACTGGGATTGGATAAGTGAATTTATTTTAGTTCTCTTTTACTGAAATTCTCTTAAAACTGGACATAGGACAGGGAAAATTGCATATGACTCTTCACCTGAAAGTTTGTAAAATTCTTTGGAGAGGTTGAAGTATACTGTAGGAATTTTCTTGCTTATGTGTCTCTAGGAACATCTGCCAATGGGATTCCAAATGGTGTTTGCTAAAATGCAGAGCAATGCATGCTGTGTGCAGAGAAAATGTTTTACACATGTATACCAGTGGGTGGACGAACTGCTTAAAGTTAACAAGTGATGATAAGAAAGGGTATATATCTGTGCATGCCTACAGTTAATGTTCACAAATACCCTTCTAAGTGTTTCAGATGAGAGTACTTTCATTTATTTATAAACCTCATGTACTCTGGAATTTTATTAGTCTGCATTCCACTCCCAGGAACAAGTTCCAAAGAGCTCCAGGAGCACAGAAAAACATGAAGGAGACTGCTGTTTTGGACTGACTATAGAGGCTATGAAGTCATGCCACTGAATGTGTGGTGTTACCCTCTGAAAAAGGATACGGTGTCAAGTCCAGGAGAGAACTGTCCGCTTTGCAGTTAGAGGCTCAATGCAGAAAAATGTACACGACAGAAAGGACCAAGCAGTTGTTCAAACTAAGGTCTGAATAAGAGAGATATAAGTCACAAAAGTCAGGTAGTAAAAGGGAGTGCTAAAAAAATTAAGAAGTGCCATTTGTGGCCACCTGTATTACAGAGTGAGCCAAATCCCACTTAAGAACCTAAAAATTCTGCTGTTGCCTCTCTCATCTGCATGCAGAAATCCACCTAACAGTTCAAGGACAAAACATGTCATTTTTCTTGTACCTCCTAGACCTATTGGAAATATAAAAATAAGACAAAAACATTATCAGCAATCTCCCTTCTGCCACATTCCATGCCTGAGATTTTTTTTTTTGAGACAGCTGTAAAATATCCATACCTGCATTTATTTCTCAGTGTACAGTCAAAGGAGTATGATGGTAAAATTCCTTATCTAATGAAGAACATATAACTGCTACTCTTTTTGCTTGGCTCAAATTCTCAGGCCACAGCATTATTTTCTTTATCATATTTGAAGAGCAGTGATGTTAAAAATAGTATCTATAGACCCGTATCTACTTTTCTTCTGAAGCTATTTATCTCAAAATATCATTCTTCCTCAACTACAAAAGTTTCATTCTGAAACTGCCCTTAAACCATTAATAACCACCTGTGAGTCAAAGAACTTGAGCTGAAGAAATCTGGATGGTTAACTATTGATCTAGGATACCTGCCATTTCAAGAACTCTCTGTTAGAAACCTGGCATGCAGTATGTGGAAAGACTATTGAAATGCAATGGAGACTTTGGTGTCCCTATAACCACTATATGGAGTAACAGCACTGGAAAGGAGTAGATTTTGCTTTTTAAGATCATGTCTGCCTGCAGAATGCTGTCTGATTTTTGTTTATCACATGTATTAAAAATCCAGAAGATTTGGCAGGCTTTATGATAACTTCTCCTGGCATTTGGTGACTTAAAAGTGAATTCATGTTAGCTTGTTGTCCATTCAGAACAGCTGTCAGTTCTTGGATACAGTTCACTTTTTGTAGACACTTGACAGGAGGATGCCTATAATTCGTAAGGAAAAGGTACACTAAAGGAAGTAAGGTGAGTCTCCTGTCTTGAAAATTATATGACCAGCACGGAATTCAGATCTGCTTCACAGTTCCACATTATTAGTAAAAACTAGTCTTGAATTTACTTAGCTGCAAACATATCAAATATCAATCCCTCAGACACCTATTACTGGCAAGGGAGTACAAACTCTGAACTAGGATTTGCACTGAGGAAAGAAAAAAGTGCATCTCCACATCAAGGAATTAACTTGTTGGCGAAAGAGTGACATTGATCCAAGAAGAGACAAGAAGGACCGTGTTCTTTCCACCTGCATTTTACTTTCTCATGAATTTCTGACAGAAAATTAGATAGTACTTTGTTTTAATCAATTATATTTTTTGATTTTTCATCAGACAAAACTGTATGATCACAGGGAAGTTGCCTCCAATAATATAATCAGTGAAAAGGAGGTAGGAAAGGGAGCTCAAGAGATTACATAGTCCAATATTTTGCTTCAATATAGAAGAAACATGCTTTCATTGTTCATGACAGATGTCCGTCTTTCATGTTCAATAAAATGCATGGTGGGATTTGAGGGATGATAGCAGAAAGAAATGTTCTCAGATGCTGTCTAAGAACTGAATTACGTGATGGGCTCCACTACAAGTTCCTGTCTTTGGAGATAACTATGTAAAACATGAATCTCATGTCTTCACATCAATTGTCCTGCCATGCTTCTTTGGTCCAGTCCTTTCCCATTCAAAATTATTCATTGCTGAAGATGTGACCCAGTTTCTCCATTTCTTTACATTTTTCTTCACAAAGTTTATGTCATATTCACCTTACAGATGGCTACAGAAACTGACAAACAGAAAAACCAGGTTAAGTTCCAAGGTAAAGAAGTCACAAGTTTCTTTTTTATGAATCTATTTGTGGAGAGAACAGGAAGGAGATATTAATTTTACGTAGCATTTGCTACATACAGCCTGACATCTTGCTTTGTTGTTGGTGTTTTACCATCTCTAGGAAAAAACTTCACTCACTGTCCACTATTTTGGGTTTTCTGGTCTTTTCCCTCGACTCAAAAGATGTGGATTTCCTCCAGTGACTTCACCTTACATTGCTTAATTGCTATAAGTTCATTATTATATTAAAAAAAAAAAAAAGCACCATGACTTCTGAAAGCCTTTTTTGAAGTCTTAAGTTAGCTATGCACATGCAAAGATCTAAAACCAGTTAAAAATTGCGTTGTCTTCCATCAGAAAGCTAACACTCACCTGAGCTGTGCTCCCTACAGAATCCAAATAAAAGTTGCTCTCAATTATTCTTCTTCTTCATGGGTGATTATGTAAGTCCTTGATTTTTTTCTATACATCTGTAAGCCCACAAATATGTTAATAAACACAAATATATTTATTATCCAAAATACAGTACTGTGACATTCAAGTAGCTCACCATATATGAAATGGTTTATCTCTAATAATAAGGTCAAGTATGTCATGATAACCCCCCCTTGTCATACAAGAATACAGAGAATTTGCTAAGCTGTTTGTTTTTTGGAAATACAATACTTTCCATGAAATTTATTTGACCTGTGTTAACATTATTGATGTCAAATACCTGAAAAATGAGCTAATAAGGCAGAGCTGAGTTCCTTAAAATATACCAAGCATACTGAAACAAAGCTAGCAATAAATATCTACAAAAAGCGAAAATTATATTTTCTGCCTCCCTTTCCTTCAGAAAGAAGGCATAGAAAGAATTGTGTTCAAACAAGGAAAAGTTTTGTAATGTTTTCCTAACAAATATAAATACTAATTAAATCCTTCAGACAAAAGGTAATTTATTGCATGTTGAACATTAAAAGTGATACTATTTGAAGAACTGCTCCTACTCCCAGTAAAAGTGAAACCTCACTACTTCTCTAGCATTCAGTGAAGCAGTGATAAAACTTTCAATGTGATATATGATGCATATCCAGCTATCACATTTGTGTTAGCACATCTATACATAGCATACCATTAGCAGTTCAACACTATTCCAAATTACTGTGAGTCTCCATGAGGCTGTTTATTTTCAGTCTATGACTAAATAATTGGTATAGAAGCCAATGGAATCAGCTTAGATTTGATGAGAGCCTGACCCAAAATTTCTTAGTCTTAGCTCTTCTGGTAAAAATCTATTCTCACAAATAAATAGAATGAAAAGAAACCCTTTCACATGGCTAGATTTAATCAGACGCATAAATAATGTGCCTTAGCTCCTCAGACAAAGATGAATCATTAATGACAGGACAGATTAAAGACAAGGATATCGCAAAATATTTTTAAATAATCCAGTCTCCTAATACTGATCCAGCATATTTTCTTTCTGCCAATTTTTGTGCAGAGGTAAGTGTGTAATTATTGATGGCCCAAGCCAATATTAATTTTTAAAACTTTCTTCCTTTCTGCAGTGCACAGCCTCAGAAAATGGTATGAGACCTTTCGAAAACAGGGTAAATAAGAGCATACTCAGAGCATGAAAAAGTTCTCTTCACAAGATTGTGTAGTAGTAACTGCTTACCTCAGCAACTGTATGTTGCTGGGAGTAGACAAGCCAAGGGACCACCTTTCCAAAGGGAATTTTAGCTTGCCTTTCTTTGAATAAATATGATTCACACTGTAACTGTCCATCTGTAGGATAATGCCCAAAGATGATCTGTGCTTGATGTGCAAATGCTAGGTCTATCATTTGCATGCACAAGTGATATACAGGGACCCATTTGCACTTACGTATGTAGAAGATGACATTTGAAAAACTGGCTTCTAGAATAATTCCTTCTGTGAATGTTATGCAGCCATCTGTACAAAAGTAACAACCAAATACTTTCCCATCAGCAGAGTATTGGCCTTTCAGACATAACTGGCTGAGAGGGTTGTTTTATTATTTTTTTTGTTCAAACTTCATTTCAACAGAAAATTGTTTTTTCAGCTAATACAATTTTTAAACACAATGTGAGTATGCTGTTGGTTTTCAGTGGAATCCTTTATACTCTCACCATTGCCAAATTTGACTGAGCTGATATATGCTAATTTTCATGTCCTTTGCCTTCAGTTTTCTCCATAGTACTATGACCAGGAATTCTTGTAGTACATCCTAGCAGTTCACTGAGAGAAGTGAGAACACTTCAGGGTCTGTACCTTAGGACAGGACCTACTACCTCCATAGCATTTTGGCAAAAAAACCCCACCAGGTTTCTTTTTCTTACTCCACTTCAAAAAGCATTAAAATATTCAACAAGGAAAAATTTTTCTCTCTAGTCTATCCAGTGAATCTGAAAATCCAAACTTGTAACATAATGGTACATCATTCTTCCAGGTGGATACTGTCCCAGGACAAAGGTCCTATTCAGAGAAAGTTGTTGTGACAAATTGTCAAAAAAGATTTCTTTGTGTTAAAATCAGTGTTAAGTCAGCTGTTCAAACCAGGTGCAAACTGGTCAGCACTGCTTTCAATGAAACACACTGCCACTCGATCAATGGAGTGGATGGACAAAGTACACAATGAGGGGGGCATGAAGGGCAAGACCTCAGATGATGAGAAGCACATATGGAATCCATTGGTCATGCACTATACAAAATGCTCAGTATGTTAAATCTATCAGGAGCTACTGTTGAGATGCTACAGTATGCCCAGATACAGACATTAAAATACACATGATGCATGTTAGATTACATCTGACTCAAATAACCTAAACACAAGTGATAGCCAATGGGAGAACCCATCAAAGAGTCATGAAAACAAGCATGTGGCAATTTTCCAAAATCTGCTGAAACAGCATACATGCCAGGACGTGTTCTGCCTTCACACATTGCACCAGAGAAGTTAATTAAAAAAGTAGAAGTGACATGTATTTGTTGTATTACTCTGTGTAAGTACTCATTCCATGTTGTCCTTCCTCACTGTTTTATATGAGACCAAGACCATGTATGCACATGTATATACAGATCAGAGACATGGATAGGATATTTCCAATGAAGTCTTTCAATCTTTTGCTGCAAAAAAAGAAAAGGTTTTTATTTTTCCCCTATATGTTTAGAAACAATTTTGCTCTTGGTTGTAAATACTGCTATTTATTGAACCAACCAGAATTTTACCCATGAATCAGAAAAAAAATCTCAACACAACACCAGCCTATTCAACCTAAGGAAATGTTCCTGTAAACCGACAACTTTCAAAGAGAGTTGTTAGATTAGAGCTTCCTTGCAAAAACCTCTATGGAGAGCCAAGTTGCCCAACAATGTCTCTGCTCCCTTTAAGAGCAGATATTTGAAATTTGTCAGTGTTTCTCCCTTCTTTCCTTCACATCTTGCCTGGTTCTTTACAAAGAACAATGAAGTAATCTTGTCCCATTTTGATAATGCTTTATTCACTCATCCTACTTTCATAGCATTTCTTACACTCTTTCTGATCTGGTGAATGATTGCATTTGATGCAAGACAATAACAAATCAGGGTCAAGAAGCCAGCGGACCTGGGATTTTCTTCTGTATATATATGAAAAATGTGTTTTGATGTGTTTGGTCCTCAACTAGCAGTACTAGAAACTATTTAGAAGTGCTTTTGTTTTGCTACTAGAAACCTTTCAAAGTCAGATTTTAGTGATAAAGGACACCAGATAGGTGACAACGTCTATGAAGTATATTTCTAAAATCATTCCTGCATCCATTTCCATAGAAACAGAGGTAGAAATGGACCATTAGCATTGATGAGTCAAATGGAACTACCAGTGGTCAGATTCTATCACTGAAAAAAAAAAAAAAGAAAAAAAAAGGAAGAAAAAAAGAAGAAGAAAAAAAAGTTGAATTTGTGAAAATGAGAGTTTTAAAATTACCCTTATTAAAAGTCTTTTAATATAGTCTTCTGCTCTTGTCACACTGGGTCTTTGTGGAATGTGGTCACAAATCATTCAGAGTCAGCAGGGAAGCAGAGGAGGAGGAGAACTCCAGATCACATGCAACAGCTGGAAGTAAAAAGCAAAACAAAACACAGATGAAACTTCAAAGTTCTAAAGCCCCCAAAATTAAATGCTAATTTAAAATTGCAATTTTTTTAAAAACAGTGGCTTTTTAATACTTAAAAAAAAAAAAAAACTCTCAAGTCCTTTTAACAACTGCAAAGAGACTCTTCAGGAATTCGTTTTTCTTGGAGAGAAGCAGCTAACTAGGTCACGAGGATATTTAGTTACTAATCATATATTATTTGATACCTTGTTTCACCAGTGCAGACTACCCCCCAAAGACATGAAATAAGGAAGTCCAGAGTATCTTTTGCAATGTAATTGCAGAATGCTGAGCTGTAAGAACGCTAGACTTAAAGTCTCTTGGGATTACTGTTTAACAGCATGGTACAGATACTGAACCTTGCATTTCTTTTATTGTGGTGAAGCTCCTTTTCCATTAAAGACATTGGTCCAGCTTTCTAAGCATGAGAAGCTTCCTTTGTGGGGAATCAGGGCAATCAAAACCAGTTTTTCAGTGGCTGCTTTCAAGCCTAAGTGTGCATGTGCTGTGCTTTATTTGCACATTACATGCACCACAATATTAGACTGTAATTTTTTGCTCTTCTGTCTTTATGTGCAGTGGAAAATCATCTACCTTCTCTTTCTAGAGTTCACAGCCACTGCTCAAGGCTTTAAACATCGTCTGGGAGACTGTGCTGCAAAATCGTCATTCTGTTTGAAGACAGAGCAGCAGCATTTCTTCACAGCAGTTTGGATGCCTAGGGATCAGTTGCTTCTCCTCTTTGGATGAGTTTCACTCCCCTCACAGATGGTTAAAGGATGGAAATTACATGCTTAGTAATTTTTTTCAGGAATTCTGCCTGATTTCTACAGTGCATTGATATAAAGGTCAAATTCCATTAGCTTCTGCCAGAGGATTCTCTGAATTTTGTTCTTTTCTTTCCAGAACACCCAATTAAGCAGTACACTTGCCTTAAAAAATGTTTCATCTTTTGGGTGTTCTGTTAATTTATTTTCTTCCAAAAGAAATGTTACCTTTGTAAGCCTTTTGTTGATTTCTTTATTTAGCTGCATTATTTCAGCATTTAGTCTTCAGCAATGGGTTGAGTCCTTTCTTTCATTCTCTAAAGCTCTCAGGAGCGAAAAAAGAACATCATGTTCCTTTGGACTGCCCAGGACACATGCTGCACAGCTGTGCCAAATTTGCAGCTGACCAATTGGCCTATGCTGCAAGAAGAGTCATTTTCAAAATTTACAATCGTTTATTTTAATGCGTGCCAGATAGGCCGATTCACTATGAGAATTCTTTGATTTTATTGATGCTTAGAGACTCATCCATTTCCCAGTGAAGTCAATGGGTGTCCTTCCAGTCCTTATAGCGGGAGTTGGATGAATGTCTAAGCAGGCAGAACTGTTTCCTGTCACCTGTTTTGCTCACTGAGACATACAAAAGATCATCAACCCCTATCTGTACCATCTTATAATGGCATTTATCCTGGAATTTGAAGAAATTGCATGGTCTTTAAAGGTAGCTAGCAAATTAAAGTGGGCAACTGATTTAAATTAACAAATTCCCCAATGATAAGCCTGTCTTCAGAAGAATAAAAAACACATTATTTTATTTGGGTTGTTTCCAAAAATAACACAACTTTTTGAGTCCTAAACCCTGCTCAGCTGAATATGGTGGCTTGTCTAGATAAAGGAAGTGCACAAACAAGGAAATCTAATCTAATCTAGGCATCTAATCTAAAATACAGTGATGTGATTTCACTAGCAGAGTTTTTAAAAGAGTGGAAGCAGGCATAACTCAGCCATAAAATGTTCTGATTAGCATTTTATGTCTGAAACTATTTCAGACTGAATATTTCAGTTTACAGCGCATATAAATAGACTTATGAAAACTAGCATTTACAGAGATGAAATCATAATCTGGAAGACTCCAAACCCAGATGACATTTGAGTCTGAAGCCAATAATGGCATCTCCTCTGCAGTGTAAAATCAACAGCGCAGCACCAGTGTTCATATACATTGTTATAGTTGTAGGTTAGTTTACCAGCATAAAAAGCATGCATACTCTACATGTTCTGATGCATTTTCTGGTGCATGAAAAAAAAAAGAAAGAACAACTGGACTGAACTGGACTGTTCAGGGGTTTTTTGCACCAATCTAGAAAGCTGTTGGAATAAGACTCCTGGAAACAAAAAGAGAGCTGCCTGTTGTAAGTACAAAGGTATGTGACTTGTCAGAAGCATCTAAATTAATGTGACAGATCAAGAGAAGTGTTTAGTGGGGGTGTCTATAGTAATGTAAATGCTACCCTTAGTATAAGAGTGGGAGAACCACTTACAATGTTATTACTCAAGGCACTTGAGAATAGCTACATGCACCAATTCTGGTATGAAGAGCATCAACTACAAATACAACGTGGCATTTCCATCCCCACTTTCACTACAATTTAACATAATTGAAACTGCATTGTTTGAAAAAGGTACAAAACAGTTTTCTACATTTCTGTAAAAGAAGTAAAATTCTATGAAATCAGTAAAAGGAAACACTAAAGCTGAACAATTATAGACATACTCATGTTAGACTGCAAGAAAAAAGGAAGAACAGACTTTCCTCAAAAAAAAAACAAGGAAGGGAAGAGTAAAAATCTTTGTCACCGCTAATGTTAAAATCTGATACTTTTCTTACTAAAACGGTTTTAATTTCCAGTTATATTTTTTTCCAAAGAGAAAACAAAGTCAGTCATAGAGAGCTGACAAGATCATGTGTGACAGATTGAACCTCGCTGGATGTCAGGTGCCACTCTATCACTCCTCTTCACAACTGGACAGGCGGCAGAAAATATAACAAAAGGCTCATGAGATAAGAACAGGGAGAGATTACAAACACATTACTGTCATAGGCGAAACAGGCTTGACTTCAGGAAATCAACTGAATTTATTACCAATCAGAATCACAGCAGAATAATGAGAGTAAATCTTGAAAACACCTTTCCCTGGCACCTTCCTCCTCCCTGGGATCTACCTCCTCCCCTCCAGTGATGCAGGGAGACAGAGAGTGGGGGTTATGATCAGTTCATCACAGGTTGTTTTGAGGCTTCTCAGGGAGAGGAGTCCTTCCCCTGCTCCTGCATAGGGTTCCTCTGCAGGAGACAGTTCTCCATGAGCTTCTCCAGTGTGAATCATTCCCATGGGCTGCTAGTCTTCATGAGGGTGCTGTCCTTCAAGAACTGCCTGCTCCAGTGTTTGTGTCCCACAGGGCCACAGTCCCTACCAGCTAACCTGCTCCTGCACGGGCTCCTCTATCCACAGGTCCTGCCAGGAGCCTGTTCCTGCACGGGCCTCCCACAGGGTCTCAGGCATCCCCCTGCTCCAGCCTGGATCTCTTCCATGGGCTGCAGGTGGATCTCTGCATTCTCAGGGGCCTCCATGGGCTGCAGGGACACAGCTTCCTCACCATAGTCTACTCCACAGACTTCAGGGGAACCTCAGCTCCGGTGCCTGGAGCACCTCCCATTTCTTTCATATATTGTCACTCTGCTCTCCCCGAGCCAAATTACGTCTGCACAATAACTTCTTTTTTGCTTCTTAAGTATGATATCACAGCAGCATTACAACCTCCTCTGCCTGGCTTGGTTTTGGCCAGTGGTGGGCCAATCATACTCCTCTCTATTCCTGGTCTTGCTGCACCTTGAACAAAAGAAGACAACTGTAATGAGAAGGACCAAGAAATTACTTTTCATGAGTCACTGTATCTGGGGATCTACAGATCTGGATTCTGTCACTATACGAGGCATGCAAATACATGAAAAGAATGGAAATCTGCTTCAGCTACTGGAGTTAGTGCAGTGGCTAGCAAAGCACTCATTACTTATTCATGCTACAGTATCATTGACAAGGTTTGAGTGGACAGAAGCTTCATAATCCTAGGTACTATGTAAACACAAAGAAAGGCATCCTCTTCTTGGAGCAGGAATTGTAAGGTAAAATGAGTGTCTTGAGGATGTGGTAATCAGTGAGGTGAAAGAGAAGAGCAGGGAGACAGCAACTAGAGCACACACCAGAGAAAGATGCTGGGAAACAGGTCTTAAGTCACTGTTTCTGTCTAAGACAATAATGTCCACTTTCCTTAGACTGTCCATGGGTTCAGCAGCACATTTAGTTATTTCAGTCCTTATCTGAACAAAAGAGTGGCTTGTACAGGAGAAGATCATTAAAATGGTGAGAGTATGAAAGTTGTGTAGGCAGCACGGGTTAGCATACATGTGTAAGGGGCAAGTCATGTCATCTTTCTTGGGGTTTGCTATTCCCTGCATTTCTCTAGTGACCACTATATCATCAACAGTAGCACCAAAAGACTTTGAAGGGCTTTAAATTAATTGTCCTCTGAATGCTGTGATGCACTGAGATAGGTAGTAGATCCAGTATCAATAACTTTTAATTACTTCTTGGAAGTACACATGTGGAAGAGTGTTTCTGGACTACACACCTGACAAATAGAGCTTGAGACTGCTGGAGCTGACCAGGTCTTCATTGTTTATTCTGCCTACCAGTTCCACTGATGAAAAGGGAGGCTGCACAAAAACATACTTAGAGCATTGCACCAGGCAGTGCTGGTGGTGAGGGCAGAGCACTGATTTGCCCCTACAATCACCCGGTCTGATTTTCAATCACACTGGTGAACTTTAAATGGCAGTATGAACCTAACAGTAGACACAGGGAAATGGCCCCAGAATACAAAAAGACAACCAGCTCCTCTGAAAACCCAATTCAAGTAGCAATGATGCTTATATTGTTCATTAAATCACCTTTTTGAGACTGTTCATTAAAAATGAGCCAGATTGCTCTTTTAGCTTGTTTGCAACAGTGGACTTTTGTGTCCTATAAGAGAAGCAATTAATGTTCAATTAAAAAATGAATGGTTAAGGTCTGAAATAATACTCTGTTTCATATGAACTAACAATTTACTTAGAAAGTTCTTGATAAAGATCTTAGATACAGAAGAGGAAATTGTTACTAGATTCTTGTTCAATTATTTTTACTTTCAACACTGCCTCAATAATATTCACAGACTGCCCACTGAAGAATTCCAACTTTCTTTCTCAGAGATAAGCATACCAACAGCCAAGACGTTCTCATAAAAGATTAAAATTCCTTCCCGTATCAACAACAAATTAGTCATTCATTTTCACATTCTTGCACACTGAAATCAGAAAAATATAAATTATTAACTATTGTTACACTCCATTTACAAGAGCAGCTATTTTAGTTAATTGCTTATTTGAGCATGGTTTATAAACAAATGAGAAAATGCACTGTAAATTTTAGCACTCAAGTATAAAAAGTGGATTCAGAAACAATGTTAGCACTCAGCAGGGAGATTTGAGGAATAATTCTTCAAAGGAATAACTCTCAATACAAAAAAGTTTTGCTGAAGACTTCATTTTCCTACATAGTAGTATAAAAATGGATCAAAGTGTGTAGGATACTATTTCTGTGGTATGTAGCACTTATAAATAAGTCTCTATTTTCTTACCTCCTATAGTACAGAACACTTCTATTTGTAGATACAGGAATACATTTACATGCATTTGTGATTATTTAATAAATCTGTGTGGTAATTGAATAATAAAATCCATTGAAATCTTGCCTATTGACTAGGTGAACAATTATGCCAAGAATATTTAACACTTTAATTCATAAGATTCCAGAAAGTGAATCCTTTAAAAAGACCTATCTGCATTGGTTTAGTATCAATAAACTCAAATACATAAATAAGCTAATGGCTTAAATAAATATGTGCTGGTTCACCTAAGGCAAGGATCTCCAAGTAGGCTTCAACAGGACTCAGCAGAAGGACATGGAACTATGTGGTTTGTTTGGTTCTTTTGTGGGACAAGATATGACAATAGTTTTCTATGGAGCAAAAAAATTTTTCACACAGGTAAAGTAGGTCCTTAAATTATAAGGAATGCTCAGTGGAATGTATTACATCCAGAATTATCATGCAAGGTAGTGGACATATGTAAATAAAGAATCAACCAGCAATTTCCTGGCATGACAGAGGGCTGCATGTGCCACTTAAGGGTTTAGATCAATTAATTAAAAATTGTATTGGAACATAAAAGTCAGGGAATATTCTTTTTTTTTTCTTATACATTAAACACAGTCCTACTGGACTAAATTAGTGATCCATCACAGTACCCCACCAGGATCTTGTTCATCTCTTCTGCTAGAGAAGGCTCTAGCACATTAGCTGTAGCCAGGTGATTTAGACAAGTTGGACTGCAAGCACAGAACTTTTACTTTCTGCTCAGATTATAGAAAAAACAAAGGCTGGTGAGACATCAGGACTGTTGAATTGGTAAAGCTGTAGACCTGCTAACTGAGGCCTAAGGTCCGTGAGCACGTATGGGAAGAAGTTGTCTGCACACTTAATCTGCTGCTATAGGCCAGGTGCAGGATAAAGTTAATATGCAAAGTGTGCACTCACTGGCCAAAGACCAGGCTCTGCAGAATCCTAGCAGGTTTCTCAGCACTGCCCTACTCTTCTCCATTGGATCTGTGTATGTCTTGATGCATTATGGAATAGAAGTAACTGCCACTAGTTAGAATCTGACTGCAGGGAAAGCACTGAGGCTCTGGCTTTTAATTCTGGAAGTCCTGAGCTTGATCCTAAGCCTGACTGTCCAGTCCTAGCAACACCCCTGAGGGATACCATGCTTCCCTGCCCTGCCACACAGCAACACTGAATCAAGGCCAAGGTGCGCAAGTCAACAGAGGTTTTCATGGAGAGTGAAGCCACAAAGAGAAGCAGCACTGCAACAGTACTGAGCACAGAGGGAGGCACTGGTTGACCTAAGCCCTTTACTTGCCTCTCATCATGCAGCTTTCCAGAATGGGCCTCTTTTGCAATGCCTGTTCAAAGATAAGAATAGCTGGGGCTTGGATCCCACTCGTACATATAACCACAGGCTATAAGCCAACAAAAATTGAGAGCAATGGATCACATATATTTATGTGAAGATACCCTGCAGCAAAGGGTATAGAGGTATCTTTCATCTTACTTGGAAATTGTGAAATAAAAGGCTTTTTTTCTTTTTCTATAAGCTCACTGGCCTCCTCAGCAGCATAAACTGGCTTAAAAAGATGTCCTTGGACAGACATAGCCAGGGCAACAAACTGAATATCTTCCTGTCTTTATGGAATAAGAGTGAACTCTTCAAGAAATACCAAGGCTTCAGAATTAATACTCCCACTGAAAGGGAATTCTATAGCAGTCTACCTCCAAATATTGCCTTCCTCTCTTGCCAAGGCTCATTAAGATTCCATGAAGGAATAATATAATATGGAGGGCATATAATATGAAATTTGCACTTTGTGGAAAACACGGTCACCAGGCTGAGTGGAATTACTTTATTGCCATTTTAGCTTTCACATTAATGTGTGGTACTCTGATACATAGACGAGGCATCTATTCAGCCTGTCTGGGTTTCCACTACAAGTAGTAGAAGCAAATTACAGTTGCAGTGAAAGAAAGAACTGAAATGCTCTTTTAAAAATTCAGAATACATGATACTGTCCAGCTTGAAATATATAAAGGAGTACTCCCAGCTTGCAGAGAAGACTATCTGTAAACTATAAACTCCTTGACTTTTTTTTGAATAAGGTTTATTTCAGCTCCCTACTTCATCACTGAAATGCTATTCTAGCATTCTCTGCAACAGTTTGTAAACCATTAGCGACCACACATGTGCACACACACAGAGAAAAAATACACGGGAAACTTACAGTGATTTGAAAATGAGATATTTGATGGTGAATTCAATAGGCCCCATATTCCCCCAGCTCTCCTGAGTGTAACACTGTAGAGCAGTACACAAAACACTACACACACTGTTCACTCAGACTTCTCTATCTTTCCCTAGTCAAAGAAGAAACGCTCTCCAAGGACAACTGCTTACAACTTTTTTCACAGGTTTTTTCACCACACTTGCCCTTGTACCTGAATTTTCCTGTGACCTGTATGAGCCACAGTTTTCCCTCTCCCATTTGCTTCCCATTTTGAGAGACAGTTGTCGCCACACTAGAGCACAAAATCTGAGCAAGGCATACCACAGGCTCACCCAGACTGGGGTTCCTCTGTGTGACATTTTAGTTGTGAATATATTAAGGCATCTGTGCTGAGTGAGCACTGTGAGAAGGCAACCTTGCAGAGATACTGGTCCTCCTTGAATCACCATTTTTTACTTCCTGGCTTTCCAGAAAAACCATAGACTGTAGTCCTCAGGTGCTGCAGCTCAATATGAGACAGATTTTCTTCCCACAGTCCAGGCCCTTGTCAGTAACTCAGTTCAGTCTCATACAAGAATAGCCACAGTTTCAGAACATGTCACACTGTTTTAATAGCACTTCCTCTCATCAGCTTCCAAGAAAATGTTTTGCTGTAGCAGCAATTCTTCTGTCCTGCATTTAACCATTATGTTTCCCGTGGTGCACCTCACCATATCGCTCTGTTCCCACAGCCTGTACATTTTGCATTGTTTTTCCAAAACTCAAGCCATCAGCATTTCTGCTTCTTTTAAGACTTTCTCTCTAGAAGGAATCACAAATGTCAAGAGTTTGTTTTCTGTGTCACTTTTTATGTTGGATACTGTCTCAATCCACTTCTGTACTGACTTCAGCTAGTTCTTACATCTTCAAGGCTATCACAAGATCCCTCTGAGATCTGACTTAACAATATGGCACAGCTGATGAACTGAAAGTTCCCAAAATTGTTTTACTTTAGAAAGCTGTGTTTAAGAAAACAGGCCAGAGAGCAGTCCTGTCTCTTAAGAGGCTGGTGACCCTACCAAGAGCCACAGTTGCATCGCACCTAGGGAGCTCTGTTCAGCAGAAAGTTTCATGAATAAATTGCCATGTGTAACATAGTTTCTGCTTCAGGCAGCTGACAATTCAAACAAGGACGGTGAGACAGACAACAAAACTCACTTTCATCATGATTTGAGGGGGACTATGGTATCTTTGCACCAGACACTGAGTTTTGTTTGCCATCTAAACCTATCCTTGTTTAAAACCAACCAACAAATCAAACCCAACCCTTACACAAGTAACAAATTCTGCTACAGACTAGGTGGCTCTATTCAAAGTTCATTTTCCTGTCTTGTAAAGGTTATTGAGAGGCTCTCCTTTTCCAAAATGCATTCTGTTTCCCAAGTCATAGAGAAGTGAAATACTTACTCTCATATGAAACATGCAACAACAATGTACAAATTGGTGGGTAATGGGTAGACACTGCCATCCTTATCTACAAATTTCCATTCTTTTTCTTAGACCCTAAAACCTTACTTTAAAACTGTGGTTTGCTCTCCCTCCTCCCAGGCTCCCCCCTCCTTTTCTTTGTGGCTTAACAGATAAAGTCAGAACATGGGGAGGTTTCACCACTTTTGCTGCATGTAAAAACATTAAATAATTCTGTTATTCTGAGGCATGCTGATAGTATGAAAATGACAACTGAACACCAAGGATAGCATTTTCTTTTTGTGCTACTAACTGAGGTCTTCTCTGGTTGGGTTTTTCAGTTTAGTAAATTCCCAATGTATTTGCCTTGATATGAACCTTTAAAAAAAAAAAAAAAAAGTTGTCCTATTTTTTTCAAAGAAAGTTTGATTTAAACAACTATTCAGTTTATATTGAAATTTATTAGCTCACATGCATATGTCAAATCCTATTTTTATCATTAAGAAGGTTTCCTAGTTGTATATACAAAATAAATATTCTCCTAGAAATGTTACATATCACATATTCAGTCTACTATGTTCCAGTCAAAATGACAGAAATTAAAATTTCATAAAGTCACTGACTCACAGAATAATTTAGGTTGGAAAGGACCATTCTTTGGAACAGTCCATTCTTTGGAATTTGCTTCAAGCACAGCTAGCTTCAAATTTAGATCATGTAAACAGAAGAAGGTTCCAAATAATAATTGTTCTAATAACTGCTTATTTTGCAGTGACATTCATTTAATAGCTCTGTAGCATTTTTACAGTAAGACACAGCTTTTTTTAGTACCTTTTTTTTGTTGCCATAAAATGACACAAATGCTCTACTCTGATGACAGGCACAAATAATGATCAGTTATATGTGCATACGTGTTGGTGGGTATGCATGTGCACTGCAGAGACCCATGATGAATCATCCTGTCCTATATCTGAAAGGTGAGACTCAAAATCTTCTTTTTGCTGCTCCTTCCTTCCGGGGAAGAGGAGTAGGTAGGAACAATGAAGGCAATTTGCTGCCAGGCATTTTCATATGAAAAAAATGAAAGGCAAATGTTCACAGGCTTCTCAACAAACTGAGATTAAAGGAAGCCTGACTTTCTAAGGTGCAGTTCACAACACCTGTATTATCATTTTGAGCTTGCTCAAATGACAGCTGTCAAGTTGTGTGACAGTATTTGCGATAAAAAGGTTGAAATTTTGGGGCTGCACCCTTAGTTAGCACTAGAATGTGTTGATACATCTAATTAATCACATTGCAAATTTCTCTCAAAATTAAAAAAATGATAGCTCTAACCCATGAGTTTAAACACTAAGGATTAACTTATTTATTGCTGCAACTTATTTATTTATTGCAACTAAAAAACCAAACCAAAACAAAACAAGAAACCAACCACCTACCTTCCTAGCCCAGGCTGCAAGAGGATACTAGACACACTTTTCTTCTGGCCCTGAACTCCTACTAGCTTCACAGGATGAGCCCTAATTTTGTATTTGCTTCCTAGTGCTGTAAATGCTGGAGATGTCACTTTAGATGCATTTTATGTAGGAGCAACAGCACATGTTCCTGCCTGGCAGAATCTGGATTATTCATGCCCATATTGCAGTGAGTTTCACAGGCTCTACAAAAACACATCTAAATTGGCAAGCTTTCTGACACTTGGTCTTGCATCTTATCCACTTTTCAAGAGAAGGGAGTGTACCACCTATCATATATCCATACTGTTATGTACTGTGATGAGAGACTCCTATGAATAATTGATTTAAGGGTCCAGGATATATCAGGCAATTGGTAACAATATGTGACTTGTTCCACCTTGATGTTATTGGAAGGAACTACACAACTCTTAATCTGCAAAAACTGCTACAAAATGACCACATGGTTTCAACCTAAATTAAACTTGAACTATTTCTGAGTCTATTTCTGCGTAAGGAAAATTTCCTTGTGATCAGTCTCAACATCAAAAACTACAAATGGCATCTTTAAGAAATCAGTCTCAATAGAAAACACAGCTACAAATGGCACTTGATATTTAGATACATTATTACACATGGAGTTCTCATTACTCCTAGCAGTATTATTCAGACAGAGCTGAAATGTCAGTATAGATGTTGGTGAACAAATGATACAGTGCCTGAGAAAACTTCTAAAATTTCTGTTCACTTTGCATCACTTGTCTACACAGAAGACAGGAATTTTACATGGCTGTCAAACCTGACTTTTCTATCATTTAGCATACAAGCTCTGAAAGAGCAGAGGAGGAATTACTAATAGATTTCGTAAAAAGCAGAATCCTTGTTTATGTAATTTTATATGTTTGAAAGATAAACACAGGTATTGCATTTGTAGATATTATATTTATAACATTATTTTATCAATTATGCTGTGCTTCAGACATGGAAAAACATTGTATATTTATATTTCTTAGTTCTTGTGGATTTTTAAAAGTTTCTTGAAAAAATGTATACTTTCATACAGATAGTCAAAATTATGAGACTAAAGAAAAATTAAATAAAAAGTCAACTTTCAGATAATTAAAAGTAGCTTGGTTTTTTTTAAGCTAAATATTTTGAAGACTTTTCACGAACGTGAAGTATTTTCCAGATGTGATGAGCACACAAAAATTCTATTTTCCACTATTTTTGTGTTCTAAAAATGTGATCCAAAACAGACTGGAGAAACTCCTTGCTAACAGATCATACTGCAGAAGAAAGGCCCTATATTTTTTTACAACTACAGTCATCTGGCTTTCAGATATCAGATGTTAGCAGGGGAGTGATTTTTGGTCCACTTCAATTCTCACGGGAAAATTCATTTAAGAGAAAGTATAATTTCTCAGGGTTTGTGCCTCCTTCTGATAATTTGTATATATGTCCACTTACAAAACCACAGAAGGCCTCCAGTGGCCACCTGTTCCATCTCTCTGGCTGAGTCAGAACAACTGGTGTCTCTGTCAGGCAGATGTTTGACTACCTTCCTAAAAACATTTAATGATGGAGATTCCACCACCTCCTCAGGTGCTTTGTATCCTGAAGAAAGGAGAGCAGCCTTAGATGTCAACTGTGACATGGGCATAAGCTGGAAATGTCTGTGAAGGCAGATTTGTCTGATTGGCTGAGATATCAACATTTATTGCTGATGTCAGAGTTTTGGCCAGATAGAAACCATTGTATACTTCCCACAGAACTGAAATAAATTCAAACCAAATCACGCTGTGATGCCCAGCATGACTGGCATGCTGCTAATCAGCTTCCTTCCAGTTTTAAAATGAAAGTTGTCAGGCTTACTTCTCTGATTCTTAATGAGATAGCAAGTTTTGCTTCTTTCTTTCCTGAATTTCTCTGTCTTATTTTTAGCTCATTCTTTTCCTTTACATGCTAGAAAGCTTTTAAGCATTGAAGGAACTTGCTTTTCATGCTACTGTTTTGACTTTTGAAACACACTTAAAGCTACATTTCTGAATAGCAATGCTTCTTTCTCCTGGCTATGACAGGAAAACATCACCATTCATAGTCTTTGATGCTTGTCCTTCTTCTGATTCATTGTATTTATTTGGCATTTAATTCATGTCTACAATAACTATGGATATTTTTTCCTGTTCTTTTCCTGACTCCCCATTCCTTTGGGAATTTTACATGAGTCATTTAGCAATGTGTGCTAGCAGAACAGTATAACTACACTGTATTAAATCATTTTCATCTTTGTGAGTAAAAAAGGATATATGCATTGATTCTCTTCCAATTTCTTCCCTCAAATCACTTGGCTGAAAACCCCACTGCTGCAGGATGGTATGATATTATGTCACAAATCACAGGACTCTCTTCTGAACTTAGTAAATTACATATGCTATTAGCATTCATCACACCTAAGGAATATTGCAATAAAACTCCCCTGAAGCGTCTCTTCCACCTTTTTCTATGCTGTCCCAGGAGATCAGATTCAGCACTGATAAAAGCACAGAATTATTTAGATTGGAAAACACCTTTAAGATTATTGAGTGCAACCATTAACTTAACACTGTCCATTAATCTAGGTATCTTACTTCACAAATGGATTTGCCTTGACATCCTATAAGAAACAGAAGCAATTCTTCTTGCTTAAAATATGCCAGTAAAGCAAAAATATGGAGTTTGTCAGTTGAAGTGGAAGAGATCCTATGCTATGGAAACTCTGATTTCCCCACAAACCCTCTGATGAGTGTGTTTTTCCCTCTCAGTTTCCATACTTTAAAATCTCCTTTCTAAGATCTAGCTGAACTCTTTTCCTAGAGGAAAGGGAAGTTCCAGGGTAGATCCTCTCCAGTGCTGCCTGACCTTTACCACAGAAAGCTTACCCAGACACAAGATGCAAAGGCGCAAATCATCCAACTGCTAGTTGTACTGAAAAAAACACCTGGTCACTTTTTTATTGCATTTACCTAAGCAGCTTCTGGCAGAAATGCTCAAAAGGTCTCCTGACAGGTGGGGATGACATTTGTTTTAGCATAAACATGTGTGTATGGCTTGTACCTTGATAATCCTGCCCTCTTACCCATATTTTATCCTTCTGTCTTCTGCTTTCCACTCACTGTTTGCCTTGAAAATCCCTCCTGTTTACATGCTGTCTCAATAACACAACCTTTCAATTGGCCAAGAATATCCTTTTCAACAAACCTAGAACTAATCAAATACATCTACATGCAATAAAGCCCACTGTAAACTTGATACGAAAGAGCTTTATGCAGTCCTTAAGACACCCTGAGAAGCACCTGATGGAAGAAGGAACACAGTTTCCAACTTGTGAATTCTCCTTTTTGTCTCCTGGGGCACTGCTCTGCAACATTCCTAGAGCAAGGCTCATTGTATAACTTTCCCCTACCAAGATTAGACATAGGAAATTATTCCTGGAGACACTGGGATACTGCTGGGGTCTGTGGGGATAAAAGTGTGGAAAAGCTGGAGTGACCTCGAGACTAAAGTCACAAGAAGAATGACAGCAGAGCCAGCAAGGGCAGCATTAAATTTGTGTGCAGCTATTGCCTACTTTCCCTCTTTTGGGTTCGTTTCTTTCCTGATTGACAGGGAAAGCAGCAGGTGAGATGCTCAAGGTGGAATCAAAAAGTCAAGTTCAGGGAAGAAAACTTGTAAAGAAAGCAGAGATCCAGATGCCCAGCCACTGCAGAGGGGAAGCAAGAAGGAGGTCCTGGAATTTCCCCTGGAGGCTTTTCCCTCCACTGAGGGATACCGTGCCAGCTGGGAGGAAACACAGACATTGACTCTTGCCCTGGATTTCACCTGTGGGACAAGTCTAGTCTCACTAGCTGGGAAACACTGCTTGAGAGGTTTTTAGTTCCCCTAAATACCCATTGTTAGACCAGTGCCCAGGACTGGCATTCCAACCAGCCAGTCTGTCTAATCCCCTCCAAAATCCATGCTGTTTTTGCCTTCAGCAATAGCAAATGCCAGAGACAGCAGTCTGGACAGAAGAAATGGAACATTCTTTCTTAATTGTGCTTCTGCCTGCATTTTCAATCACACAAAACCCCCCCAAAAACTGTATGAGACAAGAGCTGCAATTTCCCTCAAAAATTTTACAGTTCACTATTTAAATTACAGCAATGCTTTTGCTTGTGTACAAACAGCAGTCTGTATTCCAACAGGAGTGTTAATTTTATAAATCATTCTGTGTCTTTAGGTTGCCAGATAGACTACTGAAGGCATTTTTACCATCTTTCAGGGTCTGGGTCCTGGAACTTGAAGGATGCAGCCTTATAGTGCTCTTTCACACCCCTGTGGGGTCAGATCTGTGCTGTCACCCTATAGGCCTTAGGAACTGTCATCTTCTCCCAGCTGCAGTCATGAAGCAAAGTGGACCTTAATGAATCAAGGCAAAAATCATTAATGGGTGCCAGAAAACATCCTTCTACTGACTCTTGCAAGTTTGAAAAACTAGGAACACAATGGGGAAACAAGTAAAATCCTCTGCCAAGAATAAGAGGCCAGTGAAGGGCTTATTTTAAAGGAATTGTAACTAATAATTGATTCCCACATTTGCCCCATACACAGAATAATAAAAATTTTTGGTTTAGAACATTTTTCTAGACAGATATCTCCAGAAGTCTAAGAATTCTAAAACCTGACCTATTGTACATGGCAATTGTACATGCTCCACTTTTTCTTTCTGTTGTACAGGATCAGATCATAAGCTAATCCACTGTTTCAGAATGTCAAATGAAAATAAGAAGGACTCTTCCCTTCTGCCCAGACAATACATACGCTTCTTCAGATTATAAAAGTTCAGACTGTCTCACTTGACCAGACATACAGTTTCTTACACGGTATTTCAAGGCCTGATCCTTGCACTCTGTCAGCAGCAAACACTTTGGATGTTCTGTGTTATCTCTCTTTTGGCTGGTCTTAAGCAGGTCAACTCCTGTACTTGTGTTCACACCACAGGCCTCCGTGAACTTTTACCTGGCTTCTTGCACTTGCATTCCTTCCCTGCCACCCTGGATGTGTTTTATCTTTGCTTAGACCACTTTGCCATCTTTCACAGCGACAGCCGTGGTAACACTTGTACACATACTTAGTACCTAAACAGAGATCTGTCCCAAAGCAGTAGATACATCTGCAGCATGACTGACTGTCTTGCTGCAACCTCGTGGTGTTGTGTCACACCCTGGTGACAGATCCACTGCAGGTGGTGTGCTCCTTGCAGCAGGGAATATGCAATTTTATTCTGCACTGCACGGAACGCTTCAAACTTGGTCTCTGGTAATCGATGGCATCAACTGGCGGTCTCCGTTCTGCAGACAGCTGCCACGTCCACGCAGCCTGAGGCTGAGGTGCGTGTGGCCCGCGGCTCCCGGTGGATGGCACTGAGCTGGCAGGGCCGTGGGGAGGAGTGTGGCCACTGCCAGCCGCTGCCAGGCGGCCCCAGGCGAGCAGTCCCGCAGCGGGAGCCGCAAGCAGTCAATCGAGGGGGGACAGCTGCCTGTACTGCACGGTCCTGCTCCGCACACAGCCGGGCACCCACGGCCCACGGTGGCTGCTTTTGTTCTGGACACACGCCACCAACGTGACACATCAGTATGGAGGGGGTGGGAAGGAAAAGAGAGGAGAAAAATCCCCAACGAGGAACTAGCCAGAAGCACGTGTTCCTCTCGCTGCCGCTCCCCGGCCCGGCCTGGCCTCCTCGCGTCGAGGTGGCGTCCGAGGCTCGCAGGGACCAGTGGGCGCCG
>VXAC01003948.1:83335-138386 GCA_013399225.1 Rhipidura dahli
GAGGGGCTGCAGCCCCCCGAGCACCGACCCCTGGAGAGCGGCTGTTCTGCGGCGGAGACTGCAGCCGATGCAGGGCTACGGAATGTTTAACCTGCCTGCCTCTTAAATGGGACGGAAGTTCAGACTGTACTGCTCTCTTAAGTTTTTGAATTATCATTATTAATTTAAATATTCTACTGAAGTGGTCTTGATGCCCACCTGCCTTCGTCCATAGTTTGAAGCCTTTATAGGGTCTTCGAGAGGTTTCAGAATAGGATGTGGTGTACAGTGTTCACAGTACTTATTCAATGTGTATGTATTTAGACTCGTTCGAAGTCTTATGGTAGAACATCCACAAATTCAAAATAGTTATTTCAGCTTGCAAGCGGTATAAAGGTATTACTTCGTGATACACCACGGACCTCACTTTTCTGCAGAAAATACTGTTCTGATGTGGTACTTAACTTGATCGTCTCCACTTGGAGAGCGTACTTCAGAGAAAGCTGCAGTTTGAGTCACAGGTGTGTAGACACCTAGTGGGGAGAAGAGTCGATCTCCAAGCAAATTTCCACGCTTAGCCCTCAATTCTCATTATTTCAGTGTCTTCCTAAGCATGTTTGTCAAACTCATCCTGCAGTGGAAGAGAAGCTTGTGCTAGGCACTGTTTCTCTAGAGGTTTTTGGAGTTAGTATTAGAGAGATTGCAGTACAAGGAGATATGGTTATTAAATTTGTTAATATAAGGGTGAAGAAAATCTTTGCATCTTGTATTAGGGATGTTGTACCAGTTACACACGCACACCCCTCTGGTATCAGTGTGTGTGTATATGCAGTATAGAAGTCTGTATTCTCTGGCGCCAAAGGAATGATAGCTTGTGTGGAAGGAAACACTTGGGTACCAGTGAAGTGGAAGCCAAATGTTATTTTTAACAGGGGAAAAAGGGGAGGGTGTAGGGGAAGATTTCATGTCCCCTTCCTTTTCCACCTAAATTTGTAGGAATGTCATGAGTTTTTATGTTGAATTGTAAATCTTATCACCACTGAAATGCCCAACGTAAACTATTCTTCTAAGAGACTGGAATTCTCCCTGAACTCAGGAATCTTTCAGTGGGATCAAGCTCTTAGACAGCAAATAAAAAACAAATGAACATTGATTCTCTTACAATACTTCTTCCTACTTTTCCATTTGACCAGCCAAATGGAAATCTAGTAATACATCATCTCAAATTGAACAGTGTTTCTTCCCTGAAGTGTTTAGTTTGGTTGTTTTAATCTATTTAAGATGGTATTCAAACTATTTGTTTTAGGACTAGTCAGCTTAAGTCAGTTTGAGTCAAAATGCCTGAGTGTAGAGGCCATATAACTTCACTTGGAGTAAAGGGAATTTTTTAATACAGGATCTTAGCACAAGTCTAAGAGGGCTGTTGGATACACCATGGTGTTACTGAGCAGTTGTGGAAAACTGGTGTTTCTCCCTGTGTTAGGTCTATCTGCAAGGCTCGTGAACTCTGAGACTTAGTTCATCCCTAAACCTGACACATAGTAACCAAGAGAAAAAGGCGTAAATCCAAGAAGTTCAGAATGGCTGAGTCACTGGAGTGTATCCAGGTATATGAACCATAGATCAGTCGGGAGGTCAGATGCCAGGGACTCTGTACTGAGGGTGGTGCTGATAAGTGAGTGTGAACAGGTACTGCAGCTCTGAGCCCCAGGGAAACTGGGTTTAGGGGAACTTTGCCACCCCAGCTTCGCTGAGTTTTTCTAGTCTGATGCATGTTTTGAGTTTTTAAAATATGTTTTAAACTTGTCATAAGAAGTTTTTATGTTACTGCAACATTTCTAGTTCTGTATTTTCAGAAGATGCATAAGAGATGCAAGTACTCATTTTAAATATATGGCCATAAAGTTTCTATGATACATTTGATAATAAAAGATCAGAGGAATAGGTCAAGTCAGTTGAATTATGCAGTGTTTAGAAGACTTCATTGACTGCCAAAATGCCCATAGGCAGTAGGAGTTAAATAAGTAGTTGTAACAGAGCACTTGTTGAACCTTTCTTAAAAAGAAAATAAATATTTCAGAGTATTTAAAGTAGTCAAAGTGGTAATTTTCTAGCAGGCTTTGCTGTGTGCATAGTTGGTTTTGATTGAAAACATTTATATTAATCCCAACACTTGGATCTAAAATGTGTAAATGCATTTTTTTTCTCTTGCTAAATGAAACAGGAGAAATCCATGCTTTTGTAAAGGCTTCTCTGCTATTTAGTTGACACATTGTTACTTGTACTTTCCCCCCGGTTTTTGTCTGTAGACTTTTCTTTGGTAGAATAAGAGGCAAAATGAAATATCAGTGAAACCATCAATTTTAATTGCAAAGTCTGTGATGTTTGGTAGCATCAGGTAAGCAGCATAGTTTGGTTTTTCAGAAGTGGCTGCAGAAATTTCTAATTAAAACTTTGGTGGGAGCTGGGTGCCTAATAGACGTGGATAGATTTGCAAGTTGTTAAGCATGCAAGCTTTTTGAAATAGGAAGACTAATTCAGGCTCAGATAATTCTTTCATTGAACAAAAACTGGTTGCAAGGGATGATAAGGAAGTCCTTCAAGAACTTAACAAGATTTTCTTCTGTGTTTTGTCACGAGAGATGTTGTGCAACATGGTGCAGGGACCTGATGGACTGAAGAGGAGCCACATACAAATTGGGGATCAG
The DNA here is from genome assembly GCA_013399225.1 of Rhipidura dahli. NCBI lineage: Eukaryota > Metazoa > Chordata > Aves > Passeriformes > Rhipiduridae > Rhipidura > Rhipidura dahli. The sequence goes on from VXAC01003948.1 coordinate 86,023, forward strand.
GTTCATACACTGGCACAGAAAGTCCATGTGCATTCTTATAAACACTTCTTAGCTTCAGTTAGTCATATTTCAAAAGACTTGGTGACTGAGACATTAGAAAAAAAAGTGTGGAAAAGAGCTGTCAGATGTTCCCTATTCCAGCCCTGTCTACTGGTGTCTCTTTACAATGTAAACAGGGAATGTTTCACCAAAAAAAAAAAAGCTTTCTATACATTGAGTACATAGTACACACTCAATATTTTGCCTGCTGGTATTGCACAGCTCTCCCAGGTCTTTTATGCAGATGTAGTTTAGGAGTTTCAGTGCAACTTTGAGTAGTTAGCACTTTTTGGTTTCCAGTATAGTATTTCAGATTACAGTTTGGCTTGTCTTTTTAAGTAGATGAAAATGAGTAACTGTTGAAATAATGTTTAGAAAGCTTTCACTGTTCTATATGTCTTTGAGCAACTGTTCTCTAAATAGATTAGTTTTTTAGTCATATTTTTTCTTTTTACTTTATAGTTGGGCAACCTTAAGCCAAAAGTTCAGGCCTGTGTTCTCTTGCCTTTAATGTAATTTAAGCATACACCCTGATATTTTACTCCAGCTAAGGCTGCTTAGGTGGTCTGGGTGTGCCTGTTTCAGTTGCTGATTGTTTTTCTAGTATTATACCATAAACACATTAAAAAACATCTGGAAGATGGGGGAGCCATCTTTAAAAAAGAAAAAAAAAAGGGGAAATATGGTAGTCATCAAGTAAAAGAACTCTTGAGTCTTTGTTTTTTCAATAGATTATGAAAAGACACGTTCCTCCAAAAGGTTTTTTAAAATACAGGCTTTGGGATGGGGATTGTTGCCCACCCTCACCCTTCACATAAACAGGAGGAGACTGAATACCCCAGTGGTCAATGCTAATTACAGTAAGCTCCTCCTCTGTCTTGTCAGACGTTTTGTGGGGAGGGGGTGTGGCTGTCTGGCTTCAGGGAGATAATATATAAAATCTTGCTGCCAGGTTAGATACTGCACTAGAGGGATAGCTCCAGGGCTTAGCCCTCTCACTCTGACACTTTTCAGCAGCCGTAAGTCACAGAGAAGGAAGCATGCATCATGCTGCAGGGGTACAATTTTGGTTCAAGTAATTTGACATATATCCTTTATAAAAATGCAAATATTATCTGGAGTTTTTTTTTTTTATGCTCTTGCTTGATTTTATTGCTACATAGGATTCTTATGTGGGACACAGTCTTTGCCAGGGTTGCAGAAAGCTTAAGTCATACATAGAATCCCAAGTTCACAATCATCAAGAGAATGTGTGAGGTAATTTTATCAGATTTCTCTTCTCTTTCCAGGAAAAGCATGTGTGCAGAGTTTGGTGGCAGAATATTTAAGGTACATGGGCAGTCTGTGGCAAATACATCTGAAGAAAGCGTGACTGGCTAAGGAGTCAGCTGAACTTGTGTATGGAGACGCAGAAGTGCAGGCAAGCCCAGGAAAAGAACTAATTGGAAGAATATTGCTAGACACAGAAGAAGTGGAACACTTAACTTCTGCAACAGACAGTGACTCAGAATAAATACACTGGTAAAAACATCAGCAGTGAAAAGCCAGACTTTGGTGTTTTTACATTCTCTGGTGGATTTTATTACTTAAGAGACATTTTCTTCATCCCATTTAATACATATTGAATTTCTCTGTATATAAAACTATAACTGGACAATTGCATTTTGATACTGTTTGATAACACTTTTGAATGTTAAATCATTTGCCAAGATGAGTGCTGAGGGATATCAATACAGAGCTTTATATGACTACAAAAAAGAACGAGAAGAAGACATTGACTTGCACTTAGGAGATATATTAACTGTGAATAAAGGTACCTTACTAGCACTTGGATTCAGTGAAGGGGAAGAAGCAAAGCCTGAGGAAATTGGTTGGTTGAATGGCTTTAATGAAACCACAGGGGAGAGGGGGGATTTCCCAGGAACTTATGTAGAGTACATTGGAAGAAAAAAAATATCTCCCCCCACTCCAAAGCCTCGTCCTCCTCGGCCTCTTCCAGTAGCACCAAGTCCTGCAAAAGCTGAATCAGAGAGTGAGCAACAAGGTCAGTATTCAGAAGGTGTGTGTATCCCCTTTGGTTTCAGGTATTAATGTTTCGTAGTCTTGTCTGACTGTACATTAGTGTATATAGCACCTGCTGGTCAGCTTTTTTAGTGTACAGCTCATTTCAGTCAGTTAAGAATTGTTTCTACGTTGTTAAATTTAGCTCATACACTTGGTAGTTTCATGTGGTTTGTCTCAGGCACAGGGACCAGTGACTTACTGTGAGGTACATCTCACAGGTTGGAAAGTAATGCTTGTAATTCTCCACTTAAGTAAAAACTTAAGTGAAAAATGAGCCGCTTAACATTTATTTTAGGTTTCTAAGAAATTGATGGAAATGTTTCCTTTTGTGGTTCATCAAACTCACTGTAAAGAAAGTTCTTGGTGAGTCCAATTGTATGCATTCTAAATAAAACTATGTTCTTACCACAAATCTCTTGCTAGCAGCAAAAAATATATTGTGGTCATGGGGGGTTACCTGTGGCATTAGAGGTAAGAACGAATGTTTTAAAATGAACAATAAGATTATGATAAAGAGAAATACATATTTATCACTTTTAGGGAGTATGGCATGCAGTAGAAAAAAATAACCTTATATAAAGAAAGGTTAAACAAAGGAAATAGCTTCCTAAGTTGCTTTCCAACTTATATTTGCAACAATATGTTAGAAAGAACTCAGAATTTTGTCAGAACTCTTCTGTTAAGAGAAGAAACAAGTCTTCTGGTTTAAAATCAGAAAAGCTTTAGGTTGAAAAATTAAAACAAAAAAAACCCCCTTTATTCCAAATGATTTTCTCTCCTTTACCAGGTGACCTTCAGATAGTTGTGTTTTACATATTAATAAGCTAAGTACATTTTAGAATAGATGTTACAGCCTATTGGAGAAGTCTAGAGTGGCTTATACTTCTTCAGCTTCTAATAGTTCATAAATTCTCTGGGTTTCTAGCTGTAGGAATTAAGAGTTGTAGTGTGTGATCATGATTTTCGCAGTGACACCATAATAATGAATAGTATCATCACACTGCCTACACAGAAGTGTTTGTAGCATCATGTGCAAATCTGTGGTATCAGTTTATCAACTTCCATCCTTCTGTTCATATTATAAGTTTGTATTCAGCTGTGCTGATAACCAGCGAAGAGCAGAAAAATGTATGTGGCAACCAAGTTGACCTAGCAGAAGCATTTCTAGGTTGGTGGAGAATGAAGAGTGAATCTGGACTGGTTTATATAGCAGTCTTGTGAAGCACTGCAGCAAGCGTTGCTTGCAAGTCTGCAATGCCTGTAAATCATTGTTAGGATGAAGGTGAGGGAAATGAGGGTGTAGTGGCATTTGAAGTACACTGTCCCCATCTTAACTGCTAGTCATTAGAGTCTCATGTTTTCTCTTACATTACAGTACTCCTGAAAATGGGGTACTTCCTTTGAAAAGAAAAACTATTATATGTTTGATCATTCCTTGTATTGGATATTAATGTGTGCTGCTCAGGTAACTGACTCTTAACCCACCTGTGGAGATAGTTGTCATCCTATTTAACTGAAAAATAAACATGGCTTTTTGGATAGACACCTCAGTGCTGACAGATCATTTTGAGCAGCAGAGAATGGAAAGAAAATCCCATTCTTTACATGTGCATGCTGCAGTGAAGCAACCAGTATCCCAGGCTTTGATGTTTATTGGTTTAAAAAGGAGCACTTTATAACTTCCTTGGTTTCTGTACTCATGCTTGCTTGATGCTTCTGTTCACAGCTGCATGCTGTCAGCTGGCCACAGCACTGCCCTGGGAAGTCCTGGTGTTAATCTTGCTCTTTCCAAGACTGCCCCAGGACTGTGTTTGTAGTAGACATTTATGGGAGTTTCGGCTGCTGGGAATAACTTCGGGAAATTCTGTTGCAGATTTGGGGGGTCTGCTTATATGTAATCTCCTATGTTAGGTTTATTGCCTTGAGACAAAGTAGTATTTACATGCAATGTGTTTATTTTTAATACTGTGGGACTGTGGGAATTGGAAACAAGAAAATGTTCTGATTCAACTGGGAATCTTCATCTCAAAGTCTCCATACATAATCCTGCTGTGCTCCAAAGTGCTTAAGAATCAGCTTGCAATCCAACCTTGTTTTCTACTGATTTAAAAAAAAAAAAAAGTAGTTCCCATAGCTGCTTTTGAATTAAAGATTTTAAGCTTCATATAAAGAGGCTAGACATCTCCATAATGCTCAAGATCAGAGATCAGACTGTCCTGAATGGAAATTTGAATTTCAGGCTTAATTACTGTTAAAATAAAGTATGCTTTCTTAAAAGAAATTATGATAAGTAATTATAAGTAGTCTCTTTACAGATTTGGAAATATCACGCAGAGAGTGCTTTGAATCTTAGAAACAAAATTGGAAATGTTGTACTGAAAGAGTATTATAAAAATCAAAAGGTGAAATTTTTAAGTTAGTAGAATGCTACAAAAATTGCAATAAAACCAGAGGTGAGGGCAGGAATGCAGTTCAGATAAAGAACAATGTAGCGAGGTATGTTTCACTTCCACGGCTTCACTATTTTTGTGTATGTTATTTGGGGCAGGGAATAGCACAGTGAATATTGTCCAGCAGCCAGTGCAATGGGCACTAGGCCAAAAGATTCTTCTCAGGATGATACTTCTTTCTACACCCTTAGGGTGTATTTAAAATAAATTAATGTGTTGTATGAAACTTGCTGGGCCAAATGCAGTCAAGTTTACATTTTCACTGTTTGATGAATTAAAAGTACTGTGGATTAAAATGACAAATTAATGGGGAAGTCTAATTTAAGGCTTCTTAAACTTGCCTCAGTTATTTGTAATCTGTATACTTTTTTAATTCTGTAAAGAGTCAATTCTATATTTACTCCAGTTGTGTGTATTTTGAATAAGAGTATCAGAAACTTGAAATTTCAAAGAATATATATGCATAATCAAAGGAATTCCTTTAATTTTGACATATAGCTAGATTTATTTTTTTTTTAGGGAAATACTATTTAATATTGTCAATACTCTTTAATACTTAATTATTCACTCTGAATGTTTTTTTCCCCTGGCTTTATTAAGCTTGATCAATTGCTCATCAGTGTCCAGATTGTTTTGTATTAGATCTAATTTGCAATATTTAAGCACAATGCTGCCAGTATTCACAATGACATGTTACTCACACACAAATAATCGTAGACATCTGAACAGACTTCACAGTCAATGAGGCTGGTGACAAGGGCAGAGCCGCTCATCAGACCCATGTCTTACGCAGTCAGTCTTACGTATAAACAGAGAGCTTCCTTAAATATTAAAAACCAATCTGAAAACAAAAGAGAACCAAAAAAAACCTTGCTGGTGGTCTCAAATTCCATTAAAACACTTCAAGTCAAATCTTTCCCCATATTTTTATTTTATTCACGACTTATTAAAGTTTCTAGAACCACTGGTTAAGACAAGAATTGGCATTCCTTGGCTGAAATTTTAAGACTGTTACATTTTACCTGGCTTCCCCCATAGTTAATAAAAAACTAGATTTAGTCTGATTTTGTGGGGATTTTTTTTTAATTGCATCTGAAAGGATATGAATATAAGGAGAAACAAAGCTCTGAGAAGACTCTAGCACCTTCCAGTCTTGGGCCTGATGCATGTCAGAGCTATGGCAAGGCAGATTTAATTCCTCTCACTGTTGTGAGGTTCCGAGTGAGAGGAACCTGCCATATTTTTTTCCCCACCAGGCAAGGGTGCCTGGGTGCTGCTGGGAAGATTGAAGTACTTGCAACAGTGGAGGCACAGCATAGGGTTATCTTACTCCTCCTATTAGAAATCTGAAGTTTATGTGAAGCAGTAAAGATTTTACATGGCTGGGGCTTTTTCTCTTGAAATGATTTTTTTTTTTTTAATTGAATCTACTTCAGGCTGGTTTCTCTCGCTTATCCCAGTTCTCCTCAATTCTTTATAAATGAAAAATGCATAAGATATACGAAGTCCAGATACATTTTGCAAACACTTATTCAGCTCATCTGATATGGCTGCATATAATTTAGAGTTGATTCATACAGTATCATTTCTCTACCTAGTTTGTGAAGGCTGATCTTAAGGAGACTTTGGAGCATAAAGCTTTGATTGATGGACTGAAATACTTTCAGATTTAACTTGGAATGCTAAATTCTCACTTTGAAATGAAGATCAGATTGCAGAAGGGCAGACCAGAAGTTTACATGAATAATTTGTCAGTTTTGATGTTTTGGCGCTTCCTTCAACTTCCTGTGACTTAAAAGGGTTGTTTATGTTGACACTTTGTACTGTTTCAGCTGATTTGAGCCTAAAAATAATCTGAAGCTCTTCCTTCTTGTGGTGAAACTATAAAACAGATTTTTTTTTTTTAAAGAAAAAACCCAAACTTTTATTCACTCTTCTAGAACAGATACAGATCAGCAAGTTGCACAGAGATAATGACATGGAACATTTGGAAACTCTTTCCTTTCACCAACCAGGTTACGCAATATCTGACAGAGATCCAAACTGACAGAGGGCATAAAACCGTTTGTGCATGGTTTAACTGAATGTGTTGTAGGATTTGTTTCTCTGACTTTGCTATAAAGCCAGCGGAGCAATCTATTTGTGAAAATGATTTACATTTGTGTAGTGAGGGACATGAGAGTGAGTGAAATGCAGCAAACTTGGAGCCTCCATTGGGAAGAAAATAGTCATCTTGCCTGATTTAGGCAAGTGGAAAAAGGAAATTATGGGATGAAGTGGTGAGTCACTATCTTGTGACAAATACAAAGGGTAAATATACTTGCCATTCACGCCACTGCCCCTGAATTCTTTCTTTTTAGGGCCTGTTTGAATATAAGCCTTTGCCCTGCTGCAGTTGTCAAAACTGCCTCGCAGTCATGAATTTTCATGTCAGTTGATTTGACTTGCACTGAGAAATGGGGCAAGTTCCTGCCACAAAGCCTTGCTGGCTACTTGTGATCACATTTCTAGGCAAATTTCTAGCTGCCAGATAAGCGCATGCATCTGAAAACAGAGTTCTTGCCACCTGTTTTATCACTGATCATTGCAAAGATTTTTGCAAGCTGCACTGAAGTGAGACAGAGCGTTTTTTTTCTCAGTGATAATATCAGGGTTGAGATAGTAACTAAAAAAGCCTTTGTAAGTACTACAGGGAGCACAGGGATAGGCTTTGCAAGTACAACTACAAACTGCACGTGGATAGAGGAGGGCCTGGGCAAGTTCATGGTTGATGCGTGGCCCCACCTGCTGGTACCGGAGGAAGGAAGCAAGAGAAAGAAGGACCTTTAAATCCAGCATCTTCCATGTTGTGTTTTAATCCTCACAGGATAATACTTAAAGTGAGAGAGAGAGCTTTTTAAAATAACACTTTGAGCAATAGATATTCCTGTGAAAAATATATCACTCGGGGTGCACAAACCCCTCTGTTAATCCTCATAGATGACCTTAGACCAAAAAGACTTTTGTGTGGCTGAAATGAATATTTTTCCCCCAAATGTCTCAGTCTAATTAATCTGTCAAAAACAGTGCCTTCTGTTACACATTTTGTATGAAGAAGCTGAAAAAATACGACACTCCTATTTAGATATTGTAACAAATATTTGTCTGTTTTGTATTGTACTGATTTTAATATGCCTTTCTATGATTACAACAGTGGCACTACGTTGAGAGACTTTGCTTACCTGTCTTCAGCCTTCTATTATACTGATTTAGTCTGCTAATACCTTGTGCTGACATGAAAGCTCCTGGGGCAGATGTAAAACATGGCAAAGGTGAATTAGCCTGCACCTCTCACTGGAATCCTCTTGGTCTGGTCCTGTAGCTGTGATCCAGGAACATCTGAAAAAAGCCTTCACTGGTTAGCAAATAGTTCTTACTTAGGCTTGAATGTGATAACATCAGTTTGTGAGTTTCAGCAAGACATGGTACTAAGTGTTTGCCAAGAATGGATCATTCAGCACCCTGAGCAAATAATTGTGCCCACTTAAATAGTTGTGTGATGCCATATATCCATCCACATTTTCTTGTGTGAAAGAACACAGGTCTGTAACTGCAGCTGGCAGTGCACTGTTTCACATCTGCGTCTTACTCCAAAGCTGCTCTCCATGATGAACATCCATGAAATCAATCTGATGGCTAGAATACAAAGAACTTCTTTATTTTCATAGCTAAGAATGACAAAGGGAATTACACGATAATTAAGACATGCTTATTTGGACTGGAGAAGGATATTAAGTCCTGAGAATACTTTAGTGAGAATCTAAGTACTTGGGAGAACTTAGGGAAAATTTTTGGCTTAAAAAACCAGTAGTTAATCTGATTAATAGTTGCTAAATTTTTTTTCATGCTTTCAGCAAAGTACATGTCTAAAATGCAATTCTATTTTGGGATGTTTTCATTAATAGAAGGCAGTTGTGTTGATTTTTTGGGGGGGTTGGGGTTTTTTTGGTTATCTTTTTTTCCACTGTGTTGTAGAAATGCCTGCATCCTTGGACATTGCCTGAAATGTTTTCATAAAGTGTTAGCAGGTATAACCTTTTGTACTAACTTGACTGCTTTTGTTCAGTCTTTTATAAATGCTGTATGCAGCAGTCCACAAGAATAGCACCCAAATCTTGTTCTTTATTTTCACATATTGACCCACTTTATAAAATAGTTTGCATGTAACACAGCATTAAAAAATTATATTTAAGCTGCCAGCTTTTCAGGTAATAAGATCCTCAAGGCAGAGTTTCAAAAACACACTATTGCCCTGAGCCAGGGTAAGATGTAATTGTATATGTTTTCTACACTTTAAAAATATCTTTTGAGACTATTTTTTGCTTCAGAACTACTATGTAAACTATGATATGAATGATGAAAAAGGTTTTTAACAGTTCAGTTAGCTGTCAGACAATTTTCTCATACAATCCACTAGGTCTGTTTGTGTATGCTCATCATTTGCTATGTTAGAACATTTCCCAGAGGTCAATATCTGAGATAATTTCTTCACTGGAGATTGTGGATGTTGAGGGCAAGAAGTGAGATCTGCCTTTGGCAGGTCTGAACATGCCAGGTTCCACCTGTGCTACCAAATCACTTGATGGCATCTGGGATGGGAAGATGCTCCTGCAGAATGGAGACCTGTTGCAGGAATGGCAGTTACTTCAGGTCCATTCAGGTTCCAGAACATCTTTAGCAATTATTGTATATTTTCAGTATTTGTTGTGTTGTTGTTGTTTGTTTCTTTTTTAGTGTCTATGGTTTGGGAAATCAAGGTTAACTCTCCTTTCCTTGAGCATTTTGATACTTCCTTGTAAAACACATGCGCACTTAAAGACGTGAAGGTAGTGGCCAAAAGACAAGCTATTCAACTCAAGCACATTAGATTGGTATCTTTAAGTTGTCTTTATCTTGCTCTTTCTCCCCTGTGGAGATGCATTTGTTGGATGCAGCGTGTTTGAACACTCCAGTTCTGTAGCCTGCTGCTCACCACCTGGGAAGGAAGGAAGAGCAGTGCAACCTGAGATCTGTAGTCTGAGAGGGAATGCACTTCTGTGCTGGTTTTTGCTGGGATAAAGTTACCACAACAACTTTGCAGGAGGCATGGCTGGCTGCACTAGGTTTGTATGTCTTGTGTACAGATATAACAGTGAAATTTATTTGTTGGGGTTAGGAGAGAAAACGTAAGTGCTATCACCTATTTCTTCCAAGATCTCTTCATCCTGCTTGGATAACATTGGTAGATAGCAGATAAGCATGGAGGACTAGTCTTGGCAAAGAAACTTTTGAATGGTACACTGCAAATCTGTGTTTCAAAGCATGTTACAGCTTCTCCAGCAGTCTCTCTCAAAGAAAAGGCTCTTAGTTTGTTAGTCTTTTTATTTCCAAGTTCTCTTCCTCAGCTCTTTTTTGCTGGAGATAGATGAAAGCACTTAAATTAGAGAATTAATTAAAAAAAACTAATTATGCATCGTGGTAGATAGGGCTGCACAGCTGTGTCTGGTTGCAGTATCTTTGTATCCAGGAACATTCTAGAAATAAGTGGTTAAGGGGAAAAATTTTCAGTCTTTTTCCTGTTTGCACATGGTGTTCAACCCTGTGATCACACAGCCCAGTCCTCTAGTGCTATTTTTTCATGTAAATTTCATTGCTTTTTTTCTAGCCAGTGCTTGGATGGAGACAGGAAAATGTCTGTTGTGTTTATGACTTTACCCTTGAATTGTCTGCTTGCCAAGACACAGCTGCTTGACACAGGTGAGGAGCAATCCCATGGCAAACCCCCCCATCATTTGCTGCTTTGCTCCTAGTTGACTGGCACATGCTTGAGAGGCATCTGCCCTGATGTGGTCTGCAAAGAGCTGTGAGGTGCCAGGACACTGTGGGATGCAGTGAGGTGTGATGTGTTCCCTTGGCCTTCCAGCATCTGCTGATACATGGGTCTTCTGTGATGGCTTGTTTTAGGTACTTTGGAGTAAATTCTGTACAGCTGTTTAAGTGCAATTTAGAATGTATTCTGGCCAGTCCAAATCCACTCAATTGTTCTGAAGCCACAATAGGGTAGCTAGTCAGTAGCCTAGATAAGCAATTTTCTTAGGAAGAAAAAGATTTAGGGAGGCCTTTTGCTCCAGTGCAAGCCAGTTCTGAGCATAAAATTTTTTCTAGTCATCCTTGTAATCTGTATCAATAGATAGAATTTTAAGGAACACATTCCAAACAGCAAGTAGCAAAACTTTCTTCTGAAATAACAGAAAATAAAGGACTTCTGTTCATTGAATGAGGAGTTTTTAGGGCACAAAATGATGAATGTTTGAATTCTCTTTGATGTATTTATAATTCATTACTGTTGGTTGAAAGATTAGCATGCATTCCCCACGACTTTCATGTTTTTCTGCCTTCCTCTTGGGTAAAACTTAGTACTGACAACTCCAAAACTTTCTGATAGCCTGTGTAAGCTGCAGCCATCTACATGAAATGAGAAATTTTCACAATCTCATTATTACCAGGATGATTTTTGGGGATAATATTAAATCACTGGTTGAATACTGTTTACTGCAGAGCAACTAGAATGAAATCCTGGTTCTTAGGAAGTTGGAAGTCTCTTCTATTTTTGATACTAAAACTTTCACTGAAAAAGCTAGTGGGCTGCTGTTGCCTTCCAGAGTGATTTAGGATGCAGGACTTTGAGTTGTATGTACAGTTTAGCAAAAAAGGGGAAGACAGTTACCAACTGTTATGCTTTTTCTCCAGATGTTTCCTCTAAGACAAATATGTAGAGTTTTATTATGACACAGTAAGAACATGCCAATTAGACGAGATTGGTTGTGTTGTTGGGCNCTTCTCAATGTCTGTTTGAACTAAATAGCCAGTCAATCAAATATGGTGGTAAATTGTCTAGTAGTTTGAATGGAACATGCTTGTTAATGTGAGCTGCTCTCTTCTAAATAGAGTATTAAAATGCCTTATTCAAAATCCTTTCTGATGCAAACTAAAAATAAAATTATTTTAAAGTACTGGTGTTCTTGAAAATATACATGGTCGGGGGTGTTTTTCTTTACTTGAAGGACTTGTTCATAAAGGAAGCTGTAGATTGCTATTCTGCTTTCCCTTAAATTGGTGGCAAAACCCAGCTTGACTTCAGAAGGAGCAGGATCAGATCTATAGTCAAGGTTTAGCAGCACTGGGAAAAACCCCACAGTTCTTACTCTTAGTCTTGTTGGGCAAAATTCCCAATATCTTCAGCATTTGGAGCACAAATCTTATCTCTTTTTGGAAGAGATTCCAGTATACCAGATTGCATAGAATATGAATGTTCATGAAATACTACACCATAAATGCTGATGTAAAGAACAGGGTCTGACTGTCCTTTCATGAATTTTGAATACACGTACGGGAAACTCTGTTGTGAGCATCTCTTCTGAGATCCTGGGCTAATGCAGGGCATGTAATTTCACCCTGTAATTCCAGTTTCAAGCTCATAACTTCTAGATAAATTTAAAGCCTGTTACTAATAAGTCCAAACTGCTTCCTTTAGTACATATTTAGTGTAGATCCCTTAACTTTTTATGCCTTTAATGTCCATTACATGGTAAGAAAGTGAAATTAGTAGTAAAATGTTTTCATTTGGGAAACTACATATATCTAATTGTATTTGGTGATGACAGTGTAGAGATTATTTTCACAAAATTATTTTCTTCCAGTATATTTAGAACTCTTCACTGATGCATGTTAAAAATTTGCTCTAGGTTGCTAGATACATTGGCGTGGCTGATTTTTTCTTTAGGGCTGTCTGTTTGGGTAACTAATGTGACAGTAATGAGGGTTTTTTATAATTGAGGAAGTGGTATGATGACAGTTTTATTTGCATATTCTGTTATTGTAACAAATTATTATGTTTAGAATAAATACAGAGTTTTATCACCTGGATGCATGCGCATATAGACAATGAACTGCACACTACAGTAGGAGAACACTGTTAAGGTTTCAAAACTGCATCTCAAACTTGTGTTTGTACATGTGAGTACAACTTACTTTAGTGTATGCCATCTGATACAAAAAATTTTTCCCACTTATTCCTAGTTCAGTTTTTTTGAGGTTTTCACTAAATTAAAATTTCTTCATTCTCTTTGATCAATTTGTGGTCTTAGGCCACATGTTCTTCACAGCCATCAGCCTTCTCTCTGGAAGCATGTTTTTTTGATGATACTTCTGCTTTTTCCAATGATAGGACTAGTAAGTGTTTCATAGAACTTCATAATGGCACATACTAAGTCACCTTTGCATACTGTTGCAAGCAAAGGTGCTATCACGGTTCCTCTAAGGAATGAGGTTAACAAAACAGAAAACAAACAAACAAACAAACCTTATTTACAAACAAACATTATTTAAGATAATTTAAAGTTATTCTCTTTGGAGATAGGTCTTGTGGATTTCACTTCAAGAAGCTGAATCTGCGGAGTAACTCTTAACAACTCTTAACATGTAAGAACAAAAGTGGTTACATTTCATTGCAATAACTAAAACCAGGAACCAGAAATGCATTGGGTTTGTAAGTATTTTTGTCCTGAGGAGTGAGTACCATTTCTAGAATCCAAATATAGGCATCAAATCAAAAGAATTGCTAGAATGTGAATGCACTGATTCAACAAATACGGTAACATAATTTAGTGTTAGCTTACTTGTTTCATGATTCTGCAAATCCAGAGTTTCAAGTTCTCACTACTTTATTGTATATGTGAAGCATGTCTTGCAATAGAATGTTTCAGTGACCCATGCATTTTAAGTATCCCTTGCTTTAGGTTTTTATGGTGCATCTTTATTAGTTTTGAGGGTTTTTTTGCTGTATCATAGTTGTGATTCAAAATACAGGAGTTTTTGCAAATGATGACATTACACAGTAAATTACCATTCGTGAAACTTGATTTTAGTTTTTCTAATACTAATCAATAACTTGCTTTCTTGAAAGATGCTTTTGGTCCCATCTTTATTTTGCCATGTAGTAAACTGCAACTTTACTTAATCAAGAGGTTTGGCTGTGCAATTTCATCCTACTATGACAAAGTTCAAAGTTTTTCCTGAATTACTCTGTTGCTAGAATCATACATTAGATTCCTCTTTCAGGAAACACTGGTTTAGAAAGTGGAAGTCAAGACATCAGTGTGGATGATAGATGAGTAATGGGGGAGGCATGAAAAATACTCTTGACACCTGTAATGGTTATTCATTAACTTTCCAGACACACTAGAAATGTGGAAAGAGTGTTCTGCCATGTAGGAATCTGTGCTGTCTTGCGCTAGACTTCTCTGCCAAACTGGAGAAATTGAAGGATATACTTACTCCATATGAAGTTTTCTGCACAACCTTTGTGTTTTTAAGTTTTTCATGTTTCATATCTTTAGATGCTAACACGGAAATTGCAGGGTCATTGGGCTTGAATGTACAAACAAGATGCAGAACTCTGGAGAGCCATGGCATTTGATCTTTGAAAACTATGTATGAATGCATGCTCCTGTGAAAACCCCGAATTGCAAAAATCATTTGTAGTGGGCTGGAGAGGTATTTGACAGATTATGTGCAAGTACATACATGTGTGTTTCATTATTTGATTGCCTTAGGAGACTGGTGTTTAAGTTGGCAGATCTACTTACTAAAAGCAAAGCTCTCTGGCTGGCAGGAGTACAGAATGCCTGAAGGAGAAAGTCCAAATGCTGAGAGCAACAGAGAGGGAATGTGTAATGTGCAGAAAGCATGGGGAAGCTATAAAGCCAGCAGGAAAAAAATAGACTTGAATATGGTTCCAATTTTTCTTTTGGGTTCAAGTTGATAGCCATGCAAAAGTAAAAGCATGAAATTCTCTTATTTCAGTACAAAGTTAATGTTCTGGAAAATACTGTATTTTCTATCATGCTAAGTGTCATTTGGTTACCTGTTTGCAGCTTGTCAGAAGTCTTTAATCCATGCTTATTTTCTGACTCGAATTTAAAAAAAAAAAGGTAGCTTGTTTTGGATGTTTGCAGAACTGTCAGAGATGTCAGACTGTGACATAAGGGGACACTCTAAGAGGCTCTGAAACTCTCTTCTTTATTAGCATGACGCAAGACTACACTATTGACTCCCAGTATATGTTAAATTTCTGCATTTAATTTTGTGATAGGCAATTTGTAGCTATCCTGGGGGGGGGAAATCAGCAACAACAACAACAAAACAAAAGCCCAATGCAATCTTTATAGATACAAGTTTAGAACAAAACTATCCTGCAAGGTTTTGGAAGCAGCAGCCAAAGAATTTGAGTATGTGTATCTAGAGAACTCTACACCTTGCACTTTCTTGATGTCTTCCTTCTCAATGTCAGGCAACACAAGTTAGCATATTCACTTGGTTCTTTGCACTGTTCTCTCCTAGCTGAATTCCATTATAGAATAACCAGCCACCTTGCTCCGTCTCCAAAGACCTTTCAGTTTGAGAGCGAAGTTTGAAGTGTGGGAAGCTGACAGGTGAAAAGCAGACTATGTAGTGAAACAAAAAAAAGAGAAGCAGAAGGGCTGGCTCCCCTGAGAGGTCAAGAAATATGCTATTTTAAAAAACCCAAACCACCAAAAAACAAAAATAAAAGGGACTTTCCCTTAAAATAAGGGCATGGTTTAGAGGATTGCTCATATTGATATGTCTAAATTATTTTAGAGGCTACTAGTGGCACATTCACCATGAAAGACTAGAATCCTTTGTGAGGTAGCAGGTCCTGCAATGAATACCTTATGATAGCATGGCAGAGCTTAGGTGAGTTGCACCAGCTCTCTGTTGCATCTACCATTTTTGAGGAACTTTATCTTGTAAACTCCTCAGTAAAGTTCTCTGAAGTTGCCACATCTGAACTAATTAGGATATGAGTTTTTCCAGCTTCAGGCAGGCAGTTCATGTGAACTGTGCTTACAAACAAGGAGTCATATGCCTTTTAAAAAAATCAGGTCAGTTTAAAATTAATGTATTCCTCTTCCTCCTGTTCTTACCAGGAAACTGTGTTTTTTTGGATGATTTTCCTTCTGGGAGTCAAGTGAGATACCCTTTTTCCTTTTGGCATGGCCAACATTTAAATAAATAAATAAATAAATTTGAAAAGGTAAAATGAAATGAGGAGGTGTACCCTTCTTCTAGGCCAAATAAAGGTAACTAGTTCTTTCTTCTGGCAAGGGGACCAAGGACTTCCTTTGGAGCACAATAAGAAAAAGCCATAAATGTAAGACCTCTTCTTTCCCCTCTCTCTCACTCTCAACCCCCCCACCACCCCGTACTCAGTAGGATAGCAGGAACACAACCGTGATATACTTGGCATTTTGACAGAATATCCAATTATCAGTCCTTGCTGACTAGTGTGGAAGAAGTCTTACTCCAACCAGCCAGAGTCTTTCAGCATCTCAGTCCTGCACCCATTTTTTAGTGAGTTATCGCTAGAAGGCCTTTTCACATGTTTGATCACATCTTGTGCAAGTCAGGAATGTGTTTTTACTACTTTATTGCTCCTATGAGCAACATTCCAAGTCAACTGAGTGATTGTTGCTTTAAGCTGTGTACCTATGTGGAAATTGAGATAGATGTATAGACAGATAGTGCCACTATATTTTCATACATGGATTGGTTAGAAGACCAGCTAACTTTCTTGGCAGGAGCAGGATGGTGGAAAAACTGGTGTGAGTATTTTGGGTATGTGACCTCTAGGAAGTCTGTAGACCAGCAGCAGCAGCACTTAAATGTTCAAGACATTAGTATTTCTTGTCATTGTCATGTATACACTTACTAGTCCTCTAAGTTCAGAGATGGCATTGATCCTGTTACTCATGAATTTTCTACAAGGAAGTTGGAGAATAGCTACAGCACATTCCACTGTGCTGGACTAGGTCAGTGTAGGGCAGCTGCTAGGTAGCAGAAGTAAGAAATGGAAAGAATGGATCAAAGTTCTTCCTGCTTGTGTCTTGGGTCTTTCTGGAGGATCTAAAAAGAGCTTCTGCCTCCCTCATTTATTCCATGAAAGAGCTGCTTTTATTTGATCCACCTGAGCTAAAGATCATAGGGAACATGCTGTCAGTTCTTAACCAGATTTACGTTGCTTCTGGTTTTGCCCTTCTGCAGCTTCCACCTTCCAAGATCACTCACAAAATATTTCTTTCAGTTATTTCATCCTATTCTGCTCGGTCTCACTCCTTTATAACACACCACTGGTTTTCAAGAGAGACCTTTTTCTTTGTTTTAGACCACAAGGCACTCTAACACTGTAAGGTTACAAAAGGATTTCTTAGATTTGAAGTGTTTGGATTTTCTTAGAGAGGCTTTGTCTATTGCTTTCAGTCTCTTTGCAAATGAATGCTCCCATTGCAGACTGAAGTCCTGTTCCATACCTTCTTACCCTGATTTCAGTTAATCTTTGGCTTGCAGATGGTTGGTGATGTAAAAACATAGCCAGTTTTCCTTCAGCACCATATTTGTTGTTATTTTCAATTTTCTTATACACTTCCTACAAACAGGTTTTGCACTATATGAATTTCATAACACAATGTGCAGGTCAGTACACACATGAACATCTTTTGCCAGTTAGTTAACCAGTTGGTACCCTGACGGCTTTGTGAAAGTTCATGGAATTCATTCGCCACCTTAAGTGCTAAGGTCTGAGTTAAAGCTACTTCAGAAGTGGAGAGTGAGCAAACAATGATTTATGCAAGAGAGAACTTTAAGTTCATGCAATAAGTACATGTACTTGATATTTCATGGCATCCTTTTTATTTAGCCTTTGGATAATGTGAAATATACTGGAATAAGAAAATACCACTGATATTGTTATGCAGAGAAATCTCGACAGGGGTATGATATGGGTCAAAAAATCTTATTGCATACAGACTTAGAGTTTTCTTCTTCATCTGGAGGTAAAGAGGACGGTGGGATTAACTCTCTGTAGATTCATTCCAGGATTTTCCTAATAATGTTGTTTCTGTATCTATGTCAGATCACTCCATGGTTTAATGGCTGTAAGGATTAACCCAGTTTTACTTTCTTACAAGACTGCCTTTCAGCATTGCTGTATTCTGTTGCTACAGCTACAGCTCTAAGCTTTTTCTTTTCTCCTTTTTTTTTTTTTTTTTTAAGAGGAGGAGAAATGTGTGATTTGATTTGAAACGCATTAGTTTTTTGAATAAAAGTCGTGGAGCTGGAGAGCTGTAACCATTGTTTGCATTTTTTTTCTGGGTGACTGCTATACAATCATTATTTTTAACTTTCTGTGTACTTACAAATGTTTCCCATAATTCCAAAAATATGAAGGAGCAGTGTTGACTTTTATCTGTCAGCAGCTTCTGCCAGTTTTTTTATGTAAATCTTCCAGATCTAAACAACTTGACTTCTCAAGCATAGTAATACACATTATCTTTTTCTTGCAGTTATAAAGAGCCTATTCTTTTCTTCTAGATTTCTTGCCTGTGGATAGTTTGACAGGGATTTGTTGGCATTCTTCCCCCATTAGTTTCTCTACAGCAAAAAGGTATCAAAATAAAACATTCTTTCGGAGCAAAACAACATACTGCCATGAATTTTTATGTATTATGATTATTGAATAAAAAGAGAATGCTTTAAATGGGCTCCTC
Source organism: Rhipidura dahli (assembly GCA_013399225.1). Classification (NCBI taxonomy): domain Eukaryota; kingdom Metazoa; phylum Chordata; class Aves; order Passeriformes; family Rhipiduridae; genus Rhipidura; species Rhipidura dahli. The sequence continues at coordinate 104,219 of VXAC01003948.1, forward strand.
AAGAAGATACCTATCACAAACCAGTGATGGCCTTGTGTAAGAAATTTTATGTTACCAAAAAGAAAGAAACAGCAATAAGGAACAAGGATCCTTTAGAGATGGGACAGGCCATTCCCAACAGTATTTCAGCAACCCTGGTATCTCATAGTGAAGGTTCATCCACAGTCCTGTCTTGGTTACAAAGAGCAGATGCTGCTGGAGCACCATTTCTTACCGTCAGTGGTGGAAAGGGAAATGAGGTTCATAGTCTTTGTAGGATAGCACCAGACTACTCAGAAGAAAATATATTTAATTACCTTTTAAATAAAAATGGTGCCAGCACATGAACTTGCTCTATCTGTGAAGTTTTATCTCATAGAGGTCATTGAAATCATCTCACAATGACTTTCCACTGGCTGCCCAGAACCAAAATTTTCAAGTGCCTCCTGAGAGGGACCTCAGCTTTCTTTCCCTTGAAATACAGGCAGCTGCCTATCTCCGATGTGTCAGACATTTCCAGGAAAAACCAAATAGGTATTTCCTCTCCCACTTGCTAGAAAGAACTCAAGAACAAGTTGTAGACCAAAATACTTTTACATGGGAAGCCGTGTTGAGATGAGATGATAGACAATTCGGCTTTGAAGAGGAAGATAAACAGAAGAATATAAGCCTACTGCATGACCATATGTCCTTGTACAATATAGGTAATATTCCAGGTGCTAAATTACTCAGTTCTTCAGCTGAGTTTTATCCTTTGAGAGCTCTGGTCTTTGTACACTGAAATGGCAGTGTAATTTCTTGGGAAAAATTCTGTATCATTCTATGAAAAGAGACAGAAGCATGAACTGAAATTATACATTCAGCCTTAGTTCTTTGTGGTCTTGAGTGCTTGACCTTGGTGGTGGTCTTGATGCTCTTAAAATGTAGTTTTGTTAATGCATCTTTGTAGTATAGCAGGCATCAGAGGGAGCTTTGCTGCTGATTCCTTATAGAATGACTGCAGCAAAAGTACCATGTAATAGTATTAACTTACCTCTAGTCACTTCAGATAAAATTGTATTTTTACTAAAACTATATTTTTACTGTTGCTTTATTAAAAAAAGTCTGGAGTGCAGAAGTTAATAGAAATCATGGCATAAATATCCTTGGGAAGGATGAAGTAGTTTGTGGGAAGGCAGCTGGCAAGAGTTCTAAGGGAATGTTTAGTTAATCATAATACCAGTAAGGGAGGTTTTATTTAGAGAACTATCAAAATTTTGTTTAATAAGAACTTCTATGTACCACTACTAAAATCTGGATCTTTAATGGCAATAATAACACTGAAGCACCAGGAACTTGATAAGTAAGCCACAAGATGCAGCTGCCAGTGGAATGTGCTGTTTGTCCTCATGCCAGCACTATCCACACTACACTTGAACATTCAGTGTTACATATTTCCCTTCTTGATAGCATGTATGGTTTCATGTCGAACCACTGCCAGAAGCTGAAATTGTCAGTTAGTGTCTCTGAGGAGAACTGAGCAGGCTGAGTTACTCAAATTCTTGCAGATAGCAGCTCATTTCTAGTCCTGGAACAGCAATCCTGAAGGAGGAGGAGGGAATATAACAAGCCTCGCTTCATGAAAAAGGCAGTTTTGCACTTTATTGGTCCAGCTACTTGGTTGACCCTGTCCTGTTCCTTCCTTTCTGTCATCTCTGTCATCATCTCCTTGCACATGGTGATGCAGTAATTTGGTACCTGCATCACAGTTTACCTCTCATCTCATGCTGATATCTCTCTGACTGAAAACTGCTGGCAGGGAAGCTGCAGATGTCAACAAGACATGAAAAACAGGTGTTGACTTATTAAAATATTTTTTTCTCTGTCCTTGGAATCATGCTCTGAAGTCTATGCTGGCTTGTTCTATTTAGAGATATTAACCTGTCCTTCCATTTAAAGTGATGCTCGTAGGGAATGTGAGAACGCTACTACTGCTGTGGTTCTGCATGTCACTCAGGGCTTGGGGTGATCCCCGAGAGTGAAGGGTAAGAAATAATTACTTGCCAGCCTGCCATGCCTGAGAAAAGCATGGGAAGCCTCAAGCTGTGCCAGTGCTCCAGACCACATGTGGGAGGTGAGATGTGCCTCTCCTGGAAGCCAGCAGTGTCAAAGTCCCAGTGCCAGCCTGCTTGGGTTTCAGCTCCAGCCATGCCTGTGCTGATCCACACTCTGTTCTCCTCAGCTTCTCAAGTGCCCCTTCTACTTGCAAGCAGAAAGATATCTTTTGCAACATTCTTGCTTATTTCTTATTTTATTCTTTCTGTTATGTCACAGATCCTTGCAAGAAGAGTTGAATGAACAGGTGGTTTTCCATCTCTTCCTTGCTTTTTGGGGATGGGAGTTTCTTTTGCAAAACCATTTATGCATTATATATGGCATTATAATGCAGAACATTTTATTTAGTTTATATTTTTTTCCTCAGAACAGTACTGCTCATGTTTTCTAATCATGTTAATAACAGCTGTAAATAGTTGCAGCCATTTCAAACTTTAAATTCAATTCTGTTTGGAAAAGGAGTATTGCAAAAGCTCACCCATAGAGGGAAGCAGAATACTGTCTTAAGTATAGGCTGCTTTTTAAAAATTATCCATGCTTCAGATGAAGCCAACAAAGAACATCTGTTGTCTTAATTATAGCTTCTATTTCTAAGAACTATATTCTGTAGCAGATGAGAAAAGTGTCTGACAGCTCATAATTCATAAAGTTACTGAGGTTTAATCTGATAGAATATTATGTACAGAATTCCTTCCCAGTACAGACATTATCACTTCCCTTTCAACTGATGATAGAAACAGGGCTTTATCAAATATTATAAATTAAGAAGTGTGAAACATGATTATCAGACATTATTAAAAGTATTAAACTGGAATATAAAGGAATATAGTTCTCTATACTGTGTTGCTTTGTGGTTTTGTTTTTCTGCTTATCTCTGCAATTAAACTTTCCTCAAGCCAGACACAATCTCTTTGTTCTTTCTCACCCTGCTTTCATTTTGCTTTCTGTTAGAGGAATTCTTAGTTGATTAGTGCAGCAGCTCTAGGACAAGTATTCATTTTTGTGACAGAGAAGGTTAAAAAGATCCTGTTTCTTTCAGAGAATTGATATCTTATGAGGTAAGACTTCCTACATCAAATTAGAGCTTTCTTCTGCCTAGTCCTGCCATCTATTTCTTATGATTATTTTCTTGTACTAATCTGTATTTACCAGGGCTTGTTTCACTCCTTTTCACATAGTTGCCCCTTGTTCTTTTTAGCCCTGAGAGTGCAGCTGGCACAACTTCATAAACTTGGATGAAGAGAGGAATTAATTCTCTTGGCCCCCCAAAATGCCTTGAATAGTCACCGTGCACATGATACTTTATCAACCGGGGTGTTGCTTGCGTGTGAGCTGATAACCCTGGGAAGTATCTACGCAAAGTATTTTATTGGTCTCAGTTACAGCATTGATTTATGCAGGTAACTATGTCTTTTTGACATACTAAATATAGCTAGGATAAAATGAAGTAACATTCAGTTTTTATTCTGACCCTCTTAGATTTAGTGGTTTGGACTATAAATGGCCCAATCTTAATATACATGTTTGTCTTTCTGAAAAAATGACTGCCTTATTCTGTTAAGCACCACAATATCATGACAAATTTTGTAAATTTTCTGTAAAAGTTGGTTTGAGTTGCCCTTTTTCAAGTGTATAGGCTGTTGTTAGTACCTACCTTACACAGAGGAATCTGTAGAAGTTGGCTTTGTTTTGAGCAGTAAACTGGGACTGATGAGTCAGAAGATCATGCTCGTGAGAACTGCTTTTGTCATCCTTTTGGAATAAGCCCCTCAGATAATTTGTTGTCACTCGGTGTTACTGATGTAGGATCACGGTAGAAATATGAATGCATTACAAAGATATTTGAAGTCTGAAAGTGTATTGTCAGAATACTATTAAGCTGTGAGGGTTAAATGTTGTCATTGAGATGCCCTAGGAAGGCTTTATTCTGTTCTGCTTTATTCAGATCTTTCTCCATTGAAGACAAAGTAAAAAGAGGAATAACTGCAGATGAGATAAACTATTTTCTCAGTACAGATATGTATTTCCTGGCTAAGATCTTCAGTGTTCTGTTAACAGAGAACATCTAAATCCAGTTACCAGCTTGTCCTTCTGTTCATACCTAGCACCTACTGACCTGTGGAAGAAGCAGACTGGCAGTGCTGGGATTATAAAATGGTGGTATTTTCATTCAATTTTTCAGTTGTACCCCAGTCATTTAAAGTCACCAGCAGGCATCATTTCCCTATTCTTTTTCATTACTCTGGGGCCATTCATATCACAATAAATCCCGAGTCTCAGACATTTTTCTGCCTCCATTCAAATGAACTTCTTCTGAGCCCAAAGGCTCATAGTGTTGGTGGGCTTGACCATTTCTTTTTCTAGTGCTGCAATACTTTTCACCTGTCTTTGGTTGTCCTTAATCTAGTCTTCTCTACTGCCAAGGCTTCTGTGGTATTCGGAGTCTGCAATCTGCCTGACTGATGACATCTCACAAAAGTAAGAGACAAGTAATAGTTGACAGACTTATCAAGCCACTTGTAATGATGTGTCAAAGTCACAGAAGCTTAAATCTCTTTCATATTTTTCCATGAATGGTGGTGTGTTTTAAAATCTTTCTAATTAAACCAGTACTGAAGAAGGTGATTGAGCCCTGAGCAGGTCTTCCTCCTGTCACTTTAAACGGTGCTTTCAGCCTCTAGTAGCATTTAACTGTAGCCAAACCAAATCATCTCAGTAGGGGCTAAGGAGAGGTATTCTCTACCAACAGTTGCAGCTGAATTTACTATCTATTGCCGTCCTTGATTTATCTGTAACACACTTTGGCTTCACTCTCACCTTTTTGTCTTTCATCTTTGCCCAGTGAAAACCTTTTGCTAATGGCCATTGGGCAGTTCTGAACGTTGTTCTTGTGATAAATACCATTAGGTTATCTGAAAATGCAAATGTCAAGGCAAGGTTGCGGTCTTCAAATCTCAGAATGAGTTGTTCTTTGGTATTTAATTGTAAGACCAGACTTATCTTCTATGTTGGTCTGACACTGAACCCAAAGCACAGATTTCTATGGAAAATTTCTCCATATAGTTTAGAGCTTTTTAAATCTTTCATACTGTTGTACTGAAACTTTTTGCAGGAACTCACTACTTTTTAAGACTATTGAGAAACATAGAATTCCCTCTCACTAAGAATTAAGAGTTTTGTGTCAGTAAGGCTCCTTTCACTCTGATGTGTTGTGAGGCTTATGTGGCCTTCTCTTTCCCGGCTGGTAACAACAGGTGCTGGGAGGGCTGCAGTGGCTGAGGCTCAGCATCTGTACAAGCTGCCACCACAAGGCCATGGGAAGCATCAGGATGTGCCATCATCTGTGTGGCAGTACCTTCTAGTGCTTTCCACTTCTCCAGGATCTTAACCTGTGTTTCTGCAGGGCTGACTTTTGGTGTGTTCCCAGCCCATTCTCCTCAAGCTCTTCTGCCTCTGATATGGGGGTCACTAGCAGCCAGCACCCTGGAAGAGTATGGTACAGTTCAGTACATACCACTGCCTGAAAGGCCCTGCAGAGCTGCCAAGCTGCCCTCATTTCCAATGCATCTTCACTGGAATTCAACATTGTGTACTGTTAAGCACTTGAATTCAGCCATGATGGATCCTTATAGAAATTCGGATTCTGTTTCAAGGAAGATAATAGTGGAACATTGTTTGAATTCCACTTCCCTAGCAGAGTATATAACCACTGAAATAATAGTATTCAATCAAGAAAGTAAACACCTGTGTCTCCCAGAATTTTCAATAGTAAGCATGGGTGTTGAACTTTGTAGGAAACCCTCCATTGTCCACAGCTGGTAATGCCTTACTCTGAAGGTGTCACTGGCAGAAGTATTTTAGGTGCTTGAGCAACCTTCTTTATGGTTTGTTGGCTAATCTTGTTGGAGCATTACCACAACTTGATTGACCATGATCCTTACCTTTGTATTTCTTCTTCTTCATTAATTAATATGTGTGTAAATCTATAGAAAATCATTATGTTAGTGGATACAACTGCATGCATAAAGAGTATATCTGCATGTACCATAAGTATTATGATCATGTTAAGACCTGAGCTCTCAAATAGTAGAATTTGTTGTCATCAAAAGCAAAATGTGTGCACAAACTTTGATGTCATTTCTGGAAAAAAAAGAACATTCATTGAGTTAAGTAATCTTAACTCAAAGTTAAATTCAAATAGAGTTAATATATAGCTCCTGTAAATGTTTAGAAATTAAACTCCCTTTCATGGTATGTACTGTACATTCTAATGGGTTGTATTATATATGATTTTCAATTTCATTCTTCTTCTAGCAGTAATGAAAGATGTGTCTCAGAAGCATCAAATTGCAGCTTGAAATTTCCACTTGTCATTGCCAGGTACTAGCTCTATATCTTTTTACTGAGAACCCTTCCAAAAGGTGCAGCTGTGTGCTGGTTTCATCTTGCACTTTGTAGCTGTGCTGGCAACCCTTGAGTGTAAGGTATGCTACCATCTCCCACACATTGCCTTAGAGATGTTCAGTCCTGCCTGTAACAGGGAGAAGGAAGAGTTTGCAGATTGGAGAGAACCCTTGATTTGTGGTTCATCTCATTGGTTCTCACTGTGGCAAGGTAAAAATAGATTTAGTGGGGAAAAAAAAAAAAAAAGAGAACAAAACAGAGGAATTTGGGGGAAAATACTGCTTTAAATGAAAAACTCATGCAGGACTTTAGCAAAGGGATCTACAAAGTTTCTCAGATCCTTTAAAGTGGATTTGGTTACCCAAACATCTTTGCTGTCCTACAGTGTTCTTTGAAGAAAAAGATTCTTTTGAAATCAGGTACTAAATGCAGGTTGCATGTGAGTGTCTCTTCAGTTGTCTTTTACTAAAACTGACCTATCTAAAAAGCTTTTCTTGCCCTCTGTAAATCTTAATATGGTTTGTTTTTTTTTTTTTTTCCTGGAACAGCTAATCTAGAAATGGGACTTCTTTGATTATAACTTGTATTCTGGCTCTTGGAGTAATTTTTTAACTTTTTTTTCCCTCAGAAATTAGGTGTAGTTTTCTTCAGTTTGGCTTCTGAGATTTCCTCTCAGCATTTTAAAACTGAAGTGCACTGTTGCCAAATTGGGCTGTCTTCTACATAAATTTAATAAAGTGGCTTCAGTTCTCTGAGTACTGTTAAGTTTTTTTGGTCTTTTTTCTGACTGCGTATGTCTTGTGACACCTTTCACCTTTAAATGAACATAGTTTTCTATTTTGTGCAAAAGTTGGGAAATTTGAAGCAAAAGTCATTATGATGTTATGCGTTAACTATATTGGAGGTGACACAATGAGTAGGAAATCCTAGAACATCTGGGAGGTTAAGTGATTTTAATTTGCTCATGTTATCTTCAACATGCTGATGAAGTGAATGTTTTTCTATGTTGCTTTGAGCATTTCTATATTTTCTATGAGCTTTGTAACTGTGTGACTTATATGTTTTCTTCTGTAACTCCTGTGGCAGGTTTTGTACCTGCCATTGTGTGTCTCTGTGTCTTTTTGCTGTAGAGCTTGTACTGACCAGTGTGCATAGCATTAAAAGAGAGGTGAACATCCTGAGTTTTCAGTCAAATACAAAAGTTTTTTACAGACTACATATTTATGGAGTAGATTGTCATTCATTTGAAGTCTCATGTCATCTGAAAGTTCAGCAATGTCTTTGGCTGTGTAAGTTTCCGGTTTTGGAAAAGAATGGGATAAAGAGAGGAAGAGATATCAGAAATCCTCTGAACTCCTAAAAAGCATATTTTACGGTAGCAGAGAAGTTTTGGAAACCTTTCCTTTTTAGCAGCATGATGTTTTCTTTGCATACATATTTTTGTAGATATATTACAGATTTTGTGTAAATATAAAGAGAAATGCATAGCTTCCAAAAGCCTTTCACTTCAAGTAAGAATATTATTGATTGATGAACACTCTACAACAAAGGTATTAAGTAACAGATTATGATACAAACCTATTTTGTAAGCTAAAATTCTGTGTAAAGTTTGGATGAAAATCATGGAGCATCAAAAAGGTCACAGGAAGAGGCTCTCTCTGCTTAGGTGATTTAGGTAAAGTCTACATCACCCCAATCCCGATGTCCCATGGAGACAAACTGTTTTCTGTACTGTCTTGTCTTCACCTTCCTTCTTCCCAAACTGACAGCTTCCCCTGACTCTGGGTTCTCCTCTTTGCTTTCCTTGGACTCCATCCCTCATGCAGAAAGTCTACATCAGTGGAAATTGGAATTATTTTTCTAAATACACCTTGTTGATAGGTATTTGTGTGTCTTGCCATCATTTCAAGGCACTGAAGCCTTCATATGTAAAAGTACATGTAGCTTTTCCAGGCTCAGTAGCCTGGATGGGCAATCCCTGAGCTGCCGAGCTGTCACTTGGTAAGGTTCACATGTCTGTCAGTTTTGACTTCCATCCTCTGTCTCTATTTATCCTTCTTTGTCTCTTTCCTCTGTTTCAGTTTAGACTGCTGACTATAGCGGCATGGTGCCTCCAGCTGGAATTAGGAGATGAGCATCTTTGGTCAGAAATGATGCAATTTTGTTGCTGTTATGAAAGAAGGAGAAATTTAATGTAACTAGCTACCTAAGGGACCAGAAAGTTACTTTCATAGATAAAAATATGTAACTGCTGTAGTTAAAACCTGTTCTTCCTCTGCCATCATGTAAGGGCCCCATTTTAAGCCCTTTGCATTCCCTTGAGTCTTCTAGTATCTCACAATTTGAGTATTTTCATAGCATACCCTTTGATATAACTCTGATCATTCATTTATTCTTTCAATAGATTTGTCCACATCATAAGATAGTTTCAGAGTTTGGGGTTGAAAATAACTGTTTGATCTGAACACTACAAATCAGTTGGTCTGTATTTCATATGCTTCAGCAGAGGCTGCTTGGAGTGCAGCATTTTCCATTTGAGCCCATCTTGTGTTTGATGAAGCAGATGTAAAAGAGATGTTCCAAAAGGAATCTGAAAGTGATTTGAAGATAAAAAGAGTTGAAAAGTCCATTTGCTCCCTGTGTACCTTGTTCTGCATTAATACCTCTATATAGTGTGCTTTCTTTGAATTTAGCTTTTAATGGGAGTGTCATACTAAGTCAACTATCTGAAAGAATTTTGGCGTTTATTATGTCTATTCATTTGCACTTTTCAGCTCACAAAGGTGCCACTAAGGAAAGAACCTATCCTCTGAAAAGCTATGCAGATAATCCTTAGTTACAGTGCTGTCCACTGTCTTTTGTTGCATTATATGAGCCTAGTTTTAAGTTTTTCTTTATTTTGCCTAGGACTTACAATGAAACTAGCATGTAGGCATGTTACTTGTCCTTTCAGAGTGCGGATTGGGTATTAGAACTCTTTGGATCTCTGGGAATTGCTCTTAGTTTTCTCAAGTCATTAAAAAGCATCAGTGGGCCAGAGATCTGTATAGACAACTCTTTTGAAACTGCTGAATGGTTATTTTCTGGGCCTCCTAAGTTAAACTGTTATGACTAACAGATGTTTTTCCAATATCTTCAGTTATGAATGGATTAGAAAGTATTCCATCATTATGGTACCATCATTTTCCTTCTTTTTGCAAGTATGCTTTACTTCCATTACTACTACTGTCTTTCATTTCTCTCCTCATCTCTCTCACTTCCAAACTTCTGTCCCTTCCTTGCCCTCTTACTGTTTTTTAAATTTGTGCTGGTTTTGGCTGGCGCAGAAGTAATTTTCTTCATAGTAGCTATCATGGGTCTGTGTTTCAGATTTATGCTGGAAATAATGCTGATAGCACAGGGATGATTTAATTACTGCTGAGCAGGGTTTATACAGTATAAAGGCCTTTTCTGCTTCAGACCCCACCTTGCCAGTGAGGAGACTGGGGGTGCAGAAGAAGTTGGGAGGGGACACAGCCACGACAGCTGACCACAGCTCACACAGGGACATTCCATACCACAGAGCACTGTGCTCAGCAGTAAAGCTGGGGGAAGAAGAAGAAAGTGGGAGATGTACAGAGTGATGGTGTTTGCCTTCCCAAGTCACCCTTACCCAGTGATGAAGCCCTGCACTCCTGGGGATGGCTGAAAATCTGCCCACTGAAAATCTGCTTTGCTTTTGTGTGTGGATTTTGCTCTGCCTATTAAACTATCTAAACCTCAATCCATGAATTTTCTCACTTTTACCTTTCTGACTCTCACCCTATCCCACCAGAGGAGAGTGCATGAGCAGTTGTGTGGGACTTAATGTGCTGGCAGGGGTTAAACTGCAACAAAATGGTTTGCATTTTTATGAAGTTGTGTAACTCAAAGTAGGGTGAATTACCAGCCAAATTTGTCTGCTTTCTCTTTCTCAGTTGATATATATTTAATTTTTTTTTGGCTATATCAAAGTTTTTCTTTAAACCTCTCTGTTCATAATTTTCTGCTGTGTTTTTTCTCCTTCTGCTTAGTTATCCTCATTATTTTGTTTCAGTCTTCTGAAAACAGTGGGTGTGCATGTGCATATATGGATTTCTACATATCCATGCAGGCACCTATGTGTAGGTGTGTTTAAGAATTGCTCTCTGTTTGTCCATGGTGAGTTTAATTGAGCAAACATCACCATTGCTTAGGCAACTGGCAATTTTTACTTCAGTGATTAATCTTTGTTTATCAATCATAATCCATCAAACTATGCCAGATGTTTCTGGCAGTAGTTTAATATCTTTATGTAAACATTCTTGTTTCCAAGTGTTAAACAGGACCACTCTAAAACTTTTGAATAATTTTTTTGGCAAAAATTGTGTATTTAGAGATAGATCTTTCCTCACAGAGCCAGAACATTCCTTTACAGAGTATGTTCTCTTCATGAAGAAACTAGATTGCGTGAAAACTGACTTTGTATAAAACTTGTGTGCAGTTTTGTTTGAATCTGCAAAGTGTCCCTTTCCAATTATACTGCTATTTATTCCTAACCAGTCCATGTAGAAAAGAAAATTCTTGCTTCAAGTAAACTATACAGTTAATAGTATGATGCTTGAAAACTGAAATGCACAGAAGTTACTGAGCTTCTGTATGAGTGTGAAATTCTTGTTTCTACTGCTGTTTCAGGCCTCTGTATGTCTGGTTTACCCAGAGGATCAGGCACTCCCAGACCTTTATGTGTTTAAGTCCTTCACTTGGTGCACAGTGTATGTAAATGTCTCTGACCAAAAGATGTTTTCTTTCCTTCCTTGCGTTGTATTTCTGCACATCCATAGACTGCAAGCTTTTATTGTGTTTTCTTTTCCTAGACAATAGGGAGAGTGAATCTAGGACTGAGGTCCCTAAAAGAAAATGCTATGAAAAATGCAGCTGTCATAATTTTTCCATTTTTTGATTATGGAATTTTCTCATATAGCCCTGACAAGTGGGATGTTTGTTCTATAATTAAAAACTAACTGTTTGCATTACATGTCATAATGTTCATAAAAGTAATTGGATTCACCTACAGCTTGGCTTAGTTTTCTTCTTTTCTTTTTACAGCTTTTCCACTTCCAGACCTTACAGAGCAGTTCGCACCTCCTGATGTTGCTCCACCAATTCTTGTCAAGATCGTAGAAACAATTGAAAAGAAAGGTAGGCTGAAGAATGATCTACCAAAATTTTCTGTTGCTTATGTGAACCAAAACTGCAGAATAGGATCCAGAGCTGGCATGTCCTCTTTCTAGAACTGATAATGCATCACATTACTTAGCATCCAAAATTATCTCCCTTAATGTTTGTTGCACTGGTTTCTGCTCATTAGACGCTATTTGGACTGCAGGAGCAAAACCAAAGCTTATCTCAAACAGCATTTACTAACTTATATAAGTATTTTTGAAAGGTAAGGTAGAAGGGTTTGGTATTGTTTTTTCTAACCAGTAAGCACCTTAAGTTGGTTATGGAAACGTCAGCATGACATTAAGTTGGATACACAGGCACACAGGCTAAAAGATAATGTTTTGCCCCAAAGCAGGGAAAAAAGAAAATAATAAAATATGAAAAGATTTATTCTTCAGGAGTCAATTCTTTACTGGTGCTCTGTAGTGAGCCAGACAGTGTTTCTTTTATGGTTTTTTTTTTCTCACCTGCTTTCCTGTGCTGATGTCTCCCTATCCTCTTGAGGCTTTCCTCTTTCTTTTACAAAGTCGTATGTCTTTTGCCTTATTTCTGTTTTGCTGGCACCTCCTCTGATGATGCCTTCATAGTCCTAGTGACGTAAGGAGCAGCTGACTGAGTCCTCCTCATTCAGGGGCCTTAAGCTGGGGAACAAGAGCAAAAGTGGTATTCTGATCAGAATCAGGCTGCTGTCCTTGGGGACATAGGTTCTAACATACTCCTCTGACACTTTAAAAGAGTGTAAGCCTATCCTGAAAGAGTAGGAGCTTGCTGATAGCAATGTGAAGGGCCAGTGTTAGCAGTTTGCATAAGGAGCTGCTGCTTTCAGGACAAAATGTTAAATTTCAGGATAATGTTAAATTGTCAGTGCTCTGCATCCCTGCATATGGTCTCTTTCCTTGTGTCTTCTCTATTTTCACTGATGTAGGAAGGTTATAAACAGTATCTTTCATGTGAAAATACTTTAGTGATGTCTTTTGTAATAATTCAGGTAAATTGTTAGGCATATTATCTGATATATAGAGATATTTTCTCTGACCCCAGTGTGAGTCTGTTTCCTAGCCCTGGCCTTCTACAGTTGGCCAGTGGACAGTTGTACAGAATACGTGGGACTACTGTCATCTCTGCTCTTTATTGGCCAGCTCTTTCTGTAGACACAGCAGTCTGAGTGCACAAAGAGGTGTCATACAGCCTTAAAAAGCAATCATATTCTGTAGTGTGAAAATAATGTTGCTAATTTACACTGTAAGTACTTATTGAAGAAAACAGAAATATGTTGTGTCGGGGCAATAGTCACCAAAATATTAATATGTCCCATTGATTTTGTTTTGAAGGTCTGGAGTGCTCAACTTTGTATGGAGCACAAAGCTCCAGCAGCGCAGTGGAATTAAGACAAATTTTTGAATGTGGTAAGTACAGTTCTCTTCCTTAAAGCACTAGACACATTTTGTGGTCAGACCACTCCAACTCATGTGTGATGGTTCTCAAGAGTATACTGTTAAAAAGACATATATTAGTAAAAAGGTTTTCTAACTTTTACACTTCATATGTAAAGTGTTTTTCACTTTTAAAGTTGTTTTTTTTATGGCTGCACTGCATGGTTTTTTCTAAGAATAATTTTTTTAATCTCTTCTTGTCCTCTTGCTTGTTTAAAGACTGACAATCTAGCTGTACAGAGAAAAACAAGATGTTTTGTTCAGAATCAATGTAAAGCTACATTATTCTTGAAAGGCTGCAGGTTATTATTTTGTAAACAAATGGCCAGTTGTATATATACAGATCTGTGTGTGCATTTTTTTGGTCCAGTAGGTGGGGTAGCAAGAGCAGCCCATTATCTACCTGCTACAGAGTGATACTGAAGTGAAAGAGACAATTGATTTAATACTGCAGGCTGAGTTCTCAGACAGTAAAATGCAAGTACACTAACACCACATACCCCTTCAAGTTCCTGAAATATATTTCCTCTTCGTTTTTGGTACACTTAATTTCTACTGCCTGCCAGAATATACTGCCATGGCAGCACTGTTTTAGTATGAGAGTAGGAGGAGAGTTTGACCACGACTTGGAAAGCTGGAGTGCAGTGTGTGGTGTGAGCTTTCATTTGCCTAAAGGAGCACAAAATACAAGGAGTAGAAAATGAAAATGGTTACATGCCTTGTTGCCCGAGGGACAAGGAAAGCAAACTCACACCGTGAATTAGTCTCCTCATTTTTAATAACTGCAAACATTAACAAAGTGAATAAGAGATGATACTCTGGGGTGATATTCAGGAAAAACTCTTTTTTTTTTTTGTAATTTTAAAGCATCCTGTCCTATGCTGATTGTGATAGGGGTGAAGAAATCTATGTGTACAAGCAGGGAGAGGAGATAGGCATGTGCTGCTAGCAGCCTCATGATAGCAGTCACATTTTTAGCGCTGTATTTATGTTTTTCAGTCCAGATAAATCCAGATTTTCTGTGGCACCAATATGATTGTATCTCTTAATTTGTCTAAATCCTTTCTTAAGTCTTTAAACTGAGATACACTTTTATGAAGGGTTCATCTATCTCTTGAGATGAAAAACTCATGGTTTATATGTATTCTTACTTAAAATGTGGTTAGGTTTGAGTAACAGAAACAGAACTTTACTCTTTAGTAAAAGTGTCTCTTTCTGAGTTTTCTTTAAGAAAGGATTGGGATCTTCCAGGACAGAGCTGGTACAGTGAATATCGAAGTGCAGGGATACAGACAGATCTCATTTCCCCGGCCTGCTCTCTTTGAATTAGCAGGATGCTAATTCAGAGGGCAAAGTTGGCTTTGGTCTCAAAGTTGTGAACTTGCATTAGTGTCCTGTTCTGCTAGTGGTTAAAATGCTCTCTATTTTTTAACTGGATGACTGTTAGCATCAATGCAATACTATCTAGCTCCAAAATCAAAGCTGACTTACACCTAGTCAGCTCAGCAGATGGAACAGTTCAGGTCTGTTTACGATATTACACCCGGAGAGTTGCAGAGTAAGTATATTATTACTCATGTATTCATTATAGTAATTTGGGACATACTTTAGAGAAATGGTCAACATTGATTTAACTTGGTTTATGAAATAAAAAACAGCCAGTGAGCAACAAAACTAATAAAAACTATTTTTTAAGAATTTATGGTTGGATTCTCTGACACATAATTGTTCTTGTAGAATTCATTCCCACCCTGCAAGTTTTATATCATCAAAGACATTCATTACGTCTTTTTTCTCATGCAAATTCTTCTCATGCAAAGCCACATCATATATCTGATTGCTCTACCTCCCCGTTGCCTTTATTTAAACTGGACAAACAGATTCAGTACTTATGTTACCAGGGACGTTGCTAGATAGAAGGTTGATCAGCATTAATGCCTCTAAATGCTTGTACAAATACAGATCTTTTTGTATACACTTCACACTTCACTGTGCCAGAGTTTCATTTTATAGGATGAACCCTAATCTTGCTTTTACTAAGGATGTCTGTATTTTCCCATTTTTATTTTTTTCTGCCGATATTCCTTGTTCCAACACTAACAAGTAGTCCTTTATGTGACACTCCCAAGCCTTATCCCAAGTCATAACTATCCTGGAAGGGTATCATGTTTTACAAGACAAATCCCAACAGCTGCATAAAACACCAAACACACAGTTTTGCACGTGTATATTTGTTTCGACTTACTTACATAAATATTTGCAGACTTGGATCCCCAAGATGTTAATCAAACTTTCAGTCATAATAGAAGTAGCTCCCTGTAGAGAAGCTGCATTTGACCAAACCTTTGATTAGTACTTACTTCTTACACAAAATATTTACACATAAAACAGAGACCTGTTAAAAATATTCTGGTGTTCCATGACATAGCCAAGATGCAGCAAGTCACTACCGTTACTCTGAGTTCAGCCCTGAACTGTGTGTGACAGAAGGCCACACACAGCTATGGAAGCTGATTTGGTTCATCAGATGCCAAAGGACTGGTGTTGAACTCTGCGTGTTCATTGTCTCAGAAGTGGTTCTTGGTGTCTTACATTCTTATCAATTGTTCCCCATAAACCAGATGTAAGTTAGCAGTTTTGGCTTATTATGAGCTTGTATGTTTTTTCTGTTTCTGAAGTCTAAAAAGCATGTTTCTCTTTCCCTTTAGATGCCTCTTCATTAGATTTAGAGACATTTGATGTCCATACTTTATCAGATGCTCTGAAGAGGTATATCCTGGACCTGCCAAATCCCATCATTCCAGCAGCTGTTTACAGTGACATGATTTCTATAGCTCAAGGTATGATTATCACATTATTTCAAATGTCAAACAAAAAGCTTTTATTAAAATTCTGAATATCTGGTGGTTCAGCTGTCACCCACAGAACAGCAAAGATTCTGCACAACCTGGTAGCGTCTCAGAAGCCATAAATATAGCTTTACCACTTTCAATGACAGCTGTTTCAGTTCATATCTAGACATTATTCTGCATTATTTGGTTACTAATTTAGGTAAACAAAATGGAAAATACAAGGGATAACACAGCTCTCTTCACTTTAGTAACTGGAAATACTATACAAGAACTGGGGGAAAAAATCAAGGACTTGCCTGTATACAGAAAGCTAATTTTTAACTTTTTATCAGCGCTGACAAAGTAAATGTATTAGAGGTCATGGAGTGCTGTGTTACATTGGGGTTGCAAATTGTGAAGTGAGAAATAAATGCATGTGAGATTCATCATCTACAGTGGTCATTTTAAACAAGTACAGCTTATAGGCTTTCAGCACATGGGCCAAGTATTCTGTTATATATCTCAGGACAGGATATTGTTACTGGTAACCTTCAAAGTTAGAACAGCACCTGTGAGACTTATCTAGTGCATCTCAGAATTACCCAATCATGTGTGACGCTAAACACAAGACAGACTTCTACCAGTACACTCTGAACACATTGTGGTTTTTACCAAAATGCATATCTGTTTCCATTTGACTTTTAAATACTTGCTCTTTACTCGTCCCTGAGCATTTCATTTCTTTTAAAAGAAGAAAGAAATCGTATGGCTCTAATGAAGGACAGAATTATTTTTTTTCTGTAAAACTGGTGCTTCTAAAGGAGTCACATGTAGTTTCATCTTACTTGAATGCTCCTGTGCTGGTTTCAAGAACCATTTATCTGTTTGCTTGCAGAAGTGCAGAGCTCAGAGGAATATGCTCAGTTGCTGAAGAAACTGATCAGATCTCCAAATATACCTCCCCAGTATTGGCTCACACTTCAGTATTTGCTCAAACATTTCCTCAGAGTTTATCAAGCCTCCAGCAAAAATCTCTTGAATGCAAGGTCTCTGGCTGAAATTTTCAGCCCTCTGCTTTTCAAATTCCAGATAGCAAGGTATGTGGGTCATCTTTACCATATTTTGTACTGTAAATATGAATTAGTTATGTACAAAATAATATTAATTAAGTAATTTTATGACCTTATTTCTGATGTGGGGTAATTTTTTTCTTTTTTTTTTTAATTTTAAAGTTAACTTCTATATTTCTCCTAGTTCTTACTGCCTAATCCATTTCTTGCAGCTCTGATAATACAGAACACCACATAAAAATCCTAGAGGTTTTAATCACAAGTGAATGGAATGAGAGACAGCCCGTACCAGGTAAAAATATTTTTAATTTAAAAAGTTACATGTTCTCTTAAATACTAAAATTCAACTTAAAGACAGTAAATGCTTTCTATTTAAAATCAGACTTTTTCTGTTTTTTCTATTTTTTCTATTTAAATCAAACTTATTGCGAAGCAAAATTGTACAGTTACAGAGCTAAGTAGGACTTCTTCATATGTTTTATAGTGGTGTGCAATATTTGTTTTATAAGAAATAGTCTCTTTCATTAAACTTATTTTAGTGCCAATAGTTTGTACAGCCTTAGGACTTTTGTTCTCTTTCAGTAAACAGCAAATAGGAATTTGTGAGTTTTTTAAGACCTGTAAACCAATAGAATGCACATCATATCATGGTGGGGGATTTAATTCTCAAGGTTTTATTGAGAATTAAGTAAATATTCAACTTACTGCCAGACAAACTTTCTTAGATTTGCTATAACCTATGGAGACATTATTTACATACATGTATTTTTTAATCCAGTTACTAAAAAGATTTATTTACCAATATCAATAAATAATGTTAAAAATATTAAGAGCCCATCCAGGAAAGTTAGATCCCACTTGAATTGCTTCTGTAATTTAACATCTAATTAAGTCAACAAATAGTAAAGCCCACCTCTAATTTATGCAAAATGCCTGGGTCTGAATCAGGTATTTGGTAGAAGCAAGGCAGAGTTGCTGACTATGTGCAAAGGAAATTATTAATGCAGGGAACTTTGCATGTTAGCTGAAAGCAATTCCTTTCACAGCTTATTAACAGAGACTATCCTAACAAAGGAAAGGTTGAACAGAAGATTGGACAGCCTGTACCTTCCCCATCTATGTAGTCAAAGCACAAAATAAAGTTCATGGCAGTAGGATATGTAGAGTTGCTTAAGATCTGAAGAGCTAGAACACAGCAGAAAAGTGCTTTATTTTCTGTATTTCAGGTAGGCACATTGTATAATCCTCTTCATCAACTAATGAAGATTAATTTAAAATGGCTAAAATTTTTGTACCTAATGCTCTGTTTGAAAGGCTTTTCTAATCGTGCCAGCTCTGTTAGTTAGGAAACTTTCCCTAACATTTTGTGTACATTTGTTTTCAGCTTGCTATTTAGTTTTGTTCAATTTTGGTAAAGTATTAAACAGGAATTTCCAGAACCGCTGTGGTTTTTTCTGCCTAATGCCTTGTAACAACTAGGAGAATGCAAACTTACAGTATTTGCCCTATTTTACTAAGAATCAGCAAATAGCTGCTAACTGTAGAAGATTTATTTTCTTTTTCACATGTTACAAGCCTTAAAAAGCAAAACCGATTCTAATAGTCTAATGCTGATAGCATTTTTTATGGTTGCACATTTGCAAATGCTTTGAAGTACGTAAATACGTATGTCTAGAGGCACTGGTTGGGAGGTTACAAAGGTGAGGTCAATACTTTCTTCAGTTTCAATGAAAGAATTTTATAAATTGCATTTCAGAGAGCACTTGGTTACATATCTGCCTGAGTTGCTCCAAGTGAGGAAAGTATAAAAGTGAAAGGTGTTGATGTTAGAACTACTAATGAGGACAAGGAATCTAGTAATTTTGAGAGTGTCATTAGGGTACTTGAAGAAATGCCACTGTATCCATCAGATTTATATGATTTGACACTACATTAATAATTGAACATCTGATTGGTTTTAATATTACTTCTGCATTAATTAATATATTGTGATGAAATAGTTTACTTTGACAGTCCTACTAGGATTTTTCATGTGATCTGTTACAAAAAAATAGAACTCCTTCCCTGTGCATTTCAAAGTCCATCATGTCTAGTGGAATGTTTTTTAGTAGAACATTTTAGAAGCACATGTACTAATATGCTGGAGAAAAACCCCTCAGATACAAATTTTCAGGCTTTGTAGTGTCTGGTTAGCTAGTCTCTGCTCTTGGGCCTGTAAAAAATTTGAATCATTTTCAAAAGTTGCATCTTAGAAGAATGTTCTGTAGGTTTGCAGGATTAGGCCATGAGTCCATTTTCCACACCAATATCATTCAGTGAACTGAACATCTGAAGTGGGCTGTTTTTATAGTTCTCATAGAACTATAAAAAACACTCTTGTGTTTTTCAGAATTGTCATCTTTAAGATTATTGCTTGTAGTGGCTTAATTTTCCATAAAGTCTGTTTAGGTACATTGTAATAAAAGAAGATTCCAATAAAAGGTACCTTATTTGTCGTGAAAGTATTTTGAGAATTACAATCTTTAATAGAATTTTACAAGTGGAGATTTTGAGAGGTTTTAAGCAGAAAGAATTTTACTTACTGAAAATAATGCCATGACTAAGTGATAACAGGGAAACCAGTGCTGCCAGGTTTCTTCTCTTTTTCACAGGCTGGAGTGATGGCTTCCTCCCTTCTTAATTCTTTTTGTTAAGATGAGAACATTCTGTCTAAAACAAGCTGTGCATGAAGTTCTAGTGGTATCTTACACAGTATATAAATACATTAAATGTAACGTTAGAGGTAACTGATCTGAATAGCAACTAGATCTTTGTACAGCTGTGGGGTTTTTTTCCTTACCACATCACCCGCTAATTATCCTTCTTACCTAAAAAAAGTGAGGCATCTTCAGTTGGGTATCTTTTAGCTAGAGTGATGCTTTTTGGATGCCATAACACAAAAAGCAGAGTTACTCCTAGATCATTACTTGATTTACCACAGAACAGTTGGATTGGGTTTTTTTGTCTGTAATGTGGTTCATCAGCAAACTATAGATTCTAGTTTGTGGATTAAAACAGTGCTTAGTCCTACACAGAAGTACTAAAGTTAACAATACCTATTCATAGAATCGTAGATTCTTGTGTAGCAGATGAAGACAAAGTAACACTGCAGGAGGAATAAGGCTGGAAAAAATGAGATCAATTTTCTGATTCTTGTATCATTCTTCAAGTTTGTCAGTATGAGAGACAAAACATGGTGTTGGTGGGCAAGGCAGGTGATTTTTTGCATCCCATCTGAACACCCCAATGTTCAGCTGCACAGACTTTAAATTATAGAGTACAGTCAGAAACAAAGTACAAATCTTTAAATGTGCTATTCAAACCAGTACTATTAGAAGAAAATACCTTAATTGTAACAGATTTTAGCAAGTAGGGCTGCTCATTTCTCACAGAATGTCACGTATCATACAGACTCAGGAAGGTAAATAGCAGAAAATAAGTTATATTAGGCTATATTTATAGGTATAGGGTAGTTTTATAGGACTGGGGTAGTTTTGTCAGTTAATTGTCAAGGATCTTAAAGGCTCCTAGAGGTGGCCTGTCCTGGATGCAGATCCCAAAGCTGCGCATGGGCAGTAGGTGCTTGGGGCAACAGGGTCAGTTCAGCACTCATAGCTGCAAAGCCAAGCCACACAGAGAAATTTGGGTGGTGATTTTGGGTGGGGAATTTAGGAAGACAGGGGTCCTTTCTGGAGTTGGGGTGGTGTTGAGGAGTGTTGGGGGGGCTTTGGGTGTGTGAGACTAAGGTCTGTCTTAGGAAGGCAAAGAGGAAGTGGCATGTGGAGAGAGAGCAAGATGTGGCGAGCTGGTAGCATAGTTGGTGAAGAGCAGAAAAAGAGCTACAGGAACAGAGAGCTTGCAAAGCTTCTAATAGCCTGTGCACTAACTAGAGCTGAGCTGCTTTGTCTGGGCTGTCCACCCGAGTTTATCCCTGTTTCCCAGGCTTGTACATAACATTGTAAGTAATGGCTGAGTCTGTGAAATACTGCAGCCTGAAAAAGTGGGTTTTATTACCGAGAGCATCATAGGTAAGAATGAGTGAGGTAATAAGATCGCCTTATATGTAGCTGCTTGCTGGTTGGGGATGAGGTGAAAGTCCTGGCAGCATCACCAAGGTGCAGATACTTTGCTTTTAGCTACACAAAATATTTGCATGAGTGGTAGGTAGCGTAACAGCTAGAGCAGGGCAGTGTGAAGGCTGATCCAGTTCCTCCTGGAATTTGACTCAATGGTACCCTGGATTGCTATAGGCATCAGCCTGAGACTACAGTCCTGTCGGTAGTGTCCTGGGGACATAAACAAATGTGTGGGAACGCTCTCTGTTGTCAGAACTTGTCGGCAGCATGTCATAGTGTTGGCTGGACTGCCAGCAGCGCCGAGCGTGGTTTGGAGCAGGCAGAAGGCTGCCAGTCCCGGGACAGCGGATGCCATGCACCCCGCAGAGCGTGTGCAGCCGTGTCTCACCCAGCAGAGGGCTCCCCCTCTAAGCGAATGAATTCCAGGCTTTATCCCTGACCTAGCGGAAAGCGCAACGCTTGGCTGACCACCGTACTTTGGAATGCTGTATCCTTGGTTAAAGTTTTGACACAAGCCTGTGCTTTATAATTCTTAATACCTAATTGCAAGTATTTGGTAAAAGCAAAACAATACGTATGACGTTATTAGGATTTTTTTACGGATTGTTATGTCCATGTGCAAGTATTTGCGTGTATGTGTAACACACATGCAAGCATGTCAAATCTGATCAGTTCTTTTCCTGCTTCAGACATAATTTTTTAGAAAAAAAATGTGTTGTGTCAATAGAAGAACACTGAATATGACTGCAAGGAATAGTACTCTGCAGATAAAATGGTCACCACTCAAAATTTTGAAATTTAAATAAAAAGATAGGACACGGCAGTATTTGAAAATACGGGTGTGTGCATGTCAGTATCTTTTTTGACAAGACACTTGATTATCTCCTGCAGATTAATGAGGAATTTATTATCTCTGTGTGGGTATCTGTGCTTTTTTAACTGATAAAAAAGTTCAGTGAACCAAAGTTGGGTTGTCTTTTTTCCTTTGACTATATACATCTATATTGTGGCCCTATAAATAAAGAAATGTTCTCAAGCCCTTCTGTAATTTTAACAGTAAAGAATTATATTAATTAGAGTCTGAAACTGAATTAGTTCAGAAACACAAGTTTCCATCTCCACTTGGAGTAGGCTGTACCTTTATGACTGCTGCTATAAATTACATTTAGAAGTGACAATCGTTCAAGTAGGCAGAGGCTAAAACTTGGGAAGCAAGGGGTTGTTCTAGGTGAACCTAATCAATCAACTGCAAAACTTCAAAAATGTACTGCAGATATTTGGGATTTCATTATTAGGTCCTCATTATAGGAGGATTTTGGTATGTGAAGTATTAAGACAGCAAAAGCTTTTCAATACTTTTTGACTGCCTTAAGGAGCAACAAGCTGATCTCAAAGAAATTGTCTTTATTTTATTAGAAATTCTCACTGTTTGCAAGAAGTGGGAGGAAAATACTAATCCCTTTCTCTCCTTCTCTTAATGTGTCTGCTTCTCCTTTTACTTTGAATTTATTTCCTTGTAGAAGTTCAGTTGACAAAGAATGTAATTTCTGTAGGCAGAGGGAAGCAGGCTCTTCAGTTGCTGTTCTGTTTCTTTAGCAAGTTTGGGCTCCACCAAACACTAAGGCAAGGAAAATAAACTTCACCTCTCTGTACACTTCCTTTACCCACCTGCCTGACCAAGAAACAAACAATCCTGAAACACTGGAAACCACAGTGGATACAGGCAGGTGGTTTTTTAAAATAGTTTTATATGAAATTGATAAAAAGCCTCACAGCCTCAGACTAAACTCTTGCAGAGCACCTGTATTTGTGATCCAGCATGAGCATGTAGGAGGTGATGCTGTGCTTGCAAGCAGGCTATTTTGCTTGCACAGGGCTACTTCTAGAAATGCAGCTCTTTTCAAGGAAAATTTTTATTCCTTTTCCTTCTGCAGTTAACTGCTGCCTGTATTTGGCTGTACATGGTGCTTTTCTTATTTTCAATACTGCATGCAGCAGCCAGTGATAGGAACTATTTTAAGGCCTCTTACAATGGACTTCTCATTTACTTAGCTAAAATGAGAAAGTTAGCCCTGCACTGGCCACTTGTTAGCTGATGACAACTTTTACTTTGAATCTGGCTCCCATCCCCCAGCTGAAATCCCTGGCTCAGCAAATATTTGAACCTACCCAAGTTAATCATGAAACTGAGATCTTTATCTGAGAGAGACGTGCAAGCTACTGAGGGTGGTGGTTTCTTTTTTTTTTTTTTTTCACCGTACTGAAGTCAGGTTCACTTTTTAATGATGAACCAGAGTAAGTGGATATCTTCTGCACAGCACAGAGGTTTAAGCAGTTGAGAGAGAAGGCTTGGATTTTCTCACTGCAAGTTACAGCTCTTTAGGGGTTTTTATGGAACACTGGTTGGAAAGCAGAGCAATCTCTTTTTTTTCATTGCTTCAGAGAAGCCTCCTAGTAAATGGAGGTTTTAGGGTTTATTTTTAAGCAAGATTTTTGCAAGAGGAAACCAATATTGGATCATATTTTCGACTGTATTACAAGGGCGATCATTTGCGATGCATAATTTACAAAGTAAGTGATTTTGAATTTCTGTGTTTTTTTTATCATCTCATGGAAGTATTGTACTGTAACTGATTACCAGGTAAAGCTTTAAATGTCCTAAGATACATGAATTTAAGTCAAGTACTTTAGTACCTCTCTAGCTTATATACGGAATGGGGAATAGCCTATCTGCCTCCTCTCTTTTCTTGCCTGCAGGCTAGGCTAGTCTGAGCTGAGCACTAACCTGATTAGACAAGTTTGTTCAGTCCTAAATTTGACCAGCAGTGAAACCCTAGGGAAGTAATTTTTCCTGAAAGTCTTTATTCAATGGAATAAAAAAACTTACTGATCCCACGTGAGCTCTAAAAACAGCAATGAAGTTTTTATAGGAATTATTTGTAACTTAATTTAAATAATTACCTTGGCAACTCACCTGTTTGGGTAGCAGGTGGGCTAAACCTCTAAGTTCAGTGTTTAGACTTGTGTCTGGGGTGATTTTAAGTATCCTATTTCATTTTGGAAATGGAAAGAATCTTTGGAGCATGTCTACCTCAACAGGAAGGGGACAGTCTACTTCAAAATCAAGTTTCTTAATGTACAAAGCAAACTAGCATGCATCTTTTTGTATACGTTGGTACTCCAGACATGTTCCTGTATGTTGATGCTTGTCTAAAAGAGGTGACCTACTCAGGGACACAGACAGTGAGGGGTGAGGGCAGGGGTGAAATATTTGAAGAGCATATAAATTGTGTTAATTTTTTTAAATGAGGATTTGTGAGATAGAGCACATTTCAGCTGCTCCAGGATTTCTTATGCTGTAAGGCACAGATAGTTGCTACAGGTAGTCTTTGCTGTAGTTATTTTTGGTCTCTGGTTTTCTCCCCCCATAGATTATAGTGAGTGTAAAGCATTCATACTGCTTTACATACCATTCTGCTCTGAAGTTAATAGCCTGTTCTGTCCAGGTTTCTTCCAAGAGGTTAGAGAAAGTTACAGTCAGTGATGGGGGGAGTTAAGATGGAATATTTCTAAATGGTTGGAGGTTGCTGATGATGTAAAGTCAATGGGCAAAGGAGACATTGGCAAGGGACTCTTGCTTTTAAAAACAATTGACTTGATAAATATATCAATGAGAATAGGGTAGAGAAACCATGTGAAAAGGCAGGCTGAATCTTATTGTATCCTCAGAGCCCTTTTTATGTTCAGCAAAACCGCTTTTCAAGATCTAGCTCCATTTTGATTTTCTTTCATGGTTTGAGTGAATCTGCTGAATGTCAGATTAGAATATTTGGGGTTTCAATTGGAAAATTAATTAATCTAGATTGATTTGGATTGTGTATTTTTACATAATGGTAGGAGAGGAAGACCCCTCTGCAATAAGCACGTTTTATAAAAAAATATAAACTCTATCACACCTGTGTGCCCATAAAAACAGTAGAAATATGCAGTTTAAAAAAAAATCCATATTTCATTATGTGGATGTATACATCTCTCTGTGTGTTTATGTAAGATGAGTGTGTAATGGATATACACACAGGGTCATGCTCTTCTCTAATGTGTATCTAATATGTGCAGTAGGTCTTTTAAAATCCTTTTAAATCTTTTTGAATGGCAAACTTCAGTCATTCAAGCAGGAGAATGCACCTGAGATGTGACTGACCTGCTTCTGAAGGGAGCTGTCCTGTGTGTGAGTGTGTGTTGTGTGCGCGTGTGTGTAAGAGCTACGTGCTGCAGCATATCAGCCTTTTGTCATCCTGCCAGGATTGGACTGTACCATGCTGCAAAGTCAGGAAAATGAGCCAGGAGCACAGGCAAGGAGAGCAGACTTGCTCCTTTTGTGT
Source organism: Rhipidura dahli (assembly GCA_013399225.1). Taxonomy (NCBI): domain Eukaryota; kingdom Metazoa; phylum Chordata; class Aves; order Passeriformes; family Rhipiduridae; genus Rhipidura; species Rhipidura dahli. Next base: position 129,750 of record VXAC01003948.1, read on the forward strand.
GTAATACCAGCTTTATATAGCAATTCTGCTAAATGTAGATTCTTCCCAAAACTGAAATTGTTATAAGATTAATGTAGAACAAAATGAGGAAGCAGGAGTGGTTTGGTGACATTATTTTGACATGATTGGCTGAGGATTATGATGTAATAGGTTACAGTGCAGCCCCTTATAGGTTTTAAAATGAATTCCAAGACACCATTACAAAGACAGCCTGACTCCTTTCTTGTATCTGAGCTTACTCAGTGAAACTCATACAAATGTACAATACTGTTTGGAATATGGAAGAACTGGATATAGAATATCCTAAGACAGATATAAATTGTGGCACAGACTTGATGTTTTACATAGAAATGGATCCACCAGGTAAAACTGCAGTCTTATTATAGAAGACTTAATTAATTTTGGTCTTTACAATAGCTGTTAAAAAATTCTTACTGGATATGTAGGATTTCTTTACTTTGTTATTGATAGAAATAGTTTTCCTTTTTTCATAAATTAGAATAAAATTTTGGATTAGTGCATGGTTGTAGTAATTAGAATCTTGAAATATTAAAATACCTGTCTGCTTACTTAATTGAATTTTTACTGAATTGACCTGTTTCTGTTTTTATTTTATTATGTCAGATGTAGTTCTAGTCCTACTATTATATCATTAAAAATTGTATTTCTATTTTTGCTCTCTCTGTTCCACACTGTGCCTAAAAGGAGATGCAGTAGTAACACTCCTATTTCCTGAAACATTGACTACAAATCATTGGCTTGGATTGTTTAAGGAAAAAACATTTTTAAAATCTAGCAATACTAACTGAATGCCTGTAACAGCATCATTTTGTTCATATCATATGAAAGTATTATGCTATCCTGGTATTCCTTGCAACTTTAAAACATTGTCTTTTGAGCCTGGTCATAATATACAGGACAGGAATGATGTACTTACTGGAGAAGTGAAAGAGCTGAGTTGATTTTTAATCCTGATTCTAGTGTAGTCCCCCTCGTTACTAAGTCAGTGCTGCAGTATCTCCTCTGGCACCCACTGGTATACATATGCAGCTTTGACATTGGAAAAAAGGGGGGGAGGGGGTGTTTTTTAATCAGTCCTGGCATTTGGAGCACAATTTATTCTGCAGAACACTAAGATTAACACAAGGGATATTTGGGTCACAGATGGGTTTCTTAAACTGTTGGGTTTGGTTTTTTTGTTTTTTTTGCAAATCATTGCACAGAATGTTGAGGATCACAAAACCCTGATTCTTCTTCAAATATACTGTATTGCTCTGGGCTTGCATCTTTTATTACTCAGCTTCTAGGTAAGAAAACAGCAAAATTCCTTAAGATCATTACACAGGAGGATAAAAAAAAAGTGGCATGTTTTATTACTTGTGTTCACCTGAAGATGGTGAAAGAAGGTAAAAGCAAACTTCAGATTTTTTTTTCTCAGATGCTTTCTTCACAGGAGCAGGAGTTGAGTATGGCGTTATATTCTGCTTAAAATATATTATTGCAAGATAACATTGTTTTTTGAAACAGTACAATTTTATTTTGAATTATTTTGTTTTCAAGTATCTTGATTCCTGTAATGCCTTTTTAAGACCATTGGTGATGGACAAATCTGTTTGGCAACCAGTTCTTTTTTTTTTTTAACACAGTCATAGATTTATAAAATCATGTAATAATGTGTAATTTCAAGGAATATATAGTTGTGTTTTCAGTGAGTTACAACTTTTCTTCCCCCCTTTCATTTGCAGCACTGCCTCCGAAGCCACCGAAACCTAATACCGTAACTAACAATAGCATGAATAACAACATGTCATTACAAGACGCTGAATGGTACTGGGGGGATATCTCAAGGTAAACCACCTCAAGATATGTATTTCCTATGTTTGGCTTTATGTTATTCTTGCTGTGCTGTTCTGTGTATATGTATTATGCTTTGAGTGTAGAAAATTCACTGTTGTAAGAGCCATTTTTAGGATAGTTTCCACCACAAACATATTACAGCTGGTTTTAGTCCAACAATGACTAAAAAGTTACAGGCAGTCAGTTAGAATGTAGTATGCAAAATTATTGTTCCATTTCTTTAGCACAGTTATATAAAATGCTAGCATGAAAAGATAGCACTAAGAAAGAAATAATTTTCTTCTTGTCTTTCGTTCAGAACCTCAACTGTAGGCACAATAGTTAGCAAGTCAGACTAACAAGTACCATATATTAGCAACATTTTTATCTGCACTATATATAGGTATATCAGACCAGCACTGACTGCTCCAACTGTACAGGCTTGTATGAACAAGCAGAAAGACCTTTGCATGAATAATAATTTTGTCCTGCAGTGAGAGCATAAAATATGCCATTCTTTATCCCACTTGTTCTCTAACAATTTTAAATAGGCTATTGAATAGTTGTATTAATATGGAGACACAGAAGGCTTCTAAAACACACTTAATTCAAAACATTTGAATTTGAATTTAGAGTACCATGGAAGAATAACTGTGTGAGAACTAATTGAAATGATTGGTAACTTTTGCTTTCATTTTAGAGAAGAAGTAAATGAAAAGCTTCGAGACACAGCTGATGGTACCTTTTTGGTACGAGATGCTTCAACCAAAATGCATGGGGACTACACACTTACACTGAGGTAAAACTAGTTACACTGGGTCTGTAATACTTGATAGTAAAATGCAATACCTGCACTTAATGTAGAGTACTCTTTTTGAAATTGTGCTTGAAGCATGCCTAACTTTTCAACATACTTTATTTGCAGGAAAGGAGGAAATAACAAATTAATCAAAATTTTTCATCGGGATGGAAAGTACGGTTTTTCTGACCCATTAACATTCAACTCTGTGGTTGAGCTAATAAACCACTACCGGAATGAATCTCTGGCCCAGTATAATCCTAAACTGGATGTAAAATTACTCTACCCAGTATCTAAGTACCAGCAGGTAATTTAGTTTATTTTCTTTGCTTTTCACTGAAATACACAGAAATTATTGCAACACTTCCAGAATATGAAGAACTTCATCTCTGTTAATGTTTGAAAAAATCAAGTGGGTACAACACCTGATATTTTTGTTTAAAACCAGCTCCACACTTTGCATCTAAATATTTAGAACTTCAAATATGGCAGATACACTGTTAAGAAATAAACTTCTTAATAAGTAACCCACTCAATGGTGAAATATATAATTTTCAGTATAAAGCTGAACACTTGCAATGAAAATTTCCTTTCTGTCATTAATTTCTCAATTGCATATTATGCATTTAGCATATCTCCACACTGGTGAAAGAGGATTCACATTTCCATGTAATTATCTAAGCATTTTTAAGCAGTTTTATCTAGAAAATCTGTGCAATATAATTGTCTCCTTACAGAACATCTTTCTTTCTGCTCATCATTCCAGGATCAAGTTGTAAAAGAGGATAGCATTGAAGCAGTGGGAAAGAAATTACATGAATATAATACCCAGTTCCAAGAAAAAAGCAGAGAATATGACAGACTCTATGAAGACTACACAAGAACATCTCAGGTGAGCTGGATTTGAACTTAAGGGAGAGTAGAAGACTTTGTAGATATTGAAGAATATTATTGTGACTGTCGTCTTCCTACTCCTCTCTTCCACCACCACTGCATTGCCCTGATGTGCTTGCTCAGAACAGTGCAATTGCTTACTCATGTTTGAACAGCCACCACCTGTAAACTAAGCCGTCCTGTGCCCAAGTCTGACAGCTCCATCCAAACCAAGTACATAACTATCTTGATTTACCACCATTTCTGCATTCTTACCTCAGCAAGCTGAATTACGGTTTTCAAGACACATTTTCAGGGAAGCAGTGCATTTTATGTGAGTTTTTGAAGGGTCTGATTTACCTATGCAGAACAAAGAGATGATGGTGTGTAGCTACAAGGCAGGAATGAAAAGCTGCCTCTTGTCCTTCTTTCAGCTTAATCAATTATAAGCCACACCTTAAAGCACCAGTGAATTGGTGCAATTTTACAGACCCAGAATCAAGACTGCTTCTTAAAGTGTGCAGGAAATATGCCTAAAAATAAATGAAGAAAATTGGAGAATTGCTGGCAACTTGAACTAATGACTTAAGATTTGGCTATCAACTAGGTATGCAGGGGCAGGAGGATAAACTTGATAACCTCCTGAGACCTGGTGTCCAGGCTACCTTTATTTCAGAAATCCAGGTGTGCCTCGAAGGACCTAAGTTGGTACAAAGGGCGAAGTGCACTGCTATAAGATTCTAAGAATAAATTGATTTATACAAAGTAAAGATTGTAACTGGTTCATTTTTAGCAGTTCTACTTCTTGATAAACCTCATCATGGAAATCTTATCAAGGTAGCCTTTTGCCTGTTGTCTCTATGCCATAAGGCTCTGCAGACAAAATATGTTTTGGTAAAGGGATATTGAAAGGATATTCTACAATGTACTGAAGTGTTTCTGTGATACAAGCCAATAAATCTTAGCCTTTGTCTGATAACAACTGCAATAATGATTATTTTATTTTCAGGAAATTCAAATGAAAAGAACAGCCATTGAGGCATTTAATGAAACAATAAAAATATTTGAAGAGCAGTGCCAAACACAAGAAAGATACAGTAAGGAATACATCGAAAAATTTAAACGGGAAGGAAATGAAAAAGAAATACAAAGGTCAGTATTTGATTTTGTATATCAAATTGTATGATTTTTGAAAAAACAAACAATACCAACTATAGGTCCACCTAAAACTGAAGCAAGATGACAAGTTTGAAGTTGTTCTGTTATAAGCAGAGAAGCCTCAAACACAGGGTAAATGTGAACCAGCAAAATGTGTAACTACATCTGGAGAACCAATCTGTTCTCTTAAGTGTCTACACCTCCAAATAGCAGATTATAAAGTTATGAATAAGAGGTCAGAGTGTAACCTACCACATTGTTCCATCTAGAATCATGCACAACTATGAAAAGCTGAAGTCTCGGATAAGTGAAATTGTGGACAGCAGGCGTAGATTAGAAGAAGACTTAAAGAAGCAAGCAGCTGAATACAGAGAGATAGACAAACGTATGAACAGCATTAAGCCAGACCTCATACAGCTGAGGAAGACAAGAGATCAGTACTTGATGTGAGTATCATGAATTTACAAATTTTGAGTTGCTTGGGTTTTTAATGGTATCCAACTTTTATGACTAAAAATTAATTTTATTTGCAATTATTGTCCAGGTGGCTGACTCAAAAAGGTGTTCGGCAAAAGAAGCTAAATGAATGGCTTGGAAATGAAAATGCAGAAGAGTAAGTATTGGAAGATTTAGATATTTCAGGTGTTTCAAATCACCTAAATACAAAAGTGAGATAAAGCATATTTAAGTCTTGGACCACACAGAGGAAATCTCAAGCCTAGGTCTGCAGTAACGATGCACATTGTTATGACATGACAGCCTACGTAATACAAGCTTAGAAAGGGTGCTGTCTAACCCTCTTCTCTCCTCCTTTTTTCAGGGAAGTGCATAATCAAGTTACTGTAGCAAAACACTGAAATGTAACCTGTGTCTTTTTTCTTACCAGCAAAATAAAGTTCAAAAGGTGTTAGTATCTTGGAGAGATGTCATATGGATGGATAAATTGTTCAGAAGGTCTCTTAGGCATGAGCAGGCCCTTTCCAAATCTCAATTGTGGGTGCCATGATGTTTTCCAGCATAGTGGTACCCACATCATTGTGTCACGTTGGTGTTGGAGATGATAAATTTGTATATGTTGAGGAGTATCCTTCTCTGGTTTTGTGGTCTGTTTTATTTTTCTGGAAAATGGCAGGATAGTATTGTCATTTCAAACAGTTTACTTTACTACAGGTTCTGACAGAGGTGAGACTGATAAATACATTTCATTTCATTCCTGGGAAAAAAGGTGAAAAGTGCTTGGGTTGTGTAAACATAGACCAAATTCAAACAAAAGCAAGACACAAAATAATATCTGAAGCATAGTAATAGTGAAAAATGAACAAATTGAAAAATCAAAATTGTCTCAGTAGTATTTGTATCAACATTTTCTGCCTGTGTTGTTTCTCATGCATGCCTTTTATGCTGCCTGGTTGAATATACAATGAAAGCAGCAAACCAACAATGATTCTAGTGGATTTGCGTTCTGGCCTTGTCCACATCTATTTTAATTTGGCTTGGTTTATTGAGTCTCCTACTGTTATGCTGGAAATTGTGCTTATCGCTGTGGTAGAAGCAGAAGATAAAAATGACATACACTTTTTAAAGCCATGGTATTTTCTCAGTTCAAGCACAACTCAAAGATGATAGGCTGTAAAATATGTAGGCACCTGTTCCCACTAGTGTTTCTATCACATAAACAGTAGACAAAGAACAATGCCACTCTGTGGGTTTAGTGGAGCATCAAAATAGCAAGTGAAACTGTTTAAAGAAAATCTTCATTTTCTCTCCTTCTGACACTCCTTGCTGGCAAGTCTGGTAACTGCTGAAATATTAAACGTTTAGAATATGGCTTTTTTTCTGAAGTTATATTGCAGAAAAAATCCCCCAATATAATAAGTGGGATGAAAAGCAAGAACCACTTTCTCTAGATGCTGGTTGAAAATAAAGCCCCTACTGAACATACGTGAATGTCATGCAGGTCAAAAGAGTGCTGGTATTAGGGACCCAGAGAGAGTGTTATCTGAAACAAAGGAACCCTTTTTCTTTATGAAAAATAGAATTCTGTGTGAGATTGCTGATTTCTGTAGACTACTTTGAGAATATTCAGAAAGACAGAACCATGGATGAGTGAGAAGTCACCATTTTTTAGACCAAGAAAAACTAATTAAAAGCCTATTACAGAGAGAATAAGTGCATTAGCCTAACACAGACTGATTGCAAGCTGAACAGGAGAGCCAGGGCCAACCAGTGCAGGCTGTTGTGGGAGTGGGGAGCTCTGGAGCTGTAGAATTCCAAAGTGATGTCCACACAGCTGAACCAGATGCTTCATTTTTCATGGTAGGCTTTAGCTCAGGAAGTTCTCTGTAATTCTGAATCAGCTTTATAGTTAGTGGCTGATTTAGCAGAGAAGCATATATTGCATGCTGTTCTCATAATCTGCTTATGGGGGGCAGGGGGAGAGAGAGAGAGGAAGCACTACTGCACTACTCTACTACTGCACCTTTTCACAAAGCCATCCCCCCCCTATAAATAATTAATCTGTCTCCCTGTGCAACTGCTCAGAGGTTCTCTGAGCAGCAGCTGTAGTTGATACATTGCATGATTTTTCACTGCTGACCAAGTGTTCTGATCTTTGGAAATGAAGCTGACTCAGAGGGTACTGATTTTGTTGGGCTTGCTTTTTACCAAAACAGTGAGCAACGGCAGAAGTACTGAAGTGCTCACAGCATATTCTGAAAAATAACATCTTCTTTTTGTATTCTTCCTAAAATTTATGTGAGTGTTCTTCAAAGAAACAAGAAACAGGCTTATATTTTACTTTTATCCAGTTGTTTAAATGGTGCAGTATTACTCGAATTAAATCCCTAGTTTTTCCAAGGAGGCATGCTGCTAACCACTGTAATATGGAATAAAGACTACTTAATTCGTGGATTTTGTTTTGTGTTTCATAAACACATTTTTTCTTTCCGACAGCCAATACTCTATGGTAGAAGATGATGAAGACTTGCCCCATCAGGATGAGAGAACATGGAATGTGGGAAATATCAATAGAAGCCAAGCTGAAAACCTGCTGCGGGGAAAACGAGATGGAACTTTTCTTGTTCGAGAGAGCAGCAAACAAGGCTGCTATGCCTGCTCTGTTGTGTATGTACCCTAATTTGTGAATGATGTAACCTCTGCCTTGAGCTTGGGGTAGATAGACACTTGCATATGCACCATTCCTCTTGCACCTTTGAGCTTAGAGGCAGTCCTGAGGCCGTTCTTATTGCTGCTCCATTTCCTACACAGCTCCAACCTGTGCCACTCCTGCAGAGAAACCTCACTCAGAAGAGAAACCAAAAGATGTGTGCACTCCTTTCTGTGCAGTTGCTAAGTCCTGCCTATCTCCTGCCTCCCTAAGCTAGCATGAAATCACAAATTTGGACTAAAACTACATTTTTACCATTATCCCACTGCAGAAGAATTCTATGTACTGACTAGCATCTTAAGATTTATTGCCAATACCTTATTTTCTATCTGAATTTTAGTGTACTCACAAACTAAAAACTGGTTGTTTTTGTTTGTTTTTTTTTAGGGTGGACGGCGAAGTAAAGCACTGTGTGATAAACAAGACACCTACTGGGTATGGATTTGCAGAGCCATATAACTTGTACAACTCGCTCAAAGAACTGGTGCTACATTACCAACACACGTCACTTGTGCAGCACAATGACTCTCTCAATGTCACACTAGCCTACCCAGTATATGCACAGCAGAGGCGATGAAGATCTTAATACTCTGGGTTGTTTGGGGTTTTTTTTAAAGAAATGATTTGGCAACATTGAGGCCTCTGGAGAGAAAAGGCTCTTTTCAGCTTTACTCAAGAATTTGCAGAATCAAAGCTATCTATCTTCAGATGGGACTAGAGATTTCCTTCACAACTGCAGTAGGAGAGATCACAGTGTTATGCTGTGAATGTATGTTTGTAATCTGAAGTGCTTTTTTTTTTTTTT
>VXAC01003948.1:141956-155765 GCA_013399225.1 Rhipidura dahli
AAAAAAAAAAAAGCTTGTCTGTATGGTTCTGTTATCTTGTCAAGCAATCTGTAAAACCAAATCTTCAGATTTTCTATTTGGTGTCAACTGTTCTGTAGTGAAAAAATGGCTTTGTCTTGTAATTGGCAATGAAATAATAACGCTTGGGAAAACATTCAGATGCTTCTAATGGGGAAAACTTCTGCCAATTTTCACACAGTGCTTTTGCTATGCATGGTATTAAGTTGGGAAAGTGAATCCTGATACTGATTTTTTTCAGGGTCACTTTAGAAATGGGCAGCTCAAAGCATAATGCCTCCCATGGGACAAGGTTACAAAGTGCAACATTTTATGTAGAATCATGTTCTGCTTACTGCAGTTGAGACTAAACTGTAGGAGTTGGTAAGGTTACATTGCACTTGTCCTGATGAGATTGCATTAGCTGCCCAAGATGCTGCTATTTTTTTTTTTAATTCTTGTTTTTGAAAATAAAGCTCTGTTCTGTTACATGTCTTTAAAACATTAAGATTACTTTGTTTTAAAATTGTTGTTGAGGAGGTGGAGGGTAAAGCAGATTGTAAATTGCCTTTACAAGGCAACAGTGAAAACATGCCTCCTTAAAATTTTGTTCAAGCTGTAGAGTTGATGAAGCTGTGTCTTGTTTTTGAGTTGCTTTAAAAATTGTAATAAGTCTTCAAGCAGAATAAAGGTTGTTTTGAAACTGCAATTCAGTTGTTGAGGCTTCAATAAGGACTGCAATGTCTATTTACCAGCATGCTTAGCTAACTCTTCCTGTCTATATGTGGCCTTCTTTGAAAATGATACCCAAATGCTCTTATTATTAGAGGAACTAGGGAGCAAATAGTTTCAGCTGACTCACAGCCATTTTGTGTCTTGAGCTGAATGAGGTAGTTGAGTAGCTCCAAAATAATCTCGTGTCAAACAGTGCCAAAAAGACGGTTCTGCTCATCTCATACTGTTGCAAAAGCAGTGCAATACTCATGATCTGTGATATGCCTCTTGCAGTGCAGATAAAGTTATGGTTCTTCTGAAAAGAGTGTGAGTTTTGTCACTGATTTCCATGAAGCCAGTCTGTCAGCCTTTGCAACTAAAAGTAATTTACCAGCTTCGAGTCTGCATCTAATTGTGAAAACCAGCATGAGACTGAAGAAGAGGGAGGAAGTGTGGGGGGAGGGGATTGTGTAAGACCAACTGTGAGCATTATTTGCTTCCCCTCATTGTTGGTATATGGTATCTGACTTCTTTGAGCCCATTCATATCTTGCCCCAAGAGAGGTCCTCTGGGGAAGTCACTCAGCTACTCAAAAAGCAGAGAGAGATTCCTATTCCCATTCTGTCCAGGGTTTCCATTCTAAAATGTGCTTACATATTCCTCAGTGTGGAAATACCCTCAGCTGAGGTACTGAGCACAGACATGAGCAATTTTTAACAACCACAACACTGTTACTGGCCCTTAGAAATTCTTAAAAGAAACTTAGACTAAGAGCTATTACTGTATTTTTAGCCTGCTTAGTAGCAAGTGGGGCTAGATCTCCAGCACTTGCATCTGTTGCAGTTTTTCTCAGAAGGCTGATTCTTTTATACCGACACTGAGTTTCTCTCTCTCCTGCCCCCTGAACCGATGCTGAGGACCACAAAGTCTTCTGTAGCCACAGAGTCCCCATCGAAAAATAAGGTGAGCTAGGTGATGAATCATGCATCTTCTATCATCATCTATTGGAGAGAAATTAGGACAGATGGATCATAATCTGCAGGAATCTATGGAGCGGCAGATTTCTTGCCAGTATCATACACTGTATAGAAATCACTTCTGGCAGGCTAGAAAAGTAGTTTGCAAAAGTGCTGTTCTATTTTTGCTGTCTGCAGACAAACACTCCCCCACTTTCCCTCTCTGCTTTTTTGCTAAGCTTTGATGGTCATAGAATCATAGAGAATATGAAAAACTGCTTAAATCTATCTTTGTGCAGATACAAGTGGGTGTGATATTTTTAAAGGCTTGGGAATGCTCGTAGGCTGGGGATTTTTTCTCCCGAAGTTGCTTGACTCGTGCAAAGTTGTGTGCGAGTAACTTCACACAAATCCCTTTACTGAGCTGTGAAGCCAAAAAGGGAAGGGAAAGTTTTGGAACTCGCTGTTACCATTTCCGTGGCTCTGCACGGACTAACAGGTACTCCCAAGGCTGCAGGTGGGGACAGACAGGCACAGAAGGGCAGGAAGGGGCAAGGAGAGCATCTCTGCTGAAGCCCTTGGCCACCTATCACTGCCCATAATGGCCCTCCCAGCCGTCATGGGGAAGAGGCCCTCTTGTTCTTATGGGGGTCCTTTTGAGATGACTGACAGTACACCTAAAATTTACCACAGGGGCCCCATTCCCTCATTTAGAGGGTGCAAACTGAGGAAATGGCAGACAGCAGGGACTTGCCAGCATCCCTGACTGGAAGGAAGGCTAAAAATAAGTGGTTTTGCTTTCCCTGCAGGACAGCTTGTGGGGGAGTGAGGTCGGACATGCTTCCAGACAGACGTGGGCTGTGCAAGAGGCACCAGATCTTTCCCATTGCCTCTGGTACAACAAAAAGCAGGAACTGTGGGAGCACCGCATAGTTCTGGTGTCTCTCTTTTTTAATCCCTTTGAGGACCTATGTCCTCAAATACATAGACCACAAAAAAGAGAAATTCTGTTGGTGCCTGCTAGATAAACAGATATTAATTGATCAGCCACTATTTAAACTTTGGATAATCTCTGCAGGGACAAGCCTTTTGACCTCTGATCAAGCAATCAGATAACCAGAAATGCCCTTCTTTGAAAAAGCAGGATTTTATCCATCGCTATTCCAGAGCTAGTTGTCTGCCAGAACAGCATTGCAAGGACACCACTTGTGTCATTCTGTCCTCTATGAAGAAATTACCTTTGCATACTAAAAATGAAGGCATTTAGGGCTACTGATTTAAATGTGCAAATATTGACAGAAGTGAAATTTAAAAGGGAGCACACAAAAGGATCTAAAACCTGCCATTCTCAGGTCTTTGAACAAAAAATATTGACAAAACCGGACATGAGTATAGTTAATTCAGATGATGATTTCACTGTAGTGTGTCTGGTATTCCTAACTCATAAGAAGACTGTAGCCTGAGAAGAAAGATAATGAATTCATACCTGAGAGCATTTCATCCTCTATAAATGTTTGTTTTCTACATGGTTTACTTTTTTTTTTTCTCACAAATCTTGTGCTTGGTATAAAACAAATATTGCTGGATTCATCTTTATCATATTTTTTTTTAAGTTGTAACTGAAGGCAGAAGTCCTTCAGCAGAGTCATCCATGGGGTGTTAGGTGAAACTGACACACTGAGAGTCAATGTCTAGAGTCAATTCCACAGGGAATCGTGTGTCCTGTTTGTGTGACAGGGTGGCCCATTACCCCTGCCTGCCCAGTACCTACAGCAGTGGTTCATGCAGGTGATGGCTTTCATGGGCCCTCATGCCTGTCACCCACTCAGGGTAATGAGGAGTAAGCTTTACCTGTCTACGAGGTATAGCAACCCTCAATAGCTTGTTTGTCGTAAGGCTGAATGGAAGTGGAGATGTCAAAGAGCACGACGTGGAAACAGGAGAGGAAAGCAAATCAGCAGGTGTCAGATCTGGAGCCAGACAAGGGAGCAGAGGCGAGAGGAACAGCTTTGCACTCTCACTGCAGGCTCTGAGCAAGGACCCAGACTGCACTGTCCAGCTGCCTCCCACCTTCCCAGTGAAACCCGTGCAGGAGTGGCTTTAGGTAAAGGCTGCCACTTGAAAACGTCAGCTGTTTGCATGCTCGTGCAATTTGCAGCTCTTCCTTGTTTCAGAAAGACAGTGAGTTTGAACATTTAGAGGAGGGATTCATCTCATCTCATTTTAAGCACATAAAGAAAGGTTTGTCATCAAAGGTGTCTGGCAAAACTCTCTTTCAGAAAGAGCCAGGCAATTCCCCAGAGTGATTCACCCCACCTACCCTCAGGCACTATTCTTAGGATGCAGTGAATCACTCTAAGGAATCATTCCATTGACTGGAGGGAGAGCCCAGGCAAATGGCTTATGCTAGATGTGCACCTTTAATGTGGCTAAGGTTAGATGAACTCAGTCTATTCCCTAATGATAGGCAGTTCAGCTTTAATCCTTCCTGTACTAGCTGCAATGTCTTCTGCTCTTAAGCATAATGATAAAGGACAATTAATTTGGGTCTGGAATTTCAATTGGTTTATAGAAAGTGGGTTTTTCATAATTATTGCAAGGGTGACAGACAGGTTCAAAAAGATGCTGGCCTGTATCTTCCTTGGAGATATAATGCTGGACTCCACACAGAGGAATACAGATAAGCAGTAATGCCATGATACTGTTGCCTCCTCTGACTGCTCCAGGGAAAAACCTGGCACTGCCTCAGACCTGGCTTATCAGTGCCTTCCAACAGCCTGTCTTTGTGAAGGCTACAGACCTGTCTTTTGAGGAATAATTTGGTCTCTTGCCAACCATGCAGTCACTGAAAAGACATGGATGAAGAAGATGCTGCTGTTTTTTCCACATAAGATCAGTCTGTTAGTCACCACATCTGTATTTCCTTTCTTATCCAGGGGAAATTTCAGGAACTTGACTTTCTTTCCTTCCAGCTGGTCCATAGCTAAGACCACAGGGTGGGGCATTGTGACAGTAAAACTAAGATAGGAAGGACTTCAGTCAAATTACCCTCCAGTCAGACTGAGGTAGAACTCAGGGCAGCAGAGCTGTGTGAAATCCCCCAGACATCTACTACATGAAAAATTCAAGCAGGTGATGTTTCTTGGGTACAAGAGTGTATGCATACTACTCCAGTTGAACCAAACCTCTCATTGCAGAATGTTCTACCAGGAAGAGCCTGTAGGCTGGCTGGCGAGTTTCCCTGTCCAGTGAAATGGAAGATCAGGCCTTGAATAGCCTCAGTGGCTAGAGCAGATCCAGTGTCAGGTCAAAGGCAGGAACATTTTGGGGAGACGCCTCAGAAGTCTTGAGATGAAAGAAGACAAACTGCTATGCAAACAGCCTGTTGCTCTACTGATAACAGGGAATGTAAACAAGGAAGCCAGGGATTTGACAAACAACACTTGAGCACCAGGATTCCTCAGGATATGTGAGTGAAATCCTCAGAGTGGGTTCACAGCATTGCATCCCTTTACGGTAGGTACTGTGGGTTTCTGGACAAAAGTATATTGCTCTTAGGTGAAAACAGACTGACCTAGTTGGTGAATAAATGTGTACAACCACTGTCCTGCAGGGTATTTCAGACAGAATGAGAGGACAAACTGATTTAAAGGGAAAAAAATAAAAGAGGCCACCCTTGTACAAATACACACAATAAAATGATGTTGATATTTCAAAATGTCTTGATCTTCATTACCAATAATAGTGTTACTAGAACTGAAATCTTGTCATGATCTGTCAGTTTTGCACTGTAATCTTGGCACACACAGATGAGCCAGGTCTTGTCCACGGTCCTCCAGTGGAGAAAATGCCTCTTATCTGGTTGGGCCAGATGTGCTTCCAGCAGGGTGTGGCCAGAGTCTGCCTGTATACCCTTCTGACAGCTGAGACAGCTCCTGAGGAATCCAGACTCTGAACAGCTATTTCCAGAGTATGGGAACAGACAGGAAAGGAAAGTCTTGACAGCAACAATCTTTCTTTAGGTGTCGCATACCAAAAAGCACATCCACTATTAAGATAGTTGAAGAGAGCTCCTTTTACTGGGGAGGGTGGTTAGCTGTGGCAATTAAATGAACAAGTTTTACTCCCTTATTTTCACTATACCTATGTGCATGCACATGCTCCCTTCAGCATGTCTCTGCTGGAGACATGATGGCCATAACACCTATGGCCTAAGGCTCACCTTAGGGGCGACACTTCTGGGTGAAACACAGCCAGTAATGTGACCTCAGGCCTGAAGACCCACTAACAAATGGAAAATGTGTTCAGCTTCTTAGCCAGGCTTTGCCAATGAATAGTCTTCCTTTCAAAATGCCACGCTCCCCAAATTTCTGAAATTCAAGCATCTTTTGAAACTGGTGTAAAATTGATGAAAAGCCTTTGGAGAAGCCAAAGAAATCCATGTCAATGCCTCAGTAAAGAAGTAAACCCTGCTGCCCAAGTGAAACACATTGCTGTAGGGGTTTTCCAGAACAGACACTTGTGGCGCTCGAACAATCCCATCCCTACTGTACATATTTATGATTATTAGATCAGACCTGACACATTTATCTCCAGTCATAAAACAAGGGCTGTGGTCTTTTTGACCACCCTCAGATTTTAGTGATCTGGCCACTGACCTGGAAACCAGCTCAGCAGCCAAATCTGCTCCCACCCATGCACCTGGGTTGTTTTCTGTGGCAACAGATCTATGTGGGAAGGTGGTGGCTGACTTAACGGCCTGATATGAAATCAGGATGCACATGAGAAACATGCCTGATCCCAGAAACTCAAAGAAAGTGCTCTCCCATCTGGTAGCACACATGTAGCCCTTGACTGGTGCCTGTCCATGCCCAATTCAACAGGTATGTTTTCTTCTTTGAGCTGACACCTTCTGAGTCCCAGCAGATACTTCACATCTGAAGTTCATCTACATTTTCACCTCGGTAGCTTCTGATGCAAACCTAGCACTGGAGCTTTGGGAACTAGCTCCCACTGTGAGAGGAGGACCACAAGACATGGAAAAACAAGCCTTTCTTACCTTATTTTCCTGAGCTACCCATTTTCAGTGGATTATACTCTTCTTGAACTCAAGCAGAAGGGTCAAGGCAGAAAAATATGACCCGGTGTTCACATAGTCTTCTGAAACCTTGGATTTACTTATCCTTTAATTTTGCTCTGCAGATAATTGAGGATAAAGTTTTCCAGCCCAACATCCTCATCATTTCAAAGTTATTGGTGTA
The DNA here is from genome assembly GCA_013399225.1 of Rhipidura dahli. NCBI lineage: Eukaryota > Metazoa > Chordata > Aves > Passeriformes > Rhipiduridae > Rhipidura > Rhipidura dahli. The sequence continues at coordinate 148,885 of VXAC01003948.1, forward strand.
TTTGTTAGTGTTGACGCATTTGATAATCCAAGGTTATATTCCTGTGTCATATAAATGACACACTCAGTAACAAGACTTTGTCATTTTCTGTCCTCTCCTAACAACTAATTTAGTCATGAACCTTGAAAGAGATGTGAAAGGAAAGGCTCAGTACGTACATAGTAGAATCATTAGAATCAAGAATCATTCTTCAAGGGAAATTGTTATTAAAAAACCCTCGCTTATTTCATATGAAGTCCTCACAAGGGTTATGAATTCCGCAGAGCTCTTTCACCAATTACAGAACCACAGAATACTCTGAGTTGAAAGGGATTGACAAGTCCAACTCTTAACTGAATGGTTCATGTGGAGGCTCAAAATTAAAAGCAGGACTTCATTTTCCATCTGATATAGCCTGTTAGCCAACAGTAACCATCCTAGCAGTCACTTAACACATGTGAGGTCTAGAAGAGTCATCAGTGGGCAGAGGCTGAAGTCAGACAGAAGATGTTCATAATGATTTATGCTATTTCCACCCCACTATGGAGTTAGTTTCAATTCTTTGGTGGTTTTACTCCATATAAATAAAAATACCCATTTCAATAAAGAAAACTGATTATAATGCCTGGTCATTTTGCCACTCACTAGAGAAAAGGGAAGATTTGACTCACATCCTGTCTTTAATTATTACTGCAGGAAAACAAGGCAGGCTTTGGCTGATATGGGTAATTGTATAGTTATAAAGGTGTTTCTATAGGCAGTTTGAGTTCTTTGTTTTTACTGAATATTACAGCTCAAGAAGTGATATCTGGATCAGAACTATTTTTAGATCAGTAGTCACATTTTAAGGCTTAATTGGTCTGCAATGTGAGTCTGGCTTTGGATCCCAAAGGATCAGAGTCTGGGAGATTTTTCCACCATGAAAAACCATCACACGTGACTTTTGAAATGACAAGCCTTCTGCTTTGTACATACATAACTTAAAAACCGAACAGGAAGCCAAACCCAGCCAGATCTGAGTATGACACAGAAACCACACTGGATTGGTGTTTATATAACTGTACCTTATCCATTCAGAAATCAAAGGTGTTTTGGTTTAGCTCCTTCATGCTCAAAAAGCTTAATACTGCCTAGTCTTTTACACCAGAAACATGAACATTTGCACAGAGAACAGTGAATGTGTTAGAATCTTTTATGGCTCCATGAAAGAGTAACCATAAAGCATATCAATCTATTACACTGATTGGAAACTCCAAGTTAGAAAAGACCCCTGGCTGTTTGTTTCACACCCCTTCCCTCCAGACTACTCCAATCACAACAGAAATTGGTGTGAACTAGAAATGGACCAATATACATGATGGGGCTGTGTGTGCCAAAAATCTCTTTAGGTTTACTGATTCCATGTAATCCCAGACAAAATGTCTCCCCAGAATTATCTACCTTATAGGTAGATCTGGCTGCCATTCAAGGTCACCATTTTTGATGTTAAATTCAAGTGATTAGCTATGCCTAACTGCTACACTAAAATATTTTTAGATGTTTTCTGGTTTTTACCAAAAACTTTAAATGTGGCTGAACCAAAATCTCTGGTCAGGCTTCCTAGCCTTGAAGACATGCATGGTCTGGTAAAGGAGAAAGTTTTCTATCATTTACAAGGCAGCAGTATCAAAGTGCAAAAACTATGAGTGATAAAATTGCATCAAGGGTATTCATTTTTAAAAGTTCAGTAGAAGAAAAGTCACATTAAAATGTCACTCAATCCTTTTTGCAGATTATTGGAGGAGCACTTGTTCAAATGCTGTTCAACCAGCAAAATGGTGATCATATCCATTAGGATATTTATTTAACAACTTTTTCAATAATTTACCTATCTCTGATGATACTGCATTTGTAAGTGAGAAAATGTAAATTATCAGTCTCACTTAGTTTCGGTGCCACCAGTTCCTATGGACTGCTTTTGTTCTAGTGTCATAGAAACCTTTTTCCCTTCTGTGCCTGACTGATCACACTCACTTCACCTGAGTAAAACTTCAATGGAAAATAGAACTTGTCTTTCCCAATTAGAGAGCTTGACTGTTCTTACAGATGACCAAGTTTCTTGATCTCTTTGTGCTTTGAATCTGAACCATAAATTTTGTTTATACATTGTCCACTCGAAGTGGATTTTGTCTTTTTTAAGTTCTTCTGCATGTTCATCTCCCTGTCTGAAGAATAAACTGGTGGGAGTGAGGGAGAGAGAGCAAATTGACAGTCTGATCACATGCTTGTCTCACCTGGTCATCAGGAGTCCCACCCTTTCAGGATGGGGCAAACAGATTATATAAGAGCAAATTTCGGCAGATGGTGAGAGGATGTTCTTTTGGTGATCACTTTATTTAGGAAGGTTCAGCGTTTTCTGTTTCTGTTACTTTGTGGAGATAGCTGGGGTGGGGTGTGGGGAGGAAGTGGTTTTTTCGTTAGCAATAAAGGCAAAGGGAGGTGTACATTTCCTCTTCTAAAACTGCAAATTTTGATGCTTCTAAAAGCTGCTTGGTTTGTAGGGTTTGTTTGTTTGTTTGGGGGTTTTGGTGGGGGGGTTGTTTGTTTCTGTTTTTTGGTGGGTCTTTTTGTTCTGTTATTTTTTGTTGTTTTTTTTGGTAAGCATTTATTCAGGCACATAGGACAAGTGAATTGGTAAATGTCACTGCTAGAGCCACCATGGCACCATGAGGACAATCTGAAGACCTGGCTGATTGTTTTTCTCAGGCTGGCAGTGGAACTTCACACTTCAGTGTTGCAAAACCTGAACCTGTGAGAAAGGCTTTATATACTGCCCATCCCAAAGATGCTCAGTTTGTAAATTGGTAAACAACTCAGCTGTTTCAAAGGCAGCAGAAATCTTTGACTACATATGGTTGTTGTCCGCTTCATCTAGAAAAGCAGATGAAAAAGCTAGCAAAAGCACAGGTAGCATGACAGATGTTGAAGGTGTGGCACAGATTCACTGAAAGAGGATGCAGGCTACACTAGGGTGCTTTAGTTCAGAAAAGAGACTGATGAGGAGGTGTGATAGGTACAACCACTTCTGAAAGACACAGAGAAGGCCAACTGAGAATGTTTAGTTACTGCTTCTTAGAACACAAGGTCCAAGACCATCAAACAAACTTAACAGGTGGTTAATTTAAAACATATGAATACAAATAATATGTGAAATTCTATGGCCTGGAAAACTGTGAATACTGAGGGGTGATTAGACAAATTTGTGGCAGTCAAATACAGCAGGACAAGTGAATGAAGAAGTGCTGCTACAACTACAAGGCAGCAAAACCCTTAGACTGCAGATAGAACTGAAGGAATGATAAACCACAGAAGCTATTATACAGGGACTAATCAAGTGTCGAATAAAAAGATATTGAAATAATTCAGACCTGGATGCCACAGTTTAGAAGGTTTGGGAAGTTAGACCCATTATAGAGTCACCTGTGATGATCAATTCCACATATTTAAAGTTTTACATTCAGAAATGTTAGGTGTTGTTATGCTTTGGCTTTTTCCCAGATTTTTGGTTCACACTTAGAAAATTTTTTTTTTCTCCCTAAATCTCCCAGAGCTCGTGACTGATTTAATAAAAATTCTGGAAAAATCTGTCAGAATGCCATCTCTACAAGAGTCTATGAGACTCCCTTTCAAACTCTGGAGTGTGCAGTACCATAGCTCACGTACTAAAATTACACCATGTATTTGTTAACATAAACAAATAAGGCCATATTCTCATTTCATTCTTATGACCTTTTGCTTCAAGGGTAATGCAATCTTAATTTCTAATATTTCTCAGCTTTTGCAGAGGCATTCTAAGAGTCTCAGTTTTAAACAAGATGGAACATGTTCACAGCTGAAATCTAAATGGGTTTTGCATCCCTGTTGAAATGTTCTGCTTAAATGTTTGATCCTTAATGCAGTCTACACTCTGCCCACAGCAAATGTTCCTCCCAGCTGCTGTTCTTCCCATTAACAGAAAGGGGAAAAAGAATTAAGGTACTACTCTATCCGAACATGTTGAAGCCAAGAGTTCATTAGCTGCCATCCAATATGGAGTGGACTATAATAGATTTAGTATTTGCCTGCCCATATATTCAGAACTCACATTGCATGTAAATAGCATTTACTTGGTTAGAAACATTTTCCTGATAATTTAGTCCTTTCAATTTTCAGCCATTCAAACACAGCTTCCTCCTCCCTTCCATTCTGGACAACTCTCACCAAATAGGATAAATATGAGGATTTTTTTTTCATTATTGCCCTATGTTTAGCCATAATGGGAGGTTTTGTCTTGGAGTGGAAGGAGAGAAAACAAAAGCCCTAGGATCATGCTGGATTCAGCCCACTAATCCCTGAATTATCATAGATTAGTCACTATATTTCCATTTGATGAATATCAAAATTTTTATTCCCTCCTGCCATTTGTCTTCTTTGTCATTCTCCATTTCTTGAACAAGTATGAGTTAAATAAAATCTCCTTTTATTTCCATACATTGCAGGTACAAAAAACAAAACAAAACAAAAAACCAAAGTGAACAAAAGCACAAAAACAACAAAGGGACAAAACTGAAAAACTCCTAGTTTAGACAAAACTAAAAAAAAGTAACAACTTTCAGATTAATGCAGTGACAAGTCAATTTTCCCTCCAGCTTTTTAGATAAAGAATCATTCTAGTACAAAATTATATCATCCTGAATAATTTTCAGAGCAGATACTGCAGTTCTTCCCATTCAGTGAAATATAGATACATCTGGAATTCATTCCAAGCTCTAGATGAAGCTCTGTCAGAGGACCCACCATGCTACATGGGCCTGTTAAACCCCGTCTATCCCTTGATTCCTCAGTCCTGCCCAGTAGCATTAGAGCCATTGTACTTCACTTTTGGCCTTATCTTAATAGAAGTTAATTGAGAGGACACTTTGTCTGTCAGACCAGGCTGCTGGTGGAAAGTTTGAAGACTCTCATCAGCTTGTCTCCTTTCATCTAGATGACTCTGGGAAGAAGGAGACATAATTAACCTGAAATATTCATGTACCAAAAATTTACTCATCCGTCCCTTGGAATATGGGTGGATTCTTCCCTTCTCAGATTCTTTATTTTTCCTTCTGTTCTGTCTTTTCTTGTGGCCATCTGCCTATTGCACTGACTAACACAGCATATTAGGCAAGCAGAATTCATGTGAGTGTGTATTAAATTACCCAGTGCAAGCCTGTCATTGCAATTGGTCACATTTCTTCTTTTCTCTGTTGCAGCAGAGCCTTATCTCTCAGCTTTCTGCCACAAGCTGCTTTGCGGTGGGGAGGAAAGGCACGAGAGAACACTCAATCCCTACACAGTGAAAACTGAAAATTAGACACATACATGAAAAAGGAAAAAAACTCTTAAAAGAAGCACTTAGGCCAGGCTCTGTGGCTGCTGAGCTTCCACTTTCAGTGTCTGGGAGAAATGACCAAGGACACAGTACTTCTGGAAGAGTGTTGTGATGTTACAACCACACACCACGTTTAGCAAAGCAATGTCTTTACCAGACTCCACCAATACCAATCTCTTTCATGGGAGTTACTCTGCTCTGTGGAAATAATTAAACATTCACTGGCCCAGAGCAATGACAGGCAATTAGCAGGGAGATGATGGCACAATGGCTAGATCTCTCACGGGGGGATAAAAGAGACCAAGGTTTATGATCCTACTGTAGCATCTACTTAATTATTTCTAAGTCCTAGTAGACACTATTAATCTACTTTAATAATACTAACAAGAGTTTTCATTTGGAAAAATCGTATTTCAAGTATGTAACAGCATCACAGTGTGAGAGTACTACACTACATTGTGGACAAGCTGCTTTTTGATTTCTTAAACTGACTCAGAGACAGAAGCCCTTTAGCAATGAGTCATTTTAATGAGCAGAAGACTGATCTCCCTTCACTTGTGTTTTCCCCCACCAAACAACAATTTAATTCCCATGGCAAGAAAAAAGCATCCCAGCTGGTGGGTTCCCTCATCTGCTTTGACACCTTTATGTGGAGTATAGAAGGAACCAAGAACTGTTGTAAATGGGTTTGGAAGTCCTCTGAAATGGGCTTTGCTTGTGGAGCAGTGTGGCATCACCTTGGCTCGTTCAGGGAAAAAAGCCCCAACAGGAAACATTCAAGGCACTACAAGCTCTGAGTCGGGGTGGAGGGGCCAAGAGCTCTGGCCCCAGCGCTGAGGCTCATGGAGTAGACTTTGTTAAAAATCAGCTTAGCTGGAAAACTGTTTTTTGAGGCTTACTGAGAGAACAGCTAACAGCAGGATAATTTGATTAGAGACATGGAATTAGGTGAAGGAGTGGCTTAAAATAAACTGCTTAGATATTTTAAAGCTATGACTAATAGGAGAGACTGGAAGAATGCTCTGGATATTTTTTGTGTTAGATTTTTGAAGAAAGCACTCAAGAAGATTTGCTGGTGGCAAAGGTTGTGTTGTGGAGGAGGTTATGTGAGCATAAGGCACTGTACCAACCACAAAGGGCTGCTTCAGGAGTCTCTCATGGAAAGGGGGCACGGCAGGCTATAGTTTAGGAACTGCCCTGTACACATGGCTTGTTATTCCAGTTTGGACTAGGAAATCTTTTTCTTAGTTTTAATAATGTATTATGGTTGCAGTTTACCTCAAATAGAAACTTAAACACTGCTGCAGCAAACACTATCAGCTGTCAAAAAACCTCTGGGGGGCACACCATCAGTATCATGTTTTATGCTTGGGATGGGCTTCCAGCAGAACCAATACTCCAATTCATCCCTCACTAGGCAATCTGCCACCATTATTTTTACTTTAACTGCATAGAAATTAAAAAATAATCATATTTTTGTAAAAAGATCGGCACAAAAAAGGAGCCAGCAAAA
>VXAC01003950.1:0-13161 GCA_013399225.1 Rhipidura dahli
GCTGGGCTCTGTTTTCAGGTGGCATCAAGGACCTTTCCCTGCCGAGGAGCTGGGAATTCCTGGCTGTGCCCAGTCTGTGCCCAGTGCCCACGGTGCAGAGGGCTCACCCAGCACCTCCCGCAGAGCCAGGCTGGGTTTTGGCAGCTGGGGAAATGCCTTTTCCTGCACGAGACAGAAGCAGGGAGAATAAAGAGATGAAAGTGTGGTGAGCTCAGACAGAGTGAAATAGCCCTGGGTGGTGGGGAGGGAGGGCTGGAGGTGTCAGCAGCCAAGCCTGGCTCGCTCTGCCCTGCGCTGTCGCTCCCCACGGAGCAGGACCCTGCATGTCGAGGCTCCGGTGAGCACTTGCCAAGCTGCCAGCAGCTTCCAGGCTCATTCTCACCCATTTGTGCTGCTTGGGCAGCACTACAAAAAACCCCAAACAGGCAGGAACGGGTCTGGTTCAAAGGGGAGTGCAGGAGGGTCAGGTGGAAGTTGGGTTTTTGGAGCTACTCCAGAGTCAACTCACACACACGTTGCTCCCACCTGCCTTCACTTGGGCCACCACTGAGTCCTGACTTAGGAAAGTGCTGTGCACCTGCCTCAGGGGGGTATGGATCTGCAGTATTCCTTTGATATGGGGCAAATTCTGCCTCATTCTCCTGCTGCTGACACTTTCCAGACCATGTTTATAATCTGAACGACTTAAAAATGCAAGTCCATCGTGGGAAAACGTCTTTGTCTAGAGCAGAGCTGCCAGCCTGTGGTGGTGGTGTTCTTCCCACCACAGTGGTCATTTAAGGTGCCATCAGATCCCATCAGTGGTTCTGTCACCAGAGGCTCATCTGGTCATGGCTGTTAAATTCCCTCATGGTGTCCAGTCATCCCTGCTCAGTTCTTAAGCATCCATGCTGGTCCCCTCTTCCTCTCCAAGACATCCCTCTCCAGAGCTGGAGAGATGCTGCTTTCATCCTCCCTGCAGCAAGGATGAGGACAGGGGCTGGAAGAGCAGCACTTCCCTTTCTCCACAGCCACCTCTCACTCTCCAGCAATCTGCTGGAAGAACCAAGAGCTGGCTCTGGGGTCTCTGGGGTGCCAGAAGGTCACAAAGGAGGCAGGAGAAGGAGAAGGGTCCAGCAGTCCCAACCTGGTCTACTCTAAGTCAGCCAGGAGCAGGCTCCATCCCCCAGCATGACTGGAGCAGCTGGGGACTGGCAAAGAGGGGTCTCCAGCCCAATGTGCTGCCACAGGACCCTGGCACTGATCTGGAGACTGTGATGCTCGGGGTGGCTGCTCGGGGAATCAGGGGCATTAGAGCTGCAAATGATGTTGGTCACCACTTTGCAGAGCAGGGGGTTTAGCTGTGGGCAATTCATGTCCCACAGAAGCTGGGGGAAAGAAAGCAATAATTGGAGCTCGTGCCCATTTAGAGTACCTTCCATCAGAGCTGAAGAACTGAAGCCTGTTTTTTCCATTGCAGAAATTATTTGGCCTTGAACCATCCAGACCTCACTTGCTATTCTGCAATTGAATAGAGCCTTTTGTGAGGATTTTTAAAAATAATTACTACAAAGCACTTCAAGAGGAATTCTGATTGTCGTCTAGTTTTCATTTCATGCTTTCATGACATTTTTGTTCAAGGATGAATCTTTTATGAAATGTCTGTTTTAGGTTACACCCTCCAGAACCTTATTATTTGCCTTAAAAATTCCATCAGGGGCAGGAGCATATTCTTTAAGCTCTCCCATTAGTATAACTAAATTCATCAGAGTAATATTACTATTCATGCAAAATAGGTGTCGTCTTTCTTTAAACCTCTTGGCAAGTGGTTAAACTGATTTTAACAAGTATGCAGTGCCAACTTCTTAAAGCTTTGAAAAGCCTGAAGATTCCCAGGCTGCAAAGGACTATTTACATGGTTAAAATTATACACATATCCCCTCTACTTAAAACTGTCCCCTCATCACTTAAGACCCTTGCAAATCCATTCTGACTTCAAAAGAAGGAAAAGTTCCTCTTCCAAGAATTTTTTTTTCTCCCTGTTTGCACAGCCCAGGCTTTCCAGGTTGTGAGAGCCACTGAGTTTAGCTCAAGGGCCAAGCTGAGCTCAGAGTTTCGTGGGTGCTTCTGCCATGGAGAGAGGAAATTCAAGGAAGGTCGTGTCTTTTTAATGCATATTGAAAACATAATTGTAGAGATAAAAGATTTTGGAGATGCCATTGTCCACTCTTGTAACACATCCCAAGAGCACAAGTGATGCCAGGAAATCCCGAGGGACACTTTCTCCTGAGCTCATTATCAGGTGTAGAAATGACACCTTGACTCCTTGGCTGTCCCCACCCATGGAAATCCTGCCTCCTTTCTTCAGTCTCTGCAACGAGTGACTCTGAATGACCCCGATGCTCACAAAAGGAGCACTTCAAAGTTGCATCCAAGATGAATTCATGGGAACTAATTGTTTTAATTCATAGCAATGTTGAGGGTGGGACATTTGCAAGTGTATTCAGGCAAGGAGCAGGAAGCCACAGCCGTGGGTAGCATGGGCAGGTGGAGCTACAGGGACAGAGCTCACCCAAAGGACCTGAAAGCTCTCCACAGAGTAGTAAATTTGAAATACCATTAAAAGATTAAAAGGATTGTTCTCATCTGAGATCTGTAAGTTATTGGACTGCACTGTGGGAGCTGCTCTGGCCTGAATTATGGCTCTTTATGACTTTCCCTCCCGGCCTGGAAACCTCTCGATAAATTCATTGAAATTCTGATTTTCCCACGGAGGTATCACAGTAATGTCAGGGAACCCTGTGTTTGTTCAGGGTCCTGTCTTGTCTCCAGTCTCAAGCCTGAGGAAGTTACTGTGCAGGAAAAAAGTAGGATTTGATAAAGTGTTCTGGCATGGGAACCACACAAGCTACATGCGTTCCTGCTGTACCCTTTAGTTTATTTTCTAACTGTTCTGAGCTGGGCTAATCTGCAAAACAGAGTGATGCTTTCAGGAAAATGCTGCAAGTCATATGCTAGGCATGCTTGTGGAAGTCCTCTCCTTTTTCCAAGCAGAAGTCAAAAAAACTGAGATGCCAACAAATTGCCTCGAGGTCGAAAGCCGCTCCGATCTTGTGTTTTCATCTGGGTCATTGCTGAAAAAATAAAGATACAGAGATGTAACATGGTGGGGGAGTGGGGTAAATGGTCAACCACAATGCACAGATGCAGATTGGGATCTAAATACCTTCAAAGTTCAGGAGTGCTCTGTATCCTGGGAGCTGGTTCAAAGCCATCTGGGGAATCCACAGCCCTGTCTGCTGTACTTGTTGTTGTACCTGTCTGACTTGCAGAGCAACCAGGGGAATATCTTTCTCGAAAGCCTCTCATTAGAGAAAATATGAATTACAGAAAGTAACTCAATACCTACCTAGGCTCCTTGCCATACTGCTTTCCCACTTTCTTCAAAGGAAAGTTATCCTGTATTTTGTGTGGATTCAAATCAACACACAAAGGAAAATATGCGTGTTTCTGAGCCCAGCAATCAGCTGGGAATCTGCACTGAGGGAGATGGAGAGATGCTGACTGCAACAGAGTCGGGTCAAAAAGTCTCCATCTTGATTTGCTGCTAATGTTTTCAAGATCAAATTTTGTTTAAGTAAATACAAAAAAGGTAGGAATTTTATGGAGCACTCGTCTGGTTGTGAAAAGCGTGCAGGCTGATGGAATGGCTTTTATTGGACTTCATGGGTGAGGCAGGAGGGTGATGGAGCTCGAGGCTGGAGTTGTTTTAAGGTCCCATCATTTGTGCGGCTTTGGGGTCCATCCCACAGAGCAACTCCAGGCCCAGGACTCTTCTCAGGTGCTTTTGTAATAAACACAAACACTGGGGAGAGCAATAACTGCAGTGTGCCTCAGTAAAGGGGTGCTGTGAGGTCTGCAGAGCCTAGTGATTTCTGTGTCTGGGCTCCGGAGCAGAGCGGGATCCGCGCTGGCCCCGCGCGTTTATTGTGTGCAGCACCTCGGGGTACCTGGGGTCTGAAAGGAAACTCTTTGATAACAAACCAGGCTCTGCACTGCCCATGAAGTGCCCTGCATTTGTTTGCAAGGCTTCTGAGATGTGTTTCATGGTTTGAATGGGGCCATTAGGAGAATCCCCAGCTGGGGCTGGGCTGGAACGGCTTCCCCAGGATGCGCAGGCAGTGAATAGCTGAGCTCCTCTGCTCCACTCCCAGCCTGGAGTGACCAGCTCATGACAGCACTAATTAAGAAGCAGACAACTCTCACTTTCAAAGCAAAGCTGCTGTCAGCAGGAGAAGGGAGAAATCCCTTTCCCGTGGCGGGAGGCTGGTTAGTGGGACAACCACTGGACAAAACCAAGGAAGCACAAAGCGCTCAGCCTGGCTCCCTCCATACAATGGGACGTGGATCTTTGAAATGTAAAAGTTACCTTGCCAAAGAGGAGAGAAGTGGTGAAGGACAGAACCAAATTGCACTGCTCTGGTATTTTATTTTATTTTTTTATTAAGGCTGTTTAAGGATCTTTAGAGCTCACTGATGTATTTATTATCATGGACTATTTATCTGCACATGCTAAGCCAGCTTGGACCAGGTGAGGCTCAGGGTGGATATGAGGAAAAATTCTTTCACTGGAAGAGTAGTTAAGCATTGGAACAGGCTCCCCAGGGCAACAGTGGAGTCACCACCCCTGGAAGTGCTCAAAAATAAAGTAGGCCAGGCACTCTGGGATATGGTTTAGTGGCCATGGTGGTATTTGGTCCAAGGTTGGACTCGGCGATCTTGGAGGTCTTTTCCAGCCTAAATGTTTCTGTGGGTCTGTGAATAGTGACATCACTGAGATCCAAAGAGAATTCCCTTTGTGCTGAAGGACTCTGGGGGTTTGTGCTGTGAGAGCTGGGGATGCAGACCCCCATCAGGGGTGAAAGGACCATGAGTGGTGTGGGGTCTCACTCCTGACAGGGTGGTAATGGGATGGGGCTCCCCAGGATGTGCCTCTGTCTGAGCTGAAGGCAAAGCTGTGATCTGTGAATTAACTTTTGGTGCCAGAAGAGATTTTCCCCTATTCCCTGGTTTCACGTGGAGGCACCACAAAGGAGCAGCAGCTGAGATCACCTTGAGGTGTGCTGGCTGTAAGGGCCAAGGACAGAACAAGACCTCCCCAGGAGCCTCAGGCTGGTGGGGCTTTGTCCCAGACCTGCTGCTGCTAAAAGTGAGGTTTAGGTGGGTTTTCAAAGTGGAGTTCAAATTTTTGCCTGGCCTTTCTAGAGCATCAAATGTTGCTGAGCCAAATCAAATCAAATCAAATCAAATCAAATCAAATCAAATCAAACCTCCCCCAGTGCAGCCCCGTGTGCAGGATCACCGTCTGAGGGTCCCGTGGGATGACAGGAGCACCAGACCTCTCAAACAGGTCATAACTGAGGTTTACAGGGACTCAGCCCCAGAATCCCATGTTTATCACCCCAAGGGCTACAAGTGGATCCATTTTCCCCTGAGTAAGGGCTGCAGCACCGAGCCTCAGTCCTGTGACCTGCCTGCAGGTAATCAGCGAGGGAGGTTGTGTTAATTAACCTCCTAACGTGTGACCAGGGAAATCTCACCTGGAATATCCATCCCCTGGGCACCTAAAGAGCAGAACAATGTCAACAAATTGGATGGGATTCAGAGAAGTGCAATAAAAATGATGAAAGGGCTGGGCTGATTTATGAGGAAGGATTAAAAGAGTTACATATGTTTAGCTTGGCAAAATGATGACTAAGGGTGGGATACGGTGTCTGTCTGCAAGTGTGAGAGGGGTGAGAATACCCCGGGAGGATGGGAATTATTTAGCCTGGTTCAAGTGGGAATAATAAGATTAAATAAAGGAAATAATCTTTGTGACTGGGTAGAAGGAAAAATTCTTCAGAGTTGGAGACCAGTTCCCATGTGGAATAATCTCCCAAAGGAAATAGGTGAAGCCTCACACTTGAATTGTTAGAGGGGCATTAGGGGAGCAGAGCACCAGGGCAAACAACACATGAGGTGGAAATGCCAATTCCTGTGATTCCAGCCATGCCATGAGAGCAGTTAGGACATTTATATCCAGCCATCAGCCAATGCTTTGATGTGGGCAAGAAAACAGAGGGGGCAGAGGGGGGAAAAAAAAGCCCCAACCAATCCAACAAAAAATTGTACAAATTTTCTACATACTTAAAACTGCAAATTCAAAAGGGAAAGAAATTCAAACCATTAATGCAAGCTTCCCAAGGAGTGCCACTGCCAGGGAAGGGTTGTGAAATCCCATCCCATGGCACGATGGGGGAAGGAGTGACCTCCTGCATTCAGCAGTGCTGTGAGCACAGCCCTGAGCCCCTGCGTGACAAACCCACTCAGGGTCGGGTGGGAACCAAAAAGAAGCCATGAGCAGGCTCCCAGTCACCCTAATGGCTCCTTATTTGCAGAGTGCTAACAATAATTAAAAGAAGAAGGTTTTTCCCCCTGTAACTGTGAAAAGAAGTAAAAGGGGGGAACAAAAAAAAAAAGGTAATAATACGAAGAGAGCAACTCCACGTTACAAACAAGAACCATATGTTGACTTATCATGGGAAATATGTAAATACAGGCTGGAGCTGATCCGGAGCACATGTTGTTAGTCATGAAGCAGCTATTTAAAATTCCACGGCTGGATCATTAACTTCACAGTATCCTTTATGGAAGACAAGAGAGGGCAAATAATCAGAGTGGCACAGCAAATAGCCTTTTTCTGGAGAGATCTCATTTAGCTGGGTTTTACAGGAAGCCCTTTGTGATCTGTCAGCTGAATCAGAGTGGGGTGTCCTCTGCGCTGGTGAACTGGGATGGCTTTCTGCTGCACCACTAACATGTCCTGGCTCAGGAATCCCCCTTGGATTTGGATTTGTTTTGCTCCCTGGGAGCAAAACAGCCGCAGGAAGCGCTGACCAATGGCTCAGCCCTGGGTCCCATTTGGAACGTGGTTTACCTGGAAGGATGAGCTGTGTGATCACACAGAGGAAGGTTTGTCCTGAGCTTTCTCTAAAGCTATGGCTGTGCAGAGCTGGTGTTCACATCTTTGCTTTGCTGAGTATTTTCTTAGTCATCCTGGGCAGGTCACTTCTGCCTCTCATCTCTTTCTTTGCCTCAGTCGATCCAGACAAGACGAGCTCTCTCTAGGGCCAGCTGTGATCAAAGGAGGAATAGATTGAAAGAGATTCCATAATTAGGAAAAAACCTCATAAAATGCAAGAAAAGAGATCCTGGACCCCAGAGAAGGCTCTGCCTTAAGCAAACTCTTTAGAGCAGGGAGAGGATGGGTTGGGACTGACGCAGTCACCGGGACTGGCATCGCCTTGTCCCTCCTGGGCTGCACAAGGACAAAACCCCCCAGAGCCTGTTCCTGTGCACCCTGTTTGGGTGGTTTTGTGCAGCAGCACCTGCAGAGAGGCCTGGACAGAGGCAGGGCTGAGCAGGCTGCAGGGGTGACATTGCTAAGCCTCTAAATTGGGACCAAACCCATCCATTTCCATCCCAGAACACTGGCAGGAAGCAGCAGTTTGCAAAAGTCCTGATTTGCACATGCTTGGGTATTGCTCAATGGCTTAAGAAAAAGAAATTTTTAAAAAAACCCAAAAACATTTCTGTGCCATCCTGGAGAAAATTCAGAGCCTGGCTAGGTCAGATGAGAGCTCAGCAGTGCCCAGTGTGAGCCAGGGACCCCATGGATATCCCCAAACAGAGATTTGGGTACTGGCTGCTCTCTGGGAGTGCTCCACAGGATGAGCTTATTTTGGTGGAGATGAGAAGGGCTGAATGCAGGAGCAGCTCAGGCCCCACCACAGCATCCATCTCCATGCTCCTCAGGGGCTGCTGAGAGGTGCCAGCAGCCAGAGAGACCCCCTGGCATTTGGAAAAGTCTCTACAGACTTTATTATGGGGCAGAACAATCTGCTTAACAAGATTTCCCCATAGATCTGAGTATTTTTGCTGTTTTTTGGAGGGACAGAGGGAAAGGGAACGACTTTGATCACTCGCTGCTGGGGCAGCAGCTCCTGGGTGGGTGTGACTTGGCCAAGATGCTTCAGATCTGCTCTGAGCATCTTCAGTGAGTGCCCTGACATCCCCAAAGCTGCTCCAGCATCACTCCCAACCCCTCATCCCTCCTTCAGCCCTGAGGGCATCACCCAAACCCCCCGAGCCCACGTGCCCTGCACAGGTCAAGTGCCACCGATGCCATCTCAGGGCAAGGCTGGGGATCAGAGCAGACAAGCAGCACGAGGACAGGGGAAGAAAGGAGTCTGGGGGAATCAAAATCATCAAAAAGTTGTTGGAAGAAGGGAGAGCTGAAGGAGAAGCTTAAAGGAAGCCATTAATATTAATTCAGGGAGATAACAGGAGTTCAATGACCGCATGAAAGAGCAGAGAAATCACAACTGTGAGTGCAGGAGCCACGGAGGCAGATGGGGCTGCTCTGGGATGCTGCACACTGAACAAAATGCAGTTGTTCAGCTCTGGAGAGCTGTATCTGGCCTTTGGGCACTGCAGGGGATGGTGACAGGGGGGATCCAGGAGAAGCAGGGCTGCAAACCTGCTGGGGCAGCTTCACGGGGTGTCCCGGTGCTCTCGGCTCAGCCTGACCCCAGGTTACAGCTCAGAGTTCAGGTTTCCAGCTCCCTGTGTGCTGTACCAGACAGGGGAGCACTCAGCAGTCCCAGGGGTCAGTGCAGGGCTGGGATCCTGCCTGTGCCCCACATCAGTGGTTAATTAATGGTTAATTATGTGCAGAGCTGGGACCTGCTGCACTGGGGGAGCTCCAAGCCCCAGGATGAAGCCAGTGGAAGGTGAGGTCTGGTAGTGACGATCCTCTCCTCTTAGAAACCCACCCAAAACACAGCCCAGCCTCTCCTGAGAATGCACAGACCCAGGCTGGAGGAAAATTGTACCCCCCAGCAGTGTCAGCTCAGGGTTTTTCTCTGCTTTACTGCCAGATCAGGTGCCTGAATTGCCAGGTGCAGGTGTGTTATCCAAACTGCCCCTTGCTGTATCCTCAGAGAGTGCCTGGCTGTGAGGCTCAAAGCCCCCAGGAGAGCCCTGCAGAGAGCTGCTGTCCCTCACTTTCAGTGTCTGACTTCCCCCTGCCTGTCTGGGCTCTGCCTCTTGTTTGTTTTTCATCCCTGTTATTGCCTTGTTTTCTGTTCAGCCCCCTCAGCTCTCCCAAAAGAGACAACACTCCCTTTTTATCAGTATTAGGATTTTCCTGTGCTTTTGCTGTTCCTGTAGAAGTCCAGGTGGGCTTTGGAGGAATGATGGATGGGTCTGCAGGAGAGGATTTGCTGGGCTGGGGAGCAGGGACTGGTTGGTGATGCTGCCAGGAGCATGTCCCCACCGTGTCCCCACCGTGTCCCCACCATGTCCCCACTCTGTGCCAGGCATTGCACCCACCCTGAGGCCACACCAGCCCAGGCTGGATCACAGTCAGTGTCCTGGCTTTGCTCTCCTTTCTGTCCATGTTCAGTTTGAGTGGGAATCACAAAACTGTCATCTTCTGTCTTCCCAGTGCTTGAACTGACAGCCTAAGCCTGCCTTATTTTATGCCTCTTGTTTAATAAGTCAAGAGTATCTTTGTTAAAACAATATGTAGTGCACAAATGCGGCAATTCCCCAGCCAGGCAGCACTGGCAGGGTTCCCACTGTCCCTTTTGCAGTAAAATCACATGAAAAATGCAAAAAGTTCACAAATATGAACCTTAGGGTGTGTTAGCAAAAGCAACCAGCCCCAGCAGGGTGTTGATATGGGGCAGGCTGTGCCCAAGTGTCCCTCCAAGCCCAGTGGGTGGCTGCAGTGGGGATGAGGTTGAGATGACCCAGGAGTGATGTGGGGCAGGGATTTGCATTGCAGCCCAACTTTTGGGGGCCTGTGGGGCACAGGAGCTTCTTGAGAAGCAATGGACAAACAGGCAGGAAGCTGGAACTGAACCTCTGGCTTTGGGGTCTCCTGATAACAGAGTTTTTTTAAACTTCCATGATATTTTGAGAGGAAGCAATATTTGCTCTTTTGTTGGGTGGTTTGTTTTGGTTTTTTTTTTTTTTCCTTGAGTTTTGACAGTTCTGTTTCACTGGGGCACTTTTATGAGGAGCATTTTATTATTTTACTGTGTTATTCATCTGCATTTTAACTGCACACAATAAAACTTGAAAGCTCCCAGCAGAGAAAATCATATAGTACTTCCCATCCTGTCCCACTGGGGATGAATTGCTGGGGTCACATCGTTTGTCAACAAACAGGGCTGAACCCTTTGTAAGAAACACTGATTTTCCTGAACTATAAAAGTGACGACTTTTAATTGGTGTTGTTCAAATGGTTACATTTAACCTGCCTTCATTTGGGTGTGTTTGGGAAGGAGCTGGTATTGTTTGGAGGCAGGATGAGTGAGACCCAGATCACCAAGTGTTCTTGGTGAAATGTGTCATCCCAAAATCCCTGATCTTGCTGAAGTGTATCATCCCAAAATCCCTGATCCAGGTGAAATGTGTCATCCCAAAATCCCTGATTTTAGTGAAAGTTGTCATCCCAAAATCCCTGATCTTGGTGAACTGTATCATCCCAAAATCCCTGATCTTGGTGAAATATGTCATCCCAAAATCCCTGATCTTGGTGAACTGTATCATCCCAAAATCCCTGATTGTGGTGAAAGTTATCATCCCAAAATCCCTGATCTTGGTGAAATGTGTCATCCCAAAATCCCTGATCTTGGTGAACTGTATCATCCCAAAATCCCTGATTGTGGTGAAATATGTCAACCCCAAAATTCCCAGCCAAATGCTTCTGGGTAAATCCCTGGAAAACTCCCCTGTGAAGCTCTGGGGGGTTGGAGAGAATTCCCCATCCAACACAGAGCAAGTCCAGGGGCTGAGCCCCCCCTGAGCCTGGCTCCTCACCCACCCAGACCCACACACCAGGATTCCATCCCACAGTCCTGCCAGAACCAGCTAATCCTGCAGAAAACAACCCAAAATTCATCTCTGTGCCAGAGTTTAGACCTTCAGGTCTCTGTGCACGAGCTCACATCAACATCTTGTGCTTGAAGCATTTTGGTCTGTAAATCACTTTACCCTCCACTTCTCTGTGGCTCTCCCTTGCCTGAGAATCTCTTTCTCCATGTAATTATTAAAGAAAAAAAAAAAAAGCCAGTTAAAGTTCTCATGCAGAAAGAGAAGCAGCTCAAATTGCATCCAGAAAATAAAAAAAAAATGTATTCTTCTAGGAAAACATCATCTCTCCATTCCTTCTGCCCGCCCCCAGCTGATATTTAAGGGATCAGGGGCAGCACTGCAAGGCAGCATTTAAATCAGCCCAGCTTCATGTATTCCTGCACCTGTGTTTCTCATCAAACCTGCTACCAAAAGGACTGGTTAAAAGTGCTTTGATCTGACTTTAAATATCCCCAAACATCAGGAACTGGAGGTATTTTAATCTGATTTTACTGGAACTGCACCGATTTAAGGAAAACAGAGCCCAAAATTAAGTTCATATTTTCCATCAGTACCTGGAGCTGGGATGGAGATTTTTGCTGGGAGTGGGGATGGCAGCAGGACAACTTCAGCTCTGCACTGTGGCTGTGGCTGGCTGCAGGAGCATCTTTGGAGCAGCACTTTGCCATCAGCTGTGCACAGGAAGAAATTTTCTGCTCCTTAGTTTTCTTAGAAATTTTATGGTTTTTTTTTTTTTTTTTCCCTCTTCAGTTTCTCTCCCCACTGCATTTAAAATGGGAGTTTATCTCTGTAAGCACAAAGCAGGTGACACATTTTCACCTTGTTCTTCACAGCAAACATCTCCTCAGTCTGGAGGATGCTCTTCTCTGTCCTCATCCAATGTGGCAGCTCTGATGCAAAATCCTGAGTGTGACTGCAGTGCTCAGGGCCTGATCTCACCTCCACCTGCCCTACTCCATCACACATCAAACCCTTTTCCCTCCAGGGAGTCCTGGAAGTCCTCTCTCCATCCTTCCCCACCCTGCTGCAGCTTGCAGCCCTCTGAGCACGGAGAGGTTCTCTGGAGCATCTCTTGTTGGCTCCCAGCCATGTTTGTAGAGCAGGACCCAGCCAGAAACTCAAACAAGCCCCATTTGTTGCCTCACATGCCACCTTCCCTCCCCTCTGGAGGTGTGAGGGCTTTGCCATGACTCTGTTTTTAGCTCTTTCCCTCCGATGTCACCTGGCAGCACCCCTGGCACTCGGAGCTGAGGATTCAGCCTGGAGAGCAGCTTTAATAAGGAGCTTATTCTCAGGCTACCTGCTCAGCAGATGTTTCTGTTTGTTTTGGTTTATGTTTACTTTAATTCTGCTCCTAATGTGCCTTTTATAACATCTTCTGGCAGCACTTCCAGACCCCTCTGTTGTTAAAGGCAGAGCCTGGGCGGCTCGGAGCTGTGTTATCTTCAGATCTCTGCAGTTAGACTTCAGAACTCGCTAAAACACTCAGCTGCAAGCCTTTTTCCCAGGACAGCAGAGGATTTTCCCAGTGCTCCTGTGTGTCTGCTCTCCTTGCCCTCGCAGGAATTGGGGCATCTTGCTGTGAGCAGCCCAGCTGCCCCTTCAAAGCACTGCTCTTCCCCAGCCACGGCCAACAGCACCAAGCTGCAACACGCTGCAGATTCCCCCACTCCTGGATTGAAAACCCTTGGCTTTAAAAAGCAAGAATGTTTTTTTGGACAGATGAGGCTGGCTGAAGGAGAAAGAGATGTGTAAGCACAGAAAAGAATGAGCCTGCTCTCGGTGTGGTGGTGGGCTCATCAAAAATAAGATGTGTGCCCAGACAGGGCAGGCTGGAGGATTATCTCCCATCCTGAAGGGGGAAAAAAAAAGACTTTTGGTTTCTCAGTGGCTGATTGTTTGGCTGGACATTGATTGAGAGCTGAGGCTCAGATAAAGGCTTGAGGGTTGGCGATAATATCAAAAAGGCAGTCGGAGTCTGGGGCCAGCCAAGTTGTCATTTCCTAATTCTGCTGCTGCTGTCATCCAGCCTTCTGGGGCACTGGAGAGTCTGCAGTGAACTGCTAAAAAGTGTTTTAAAAAATCGTGGCAAACTCTTATTCCAGAGTGGTTCTCTCCACCACAGCCCCAGCTCAGCCTGCTCTTGGATATTGTGCTAAACTTCAGCATTTGATCAAAAAAAAAAAAAAAAAAAAA
>VXAC01003950.1:13199-43120 GCA_013399225.1 Rhipidura dahli
AAAAAAGGGAAAAAAAAGAATAAAAAAAAAGAAGATAAAACACATAGGTAGAAATCAATGGAGCCTTTAAAGGCTGTGCTGTGAAAAAGGCTGCACTTCGCTGTTGTCTTTCTGAACCCTGTGAAATGCTGGGAAACTGTTTTTAATAAACAAGAGTTCAAACAGTGGGGCTCCGTAGCCAACAGTCACGCCTTAAACTCTAAACTTTACATGAAAACTCTCAGATCCCTTTGAACTCTTTTTTTTTTCTTCCCTGGCAGAGGATTCCAGTGTTTATGCATTTTTTTGAGATTGCTGGCGGGATCATGAGGAGGGTTTTAATATTTTTTTTAAACAGTCTCCTGCCTTCAGAAACCATTAATGCCCACTAAGAAACATCAAGGCATTGCTTTGAAGTGCCTTCTGGCTACAGCCCTCTTACACTCTTTGGTTACTGTGCAATCAAATAATTAAATGGAGTCTAAAAAAATTGTTTTACCTGGTAATTAAACACCCCACACTGGACAGTTGCAAGGGGTTTTAAAGGCATTGCAAATCTACAAAGACTTGAAACACAAAAGCACTACATGCTCCTAGAATAAGTGAGTAGACACTTTTCTCCGTGCTTTGGCAATCTTTCCCACTGGCAAGGTGAGGGCTCTCCTTCCTCTTCCCCTCGTATCCAAGGTCAGGGCAGCGAATCCCAAAGGAGAAAGGGCAGAGCAGAGACTCATAAATTAGCAAAGCTAAAAACTCTTGAACGTTTCTTTTTTTTTTTTCTTTTCCTCATTTGTTTGTTTGCTTTGGAATAAACAGCAAGGAAGAAAAAAAAAAAAAAAGCTGGAAATAGTCTTTTTGGCTACTCCATCAAATGTTGGATGTTGGGCCAGCAGCCATCCCAAAGGCCACGGAGCACAGTTTGGATGGGGGCTGTGTGCGGGCTCCGGGGGCTCGGATTTGGGAGCCCCGGGATGAGGTGCCCCCCATGCCTGGCAGGACCTGCTCCAGCCCACCCTCCTCTGCAGAGCTGGGGCAGAACAGCTCAGTGACAGCTTCCAAAGAGAGAGGTGGGGGCTGCAATGGGTGAGTGGGGTCCCGTGGCCAATAATAATTCCCTGTCTGGGAGGAGAGGGCGAGGGACAGGGCGAGGGCCACCTCCACCTCCTCTGCTCCCATGGAAACTCCTCTCCCTTTGGATGGGAGCTTTCTGAAACCTGCTTGTTTCACTTCCCAGAAGTTAGCTGAGAAAGTTTTCTCTGGTTCCAACCTAAATTGGCTCTTCCTTCCTGGAGCTCAGCTTTGATCTGGGCATTTGAATCTCAATTCGAAACCCCAGAGCCTTGTCTGGTTTTAGCATGGCAGCACCATAGGGAGGGTTTAACCCCTCCACAGCTGTTCCAGGCTGAGTGGCCTCTTCACTGACCACTTCATCAGCTGTCCTCTCATTATTCCTGAGCCACCTTTGGGTACCAGCTGCTTTCCCAGCCTCATTCCCAGGAGCAGTGTCCGATCCCCAAACCTGACCTTTGCCTCTGTCCTGCTGGGGCTGGAGGAGGGTGGTGGGTTGGTCCCTGGAGGTGAAGACCCTCAGGTGTGTGATCCTTTAACCTTTGTACCCAGGGAGGAGAGACTTCGCTGCAGAATGTTTTGGAAAAGGATGCTGTGTTTGTAGAGACACCAGAGAGCTTTAGGGATGTAAGGAATGCAGGGAACAGGAGCTTTGAGAAAGGCACCAACCTCTCGTTCCGAGCTCAGCCAGGCTGCTGCAGCCACCTGCGAGTACTTTGAAGGGGTGGAGGGATTTTGGTGGACCCGGTGCTGTCCCTGTTTTAGGGCTGGATGAGACCTTGAGGGGTCAGCTGGGCTCCCATGCTGGGACAACACAGAGGGCACAGCTCTGTGAGAGGGGACGGGGGAAGAGCCGAGGTAGGACCACCCCTGCCACGCATCCCATTTATCCTTTGGCTTTTGAAGGATTTGGGGGGAACGAGAGCTCACTTTGAGCCAACACAGCAGAAGCAGGAGGAAGGGGAAGGTGAGGAGAGCTGCCAGGGCAGTGGGAGAGGGGAGCAGGGAGCCGGGAGTGCTGCGACTGCAGATGAGGAGGCAGCGCGGGCGCCGTGCATGAGCAATGACGAGGCGGTGGTTTCAAAGCAGGACGAACTGTAGGGTTCAGAGATGTTCCAGACTCCTGCAGGGCCCAAGACAAATGTTGAAAGCCAGGATTCCCAGAGGGTCTTTCTGTTTTCTTTTTTTAAAAAAATAATAATAATAATAAAAAAAAAAGGAGATCTACCTGTCAAATCTTATCGTGTGAAGAGCTGAATTAAGGGAGGCAAGACTTAATGGGCTTTCTTCCCTAAAAATAGATCTTCTCATGAAAGAGATGAAGGGCATTGCCCAGGGAGGTCAGCCAAAATTGTCTGAAATTATGCTATCACCTAGATCTGATGTCCAAAATTAGCCTCCTCTCTCACTCCGTGAGTTCAGTGCTCCCTGAAGATTAAATGCACCACAACACTCATTTAATTTAAAAGAGAGGCTGAAACATATGGCAGGCCATGGTTTAAGTGTTAGAAAAATTCGTCCTGGAACTCTTCATTATGATTAGTAAGATGCTAATGAGGGCAAGGGGGAAAGGAGTGAATGTGCAGGGCTGTGTGGGGAGGCTGGGCAAGGCTGCGGGCAGGAATCGGGGACATGGCTGGGAAGAATGGAAAGGACCTGAACCAGAGCTGCTCTCACCATCCAGAACTGGTCTGATCTTTTTTCAGAAGAGGAAGGAAGATGATTTGCCTTAAATAATTCCCCAGCCTCCAGTGTGTGGGTGTTTTCTGGGCTCTGTGATTAAGAGAGAGCATTTGAAAGCAATGGGATAGGAACCTAATTTAAAGACAGTGCTCCTTTCTTTTTTTTTTTTTTCTCCTTTTTAATTAATCTGAGGTTGTTACTGGAATGGAGCAGTTGGATGAAGGTGTTTGAGGAACATGAGGTTAATGGAAGGTGAAAGAGGAAGGGAATACAGCTGCCAGTATGAGGCAGGCAGAGTGTGAAGCAGCAGATGCTCCAGCCCAGCTGACTGGTGGCTGACTCATGGAGTTAGAGGGGAAAAACTCCCAGGGCAGGGGGGAGAAACAACCTCAGGGAGACCTGAGGAAGACTGGGGGCAACTGGGCATGTTCCTGATCCCAGCACCTGGGAAAAAGAGGGAGGTTCTGTGGTACTTCACCAGTGCAGAGCATCCTCCCATCACTGGTGCCTTTTAAAGTAACGTGCAGTACCTCTGATGGCGAAGGGAGGGAGGATTTTATTTTTATATTTTATGTTATTTCAAGCTCATGATCTTGAGGACAATCTTTGGATGTTTTGCACCGTTTGGGCCAGGGGATGCCAAACATTCAGTGCAGAGAAAGAACAAAACTGCCTCACTGTGTCTGCTGTGCCCAACCCAGGCCAGCAGAGAGGCCAAGGGCTGGGAAGTTTTGTGCATCCAAGTGCAGCCTGGCTTTTGCTGAGGAAAACCAAATGAAGGCTTCCAGGGTCCTTGTCCCCCCCTCAGAGAGGAGAACCAGCCCTGCAGCTGTCCCTCCCCACTCAGCCCATCCCCTCTCCCCACTGCCTCCAGCCTTGATTTGGGATGGAGCAAGACCATTGTGGCTCATCGCCACACGCCCCAACAGATTCCAGCTGTGAAACACTTGGGAAAGTGTTTCCTTTTCCCAAAAAAATGCCTCAGGGCTTGCTTATGATTCCCAGCCTCCAGGCTCCACATCCCAAATGCTCCCAAGGACTGTTAAAGGTCCATCAACACATTTGAATTGGGCAGTAGCCGGGGCTGGTGTTTTTGTTGGATGGTGACCCGGAGCCAACATGCGGCTTTGAAGCTCCTCTGGCCACCACTCACCCCGGCAATTATCCACCACCAGCAGAGGCCACCTAGCTCTGTGGGTGCTGTGGGGCTTCAGGAGCATTTCCAGGCTGCTTGGAACACAAAAAATGTGCCAAGTGTCAAGAATTGGAGCGTGTGGAGTGGCTGGGGACCTCCTGCTGCAGTGCTCGAGCCCTGCTCAGGTTTGCTCCTGCAGAGCAGAGCTCCTGCTATTGATGCTTCTCCTCTGCAAGGACCCAAACCAGGACATTTTAGGTCCACCCTCTGGAAAAGGATCCATGTCAGGGTATTTTGGATGCCTCCTCTGAAGAAAAGACCCAAACAGGGATATTTTGGGTCCCTCCTCTGTCAAAGGACCCAAACTGTAACATTTTGGGTCCCTGCTCTGGAAGGACCTAGCACAGGACATTTTGACACCACGAGCAGCTCTGTGGGCACCATTTTTCTGCATCAATTTACACAGTTTTTGTTAAACCTGATAAACTTCAGCTAAACTTAAAAAAAAACCCCACTTGGGTCAAAATAAGGTTCTTACTCCCTCTCAATCTTCTGTACTGTGCAAAAAAAAAAAAAAAAAAAATTGTTGGATGTTACTTCCAAGCTGTAAGAGCAGAACTTTCCCACGCTGCCTCTCCATTTAGCAGGGAACATGCCAGACCTGTAATCACGATCTTTATCCCGAGACAAGCTAAAAAACAAAATGTTTCTGAACTGCTGAAGGTAGGTGAACATTTTTCAGAGTGTCACATATTAAGGTGGTGTCTAACGAGCTCCATGTCCCACTTATAATTGAAACAGAAGAGAGTATTCACTTTTCATTCATTTTAAAAAGACTATTCAAATACCCTTTCATCTCCACTAAACAGCCTGCCATGTATTTGAAGCCATTTTATATATTGTTTCTACAGACATCCAAAAAAACAGAGGTGAGTATTTTGGAACATTGATAGAAAGATGCAAAGGCTTGTGAGGCACTGAATGGCTTCAAGCTGCCTCAAACACATTCATCTTCCCAAGAAGAATTAGGCACAGTGTGATTCATTTTAATAGCAGAAGAAAAATAATACTACGATGTAGTGCTAAGTTCCCAACCTTTGATGGCAGACTAAAAAAAGAGAGAGAGGGGGGAAAAAAAAATCTTTCTTCCCTTATGTTGTTGAAGTCTCCCTACACCCATCCGTTATGTCCAGCTTATCAATTAAGATGAACCCCATGAACTTCAGATGGTTTTTTTAAAACAAGGCACCATCCATTTAAATGTGTAAAACTGCCTGCAGCTCCCTTGAACTGCAGGATTCAGTCCCCAGCTCTGTGTACTCAGTGTGAAGTTGAGCCCTTTGATACAAGTTTTACTGATGTTTTAAATGAAGTCTTCTCAAACACACAAAATAACCCAGATAATTTAAAACCTCACAGAAAAAAATAGGGTGGGGAGAGGGGAAGGAAAAGAAAAAAAAAAAAAGCCCAAGTCAGAGCCATTGGTGAGGCAGAAGCAAAGGGCTGGCTCTGGTTACCAACAGGACAGACCAAAAGCAGCTCCACAATTGCTCTCCCAGCGTTTCTCGCTCGAGCTGGGGAAGGTCTGGGTGACAGCTGGGAGACAAATCCATCCCTGGGCTGGGCAGCTCCCCCGAGGAGCAGATGAGGCTCCTTCAGCTCCAGAACAGGGTTTGGACCAAAATATGGGTCTGAGGGAAGGCACACAGGGAGGAGCTCCCCGGGCTTGTCCAGCTCTGGCACACCTCACCCCAGCTCACCTTGGCCAGCGTGAGCTTTACAGAGCTGGGCTGTGCCCTGAGCTTCACTAAGCTGAGTTTACTCAGCTTTGGGATGCAGGTGAGCAGTCCCAGCTCAGTCACATCTGGGCAAGGCCGTGACCATCCCCAAAACCCAACACCAAACCCACCCCACGTGCCCGGAGAGGAGCTCCAGCCTGAGGAGCACCACATCCCTTGGGATGTCACACCCTGGCTCCGTCAGGTGAGCTCAGCAGGGCAGTCTGCAAGCACAACCAGGCTAAATTTGCAGGTGGATTACCTGAAGGAGCTGTAAATTATTTAATCCTCACACTGAGGAGCAGCTCCAGCCTTTGCCTTGCCTCCTTCCCAGCAAGAACAGCCCTTGCCAAGGCAGGGAGAAAGAGGGCAGAGCTCACCAGTTCTTTCCAGTTATCACCACAGATGAAGAAAAACCCCTTTTAAGGCATTAAAGGTGAAAAAAAAGGTCAATACAATATTAATTTGAAAAATATAAAATTTTAATAAAGGCTACATCTCTTAATTACAATAATTATTGTACCAAGTAATTTTTTTTTTTTAAATGAAACTCTTTATAATGCATAATTTACAGTATAAGTAGAACAAAATGCCATGGCAAAAGTCATGAGTACAGGACTTGTAATAAAAGGCATAAAATATATTTGTACATAAACCCCTTAAAGAAGCAAGGGAAAGCTTGAACCCTGAATATAGGGCGACGCATGGTCTGTAACTCCATGCAGGCACAGGTACTGTACTGATTCAATTTAAAAAACACTAGAGATAGTGTATTAATATTTCCACCATACGTTTTCTACAATATATACAGACTTACACGAAGTAGCAATGGCAAACAGAATGCACAGATTAACTTAATCAACACAACAAAAACCCCAACTGTTGAAATGCAACGTCCTTCTCGGGAGTGGGTTGGTTCTGCCCCCAAAACCCCACCCCACAGAGCTCCAGAGCCTCGGCCCACATCTCCCCCACGGCCTCACGTGGGTGTTAAGGTGGAGGCAGAGAAAAAAACCCCAACCCAAAAAAAACCCCAAGCAAACTCCACCGGGCCAGGACTGACGTGCTGCACGGCGAGCCTCGAGACACCAAGTAGTGCTAACATTGAACAGCTAAAAACCTCAGCTCTGTGCAAGCCACGAGGGCTTTTAACCTTGTGCTGTGCCAAACACGGACATGGGAATGGGATGGCTCCTTCTACAGCTCTCCCAGGCTCGGGGTTTTGCTCTGCCTTGGACACCACTGAGAGCAGCAAAGCAAAAGCCTCGCCCCGCCGAAATCCATGGACAAAATAACCTGTTGTTGTTGTTGTTGCTATATTGCAGCTAAATAGAGTTAATGTTTAAGACCTTTATTTCAAATTAGAGCAGCATAGATTAAAATGCACTGGTCTCTAGATGAACGGTAGGACAGTATTCTTATTTTGGCTTTTATTATTATTATTATTATTAATATTATTATTATTAATATTATTTCTTTAGGAAAGTTTTATCTTCACTCGGAGAAATACTGGGCATGACCTCACTCCTTCCCTCCTCCCCCTTCAAATAAAAAAAAAAAATCATCACGAATGCACTCACTGCCGAATTCCTAAATTTTAGATAGTGGAAAAAACGTAAAAAAATAAAATAATCCTTCCTCCCCTCACCCCACTTCCCAGCCCCTCTCTTCTCCATTGTTAAAGCAGCATATCCAAAAACTGGACTTAAGGGAAAACAGACTGTTCAATAAATATCAATAAGGATTACTGTTAAGGTAAGCTATACACAGTTTCTCTTAGTCCATAGATTTCAGATCCCCAGGAAATCATATATTATGTATGGAAGTCTCTCAAACACGGTCTGCATCTCCAATAGCCAACAGTGGTCATGTTTCTAATAAATAGTCCAGGGTTTTTATCATCTCAGTACCCAACTCATGAATAATAAATGCCATTCTTTTCCTCTAAGGCTAATTCAGCAAAGTCTTCACCGACTTCACTTTTTTTCTTTTTTTTCTTCATTGGTTCATAACTTTTCCTTCAGAGCTTTTGTTTTTTTCCTCTTCCCTTGTCACTGCTACTGCTGCGTGGCCAAAGACTTCTCTAGCTTAACTTTCCTGAGGAAGCACAGGGGCCATCAGTCGATCCTTTCCACCTTCCCGAGGATCCTTCCTTCGTACATGGGCAGGATGCTCTCGTCCTCCCAGACCTCCTCGAACACCGCGCCGCAGTCGAACTCGTCGCTGGCTTTTTTGAAGTAGTATCTGTGGCACAGAGAATTAAAAGATGGTTTTAAAAAAGAATAAAATAAAAAAAAAAAAGGAAAAAAAATCAAAAGGTAAAAAGCAAAGGATGCTTTGTTTGCTGGTTCTTTTACAACCACGACAGCTCCAGTTTCTCCCTCCTAAGGATGCTCCTCCAGGAACACCTCAGGGGTGCTCAGGTCCGGCGACTTGAAAGCATCCCCAGGGCTGCAGGGATGCAATGGGATGGAAGGAGCAGGGCTGTGAATGCTCCTCAGGGGTGCCAACAGCTTCTCCAGTGAGGAGATTACAAACACTGGCAGTGGATATCCCCAGCCATAAAGAAAATTAGAAAGCACGGTGATTTCTGGTCAAATATCTCATTTAAAAAATAAATAAATAGGATTTCAAAGCCAAGCATTCTTGAAGTTCCCCTCTCTCCCCACCTCCTTTCTTTCATGTGTTTTCTTGTTTCAAAGCTGAAGCCCAACATTAAAATTAGCAACTGTTATTAAAAGGATGGATTAAAAGCAAACCCATCCCAAGCTTCCTGCAACGCAGGAGCTGAAACTCTGCGGTGTTCCCGCTGGAAAAAACATCCCAGACTCGGAACAAGCCCGTTCTCGGGTCCATGCTAAGTGACAGAAACTCCTGCCCTTGCTTCCCGAGGCTGGGGAGCAGTGGGAGAGGCTGGTGCAGCCCCTGGGCCGTGACACGGGGAGGTCAAGTAGCAGTGTCCTGCATTCCTGCTCTTTTGCTCCGGGTCCTTAGATCATGAAGCCAACGCTCCCGGAGACAAAAAGCACCCCCACCCCTCCTGTGTCAAACAGTAAGGACCCCTCTATTATCCTGAATTAGACCGTTCAGCTTCTTGATTAAAGGTTCCTTTTATCCCGTTTGGAGCTTTCTTCCTTCTAAGGCTGCTTAATTGCATATGCACAAATGAAGGGCTTCCATTCAGAGGGGTAGCATTTAGGGAGTCTGTCCGTCTGCCGCCCAACACCTCCTTGGAGATGCCTGCTTTCCCTTGGAAAAGGGCTCTGCCATCTGATTGCCAGCGATGGAAAATGTTCCATCAGATGGATTACAAAGAAAAAAAAAATATATATTTATCTATTAAAAAAAAAAAAATTACATAAAAAAAATTAACCCCTCCCCTGTAGTTTCCAGACAACTTGGGCTGGAAGATGTTTGTCAGGGGAAAAGGGGGTTGTAATTATGATTTTCTTGAGGATGGCAAAGGAGATCAAATGAAGCTCACTTTTACTGCTAAAATGGGAAGAGCCACAGCAGGGCCCTGGAATCTGACATTTTTATTTAGTGACTTGTTCTGTGGTGCATTTTTGAAATAGTCACATTGCCCTGCCAATCTCTTTATTTTCAGGGTACATTAAAATTATCTTGGTAGGTGGATAAAAGATCCCTCTTTCTGGTCAAAGAGATGAAACCACCTCCAATTAGCCCAGGTATGGTTAGGATGTGTTTTTGTGAAGTCATTCCAAGCAGAACTGACACGTGTTGCATCTTTAATGGCTCAGCAAGGAAAAAAACACATTATTTGAGTCCTTCAGAGCCTGCTCTCATGGAAGTCAATGGCCCAACTCCCACCAACTTCCATGCTGCAGGTCAAGGCCACAATTCCCCAGGACAGCAGCCTTGAAAATAAACCCAAAAAAAGCCAAGGAAAGTTTGAATGAATTACACAGAACTTTCCCTTCCCTCTCCCCTGTCCAGATAACAGCCACTCTTCCCAAGAACTTCCTCCCCAGGCCCAAGCCCTGGCTGTGTTTACAAAATTTTTATTTGAGAAAACACGCTATGACCTTTTACATAATTACAACCTTATTTCACAGAGAAACGGGGAAAAAATAAGAAAAGGAGGAGGCAAAGCAAAACGAAAAAATAAAAAAATCCACCCCCACAACATCTTCAAACAAGTCACTCTGCTCTTATTTGCTCAGCAATGGGCTTTCCATTGAAACATATTTTATGTGGCAGGCTTTGCTCCTTCTTCTTTTTTTTTTTCTTTTTTTTTAATTTTATTTTTTGGGACATCTGGCACCAATCGAGGCGCGCGGGCCCGGCCTCGCAGCTCCGTTTTGAACCGCTGCCATCCCCAGATTGCCCGACACCACCCACTTTTCTCTGTGCCTGGATGTTTGTTTTTTGTTAACGCCATCAGTATTAAATCACTGCTTAATTCCTCCTTTTTTTTTTTTAATTTATTTTTTTTTTGGGGGGGGGTTGGATGGAAAGCCAAGGCTGAGCTTCCCCAGCGGGGCTCTGGCATCGCGGGAGCCCGAGGTACCCGCCCGCCCCGCAAACTGATCCAATCAATAAAGAATTTGGAGAGTGGAGCATTTCTGCATGTCTTTGTGCATTAAATGAAAGGCAAGGGCTTCAAAGACATGCTTATTAAATGTGCCTTAAAAAGAAATCAATGCCAGATGTGACCAAAGCAGCCTAGTTAGTGCCTCCCCGTAACACACACGCTACTCCGGGCACTGCGGACCTCTCGCCTGAAGGTCACCCGCAGTTTCACTCAAAGTCCAGCCAAAAGTCAAAGCTGAGATCAAAATGATTCCCTGGAGGTACACACATTTGTGTAATTAGTTTCACCTTGTGTCTGTGCAAGATAAAATACTGGGCACGTACCCAAGTTCCTTTTATAAATTTCTGTATTGTCTTTACCCAGGTGTAAAGGGGTGAGATCTAAGCAGAACGTTGTTGCATCCTTGTCAGTCACTTAAAAACATTTTCTAAAGTAATTACAGTCTGACAAGGCACAAATAATTGCACCTGGAGGGGCTTTTGGGCCACAGAGGTTTTAGGAGCCTAGTCCCACACTTGGGCATCACATGAGAAATGTCACAGAAAACAAACAAACATTAAAAAAAGCTGGGTTTTTTTGGGGAGGGATGGGACTACACTGCCACTGGGCAGTGGCAGAGCAGTAGTGAGGCCAAGGAAATTGGTTTGCAGATGAGAAGGAGCACGGTTGGAGAGGCTTTAGGGGCTGGAAATTGGCACAAGGGTGGCAGAAGCCCAGGGACTGTCCTGCAGGATGGCCAGGCTGGGTGTACCTGCAGGCTGGTGCCCTCCAAGGGCAGCTGGGTGGGCTGCAAAGATGGCCTGGGGAAGGAATTGGACAATTTCAGCCCTACTGTGCAACAGCCATAGAGAGATCCCAGCCTGAGAGTGCCCAGGGTGACTAACCTCTGGCGGTACAGGTGGATTTCCCAAAGCCAGAGAGAGACCAGGGATGGGGCAGAAAGTTGTACCAAACCCAAATGACCATTTGGAGGGTAAATCAGAGGCTGCCAGTTACAAGGCAAGGCACCCAGCTCTCTGAAGCACCACCAAATCCAGTGTACATTCAGAAAAAAACCAGCTGGAATGGCCCTCTCCTGGCTCAGCCTGCAGAAGTGGCCAAGAGGGGAGCCCCAGAGTGCCCAGATCCACTGGGAAAGGGCAGCCAAAAAGAGCCAGTGGGAAGCCATTGCCATGGGAACGAAGCAGAGGAAACAGCAAACTGGTTAAACTGGGAGATGGGAGCTGGAAACCAGACCAGCAGGGTTTGCTGGTGTTTCTGAGGAGGAACTGGGTATTGCTGGAGGAGCTTTCCCTGCAGGGCATAGGTTTTTTCCCCCAAATGAAGAGAACAGAGAGGGAACTCCACCTCCACATCCCTCAGCAGCACCATCCCAGCCCATTACTGACCCCGTTTATGGCCACACCATTGCAAAAAACAATCAAAGATTTGATAATTTAACAGTAGGCAGAAGAGGAGGCCAGGACCAAGATGAATGCTGAGCCCAGTTTGGAATCTGAACCCCAGTGCTCCATGCCTTTGCCACAAAGCCATCCCAGATTTC
The DNA here is from genome assembly GCA_013399225.1 of Rhipidura dahli. Taxonomy (NCBI): domain Eukaryota; kingdom Metazoa; phylum Chordata; class Aves; order Passeriformes; family Rhipiduridae; genus Rhipidura; species Rhipidura dahli. The sequence continues at coordinate 24,941 of VXAC01003950.1, forward strand.
CCTGGTGTTGGAGCTTTATGGAGAAGGGCTGGGGCACAGCTCCTGATGCAACTGGGGATGAGGCTGGGGAGGCAGGGAGGAGGAGGTGGCCCTGCAGCCAAGGAACCCTTTTCCATCTCCCCGTTGCTCCTGGTTTGGAGTGGGAAGAGCCTAAAAAGACCCAGAGCCTCTGAAAATCCCAAGTGTCACTGCAGCAGCCCTGCAGATCACCTGCTGATTCTTTTGACTCATTGTAACACACTGAAGAACAAACCAATCACACATTCTTACCTGTAATTTCCCTTTTTGCTCAGCTGCTCTTTAAAGTGCCCAAGTGTCAGGCTCTGGGCCTTTAACATCCTCCTGTAGGGAATTTCTTCTCCACAAAAAAAATAGGTGACAACCAGCTCACCAGACTGAGAGGTGTGAACAACTGGCAGTTTCTTTGGCTCTTTGTGACTGCAAAACAGAAAAAACACATAAAAAACCCCTCTATTTTTCCATTTGGGAACAGGCTGTTTCACCACACTCCAACCAGCAGTGGAGCTGGTGAATGCTGTCAGAAATACCCTGAAAATCAGATATTCCTGCCCTGCCTGGGAATTTGGTGGGATGGGTTTGCACAGCCCTTTGCTGGATTTCCACAGTGGGAATCACGGAATGGTTTGGGTTGGAAGGGACCTTAAAGATCATCCATTTCCACCCCCTGCCACGGGCAAGGACACCTTCCACCATCCCAGGGTGCTCCAAGCCCTGTCCAACCTGGCCTTGGGCACTTCCAGGGACCCAGGGGCAGCCACAGCTTCTCTGGGAACCTGTGCCAGGGCCTGCCCACACTCACAGGGAAGAATTTCTCCCCAATATCCAACCTAAACCCATCCTCTTTCAGCCTGAAGCCATTCTCCCTCGGGATGATGGCACAGCAGAGACCTCACACCATCCCATGGATGGGGCAGCTGAAGGATGGAGGTTGGGACCAGGACTGCACCCCCAGGATTTTAAAGGCTCTTTTCATCTGCCCTCCCACAAAACATCTCCCAAGCTCTCTCCTCGTGCCCAAACCCACCTGCAGCCACCAAGGCCACAAAGCAAACCCCCCTGCTTCACCTCAAGCACCCAGGTAATCTTATTTTTCCCAGGGGGGATAAAATTAACTGGATTCTGCCATTTGCACCCGAGCAACGCTTCTTAAAGAATAATTAAAACAATATTAGCCAGCAAAATGGCAACACTCTAGTGAATACCATGCAGCCAAATCTACAACTGCTTCTGAGGCAATGTACACTTGGCATGTCAAAAGGTCACAAAGTGCTAGTCCGCAGTAATTTAGTCTTCCTAATTTGTTCTAAGTCTTTGTAGAGTGGTTTCAGAAAAAAAGCTGCTAGCAAAGACAGCTGGTGGACTTAAGGTCAACCAATTAAAAATGAAAGGCACTAGTCAGGTGGCTCAGTCTGGACTTCAAACATTACTCATTGCTTAAGATGAAGAGGGTAAGAAAGAAAACTTTAATTATTTAGGCCATTTTAGACCTCTCTGTAGCAGATTTCTTGTTAAAAGAACCATCCTGTAATTAGACTAATCCAATCTTTGTCCACTTTACAGGAATGCAAGTTAAAAAGAGCCAGAGACAAGATTTGAAAATGTTTTGTTCTTGAAGAAGAATGTTTGAAAGACGAAATTTCAGATATAAGAACTTCCTCTCCTTTCAAAGCGCAATCCATTTAATGAAAATATAATTATGAGATATATATATTTATTTATTTATTTCCCAATCCTTTTCTGCACGTGCAGTACTCACTCTTCTGTCGTTAGACTTGCATTGCAGAAAGGGCTGCTTCCCCCCTGAATGGCAGCGGAGTGGTTTCGGTCCCTCTGCTGATTTGAGGTTGAACATCTGAAGTGGGGAGGGGGAAAGCAAGTGGGGAAGAAGGGGAGGGGTGGGGAAGAAGAGAAAAAATACAACTTTAAGAAAAAAATCGTTGAAATACAATCTTCTTAATTGAAGTCTCCTGTGGGCCGTTAAGTTCGCTCTTTGTATCAAGCCTCACATGTTGTAAACAATCAAAGGAAGAATTAAAAAGGCTGTGGGCTAATTTATCCTCCCATACCCAAATGAACGATAACCAGTCCAATTCCCCACTTGGTGTGTAGCTGGAGCCTGTCCCAGAGGAAAAACGGGCAAATTACAGCCATCAAAAGAGTGGAAGTAACAGCCTGGCATTCCAACTGTTTGTGCTGGTGCAGGGTGGGCATGGAGGCTCATCCTCCTCCAGCCCGTGCCATCACCCACCCCCACGGCCACCCCTCTGCCTGGACGGGCAGCACACACCCACGCCCACCCCCCAGCAAACCTCCCCCAGCCCCGTTTGCCCCCACAGCGGGGCGAGGAGCATCCTCCCCGTGGCCCTTACCGTGGCTTCTGCGGCTTGGAGACCTCGGCCAGGCGGCGGCACGCTTCCTCCAGCTGGGCCAGGGTGTTGGGCGGCGTCAGCGGGGGCATGGCGGGGTCCTGCACGAAGGGGTGGGCGGGCTGTGCCCCGCGCGGGTGGCTGCCCGTGCCCCACGGGTGGTGGCGGCCGGGGGCCCCCTTGGCGCAGTCGGAGCTGTAGGCCTTCTTTGTGCTCTGTGTGCTTGGGGAAGGGAAGGAGCCGGGTTAGAAAAGCTGGAAAATATGACTTTAATAGCAGCTCCTATTCTGCTCGCTCCCTCTCAAAAGTCTGTCATAACATGAAAGGAGGTTTATTGCCAAAAACATGACATTTTTGTGGTTTTTCTGGTTCTGCGGAACAGCTTTTATATTAAACCGGAGGAGCAAAGAGTCTCATTTGTTTTTAGCGATTGTAAAAATAGACAGCCCATGTAATATATAAATATTTACCGGGAGCGATATTGCTGCAGACAGCTGCGTATTTACCTATGGGGCTTGTGCTTATTTTGTCTCTCGCTCTCCAGCATCCACTGCCAGACGTTCTGCGCCCGATCCGCTTCGCCTCCCGGGAGCTGCACCCCACCAGGGCCGGGCAGCCCCCCATCTCCGGCCGCCGGGGCCACGCTGTCCACTCCTCGGCCCGGCCTCTTCAGCAGCGTCCCCGTCCTGCTGGTGGCAAAAAGGGACACGATGCCATCGTCAGCCCCCGTCCCCATCAGCCCCACCACAGCGGGATGCTTGGGGCGGGTGCAGTGGAGATGCTGGTGACTTACCCAAAGGGCTCCAGCAGAGGGAGAGGGGGGTCAGTGTTTTTGGGGTGGCCCTTGCACTTGGGGTAGCAGTAGAAGTCAGTGCCCGCCGGGCAGCAGCACTGCACCCGCTGCGCCGCCTCAGCCTCGATCTGCTCCTTCGTCTTGGGCACGGTGTGGTGGTGGATGTAGTGGTGGTGGACGTGCTTGGTGGTCTGCTTGGTGACGAAGCCCTTGCCCAGCAGGGCGCAGGCGGCCAGCGAGGCCGTGCCGGGCGGCAGCTTGCCCGTGGGCAGCCGGTCGGGCGAGCGGGCGCGGGGGCTGTGCCGGCCCACGCCGGGCGATTGGCAGCCGGGGGTCTTCAGCACGCGGGAGAGGTGCTCGTCCAGGATGGCCTGGGGGTCCTCCTCGTAGCTGCCCGAGGGCAGGAGCGACAGAGGGTGCTGGGGGTGCTGCGGGTTGGCCACGGGGAGCTCGGCACCCTCCTTCTCCTCGTCCTGCCAGACAAGGGATGGCGGGGGATGAATGGAGGGGGCCGGGAGCTGGCGAGGCGCGCGCCGGGACGTCCCCCCCGCCGTCCCGGGAACCGCGGCGCGCTCCCGCTAATCCTCCTGCCCTACCTCCTTGATCTGCTGCAGCCTCTCCTCCAGGCAGTCCATAGTCTCCTGCTCCTGCTTCAGCTTCTCCAGCCGGGAAATGAGCTCGGCAGCGAAGGCAGCTGGCTCCACTGGGGTCATCTCCTTGGGAAGCCGGTGGGTCCTCTACAAGGAGCGGGGACAGAAGGCACAAGGCAATGTTTAGCGGGCGGCGCGGGGCGCGGGCGCTTGGCCGCTGCGGCATCGCCGGCCCCGCTACGCTTGTTGTGTCTCCATGTTTGGATGAAAAGACAACCGCAACTAGGCATGGTCTGCTCTGGATTTTTATGAGCTAGTGCTGTGGCCTCATGGAGTGACATCCTCCCCACCAGCGTTTGCCTTCGGCAGGAGCAGTTGGTCGCACTCTGAGGAACCCCGCTTGTTCTCTCTGTAGTACAACCAGCCCATCAGTAGCTACTCTGAAGTAGAAAATCTTCAAAGACTGTTGTCAAACATCAAAAAAAAANGGTGGGAGGGAGAGACTTTAACTAAAGGAATAAAGTGAGTATAAACAGAAAGGAGTTGGAAATTAAAAAAAATAAGATGGGGGAGAAAAAGGGAAAGGAGGGGAAAAAAAAAAAAAAAAGAAGAAGTCAAACGGTTGCAGATCAGAGAAGTGCTGGTAATTTATTTCCTGGCTACACACTGGGCACCTTTGAGGTAGTGTTGTCTCAACAGTGTCCTAGATCTCTCNAGCTTGGCTGCCTCAAGCAGATCTATCAAGGGAAAAAGGGAACATCTCCAAATCAAGTGCAGAATATAAAAAGGCAAAATGTGAATTTCTGCCAAAAGAAGCAAACATGGCAGGAAAAGGGGAGGAAAGGGAAAATAAAAAAAGGAGGAAAAAGAAACCACCCACTTGACTCTGCCATCCCCACGCACCCCACTCCTTGCTACCACTCTCCCTCTTTTCCCCCCCCCTGAAAGCAGAAAGCTGAACTGCCAACTCTTTCACATACTACCCACCAGATGAGGTGGGGCCTCTCTCCGGCAACCACTTAGCTCCAGAAATGATGTGAGGGTAGAAAAAGGCCACTCTGCTGGAAATTGTCACTCTTACACAAGCTGGCTCTATTCAGTCCCTGATCAAAGCACTGCCTTACAGAGAAAGTCGATTTGCACGCCCTGGGACAAAATAATCTAATTTACAAGCTCAGGCTATAGAACTTTCTTTAGGAAGGAAGGGAAAAAAAAATACCAAAAAGAAAAACCACATAAACCACCCCCCCCGCTTCCACCAGAAATATCATCTATGACTTCTTGCTGCTTAAGACAGCAGAAAGAGGAATTTTAGCATATTAATCTCAAGACAAGATAAGTTTATACTTGTCTGTGTAAACAGTTTATTCACTGCAGGAATCGAGAGGCTGCAAGTCAACAGAATTAGCAAGTCAGCGAGTTAATTTCCAAGAGCAGGGCAGCGCCGCGCACCGGATCCCCTCAAAGCCAGCCACGGATCTGCTGCCAGCTCTGACTTTTGGGAGATCTGCTCCCTCCAGCTCTCGGCAGCGATGCACACGGGGCTCAGCCCTGCTCAGCACTGCAGGGCTATCAGGGTGGTGGCCAGAGCCAAGGCTCCCACTGGACCCAAAGAGAACATCCCCACTTGGGATTGAACCAAACTCGGCGCCCCTGAAAGCTCCTGATTCGTAGCTGGTTTCAGGAAGGACCAAGATGTGACCGTGCACAAGCAGGGCTTTGGAACGATGCTGAGAGCACCACGCAGCACCCTGGGATGGAAATGCTCTCCTCCCCTGCTCCCTTCCCTCCCCATCCCCAGCCCCAACACTTCCCAGGGCAGCTCCCGCCTGCACTCACCGGAAAATGAGGTAGAGAAACTTGACCATTGGCCTTGACGCTCCGGTGCATCTCCCGCTGGAGCTGCTTCTTGCTCCCAATCCTGTACGGGGGGATCCCATCTCTGCACATGGAAGAGAGGCCACCGTCAGCTGGGGCTGTCCCCATGCTCTCAGACACTTCTCCATCCCCTCTGGAACCACCCAGGCAGCCGCAGGCCCTCGTTCCCAGAGGTGCTGAGCTCTCTGGATGTCACCTGGAGCCTCAAACATCCGGCAGTGTGGGAAGTGCCTGTGTCACCAAAGGATGCACATGGATGTGCGGTAATTAAGCAAAAGCTGAAAAGCTGAAGGCAACTCCACTTGGGCAGACATCCAAAGATCCCATCAGCTTCACTTCCAAGGCCCTTCCAACACCAGGTTTCTGCTTCTGACCTTTAATTTCAGCTTTTTCCCCATCCAATTACGCTCTCTAGGACCACAGCGTTCCTCAAGCTCTGGAACACCCCATGGAGCGCTGGTACAGAGGAAACGAGGAAGAGGCTGAGGATGGATGGCCATCCAGAGGCTGCTCCCCAGCTCCAGTCCCATTTGAGAGGCAGCATGTCTCCCCTGCCCCGAGGCTGGCCGGCCCAAGACACCTCAAGGCGTGAGCACGGCCATGGCCTGTCCCCACAGCCACCCCAGCTCCTGCATGGAAGCCACGAGCAGGGACCAGGCCAGGAGCTCAAGGCTCTCCAGCAGGACCAACCCCCTGCACATCCCACTCCAGGGATGTCCCACAGGGCATCTTCACCTGGCCAGGCAAAAAATCAGCCCAGTGAGGATGAAAGGGTCTTGCACAGACAGCGGGGCCAGCCAGAAGAGCATGCCTGGAGATCCTGAATGTCTCATTCCACCACTTCCCTCAGACTGCCTCAGTCACCTTGATCTGCGGTGCCTTCCCTTTCATCCACCTGCCCCCACACCTGACTCATCTCCTGAGAGGAGAAAATAACTCCAGCACAAGGAGGAGCAGGCAAGGCTGGCCCCACGCTGCTGCCAGAGGAGCCAGCATGGCACAGTGTCCCTGCGTGTCCCCAGCGATGGTGGGCACACAGGAACACCTTCCAGAGACACCATGGCCCTCTCCTGGAGGAGGATGATCAGGTGCCACCACTCAGGTGATGGCAGAGCTTTGTGAAGCTCTTGGCCAAAGCCTTCAGTTGCCATTAAATTGCTTTAATGAGCCAAGATTAAGCTGCAGAACCTGGAGTGAAGGATCAGGCCCATATCAACAAACTTGGAAAAATCTTTATAGCAAAAACGAGCAAGCTGGGAGGCCCTTTATGCCACAAGATGAGCACCAGCCTTCTCCAGACAGAGTTTTTGAGCACATGTGAAATGGGAAGTGAATGGAGCTGATTGTCCCCATGTCCCCACTGCACAACACGGAGCTCCAGGAGCTTTCTGGAGGAGCATCCCAGCACAGAACAGCCAACACAGCCACTGGTGGCCACCAAGCACCTCTCCACAAAGCATTTCTGCTCCACAAACCCATGGGGCAACGGGGCTTGGGGCACATGACATGCCTTAGTTTTGGGAGAGGATGGGGGAAAAGCAAATCTAAGGTGAAAACCAAACCACGTGCACCTTCAGGGATGTGTTTGTTAACTGGGGCTTCCTGAGACAAGGGTCTCTCAGGGACAACCTCCAGCAAAGGGAATGCCCAGACAAACAGGCATTTCAAAGGTAAGTAAAAACACCAGCATGAGCACATGAACCCATGGGATGAACCCCACTAACAAACTCAGTGGAAAAGGAGGTGTCCTCTGGCCGTGGAAGTCCAAGAGGCCAGGTGGGGAGGAGCAGGGAAGCAGCTGTGTGTCCAGCACAGGGATGGACACAGGCAGGGAGCCCTGCAGCCCCCCTGCACTCCCCACCTCCCTCCAGCTCTGCAAGCACCAGATGCTGTCCCCAACCCCTCTGCTGGGGCACACATCTCCTTGTGGGGTATCCCCAAATTCTCAGCTCCACAGGGATCATCTCTGCCCAAAGGGACAGTCCTGGCACAGGCTTTGGAGCAGGAGTGGGGACTCCCTTGTGGAGGAGGAGGAAAAGCAACGCTGACCCAACAGAGTGGGCTCCTCGTTTTAAGATTTGCCCTCATTCAGGTTGACACAAAAACTGCTCCTTCTCCCTAAAACTCCTCTGGTTACAGCAGAGAGCCCCACACCAAACCTCCAGCTCCCAGCTTCCACAGCCCTGCCTTGGCAGATGAGTTCTGCAGCTTGTAACAACGTGCAGAATCAAAAAAAAAAAAAAAAATTAAAAAAACCCAGAGGTATTTCTCTGGGATGGGAAGGCTGTGGAGCAGCTTGGGGAAGTCAGCCTGGGGAATGGGAGGGGACTTTAGCAGCCACTTTGCTGAGTGCTGTCTCAAACCTTTCCTAGAAAACGGGGAAAATGGACAAGGCCAGGGTTGAAGAGGTGACCAACGAGTGACCCTGAGTGCAGGAGGGAGAGCTGGATGGAGCTGGAGCCACAATCAGTCCAGCAAGAGATATGGGGGGGCAGGGGGAGCCCTGATGCTGCAGCAGATCCCCCAGGCAGGAGAAAGCACCTTTGAAAGGAAAGGGCTGAATCTGGCCAGAGGTTTTGGGGCTGGCCAAGGGTTAACCCCAGCTCTCCAGGTGCCACCTCTCCCCCTGCTCCAACAGCCAACATTTGCACTCACTTTCTTGGCTACTAAAAGCTTTGGGCTGAAGAGCTACAGGGCTGAGGCACTAAATAGTAGAGTTTAATTATAAACATTTCAGCTAACCAGGCTGGGGCTAAGCCAATCTGTTTCTGGGGGAAACACTAGTTTGAAGTCTTCTACCCAGTCAGCTGCCATTTAAGCTGAGCCAATTATCTTAGCCTTTTGACTCAGATGTGCCTGACCTAACCTGAATGTAGTTTTACTGCTGCTTTGAAATATCAGACTCATGCGCATATGCATTCACTCCCATCTTCATTTGGCAACGGCTCTGAAACAAGCCTCTGATCTTGCCAACATCAAAAGCCTGGTTTGTAAGATAAGGTAATATTTGAAGTTTGCTCAGCAGCATTCCCCTGTGTCCAAAGTAAATCCATAAATAAGATATAAGCAAATAAAAAAAAAAATCCCCTTTCCTTCCCCCCCCCCAATCAAGAAATGGAAATAGAAATTTGCATGATGCTTTGTGGCTATTACAAATATATAGGGACAGACTGATCCCTGGCTTCTGGAATAAAATAAAAAAGGCAGATTATGCATTATTTGGACATTTCTCCTAATCCCAGTGCAGCTCAGATTTATTTAAAAAAAAAAAAAAAAAGCTCCAAACTCACTTTACTGCTATGTCTGACAGACTTTTTCAGAACAAGTTTTTCCTCTTCCGCTGATACCAGCATGAGCCAAAAGAACTGATTTGCATTCGCACTGCTGGAACAGAACAAGCTCAGGTCCCCTGTTCCAGGGGGATAAAACCTGACAGGCCAAGCACCCGAGCTCAGCCAGGGTGGCTCTGTGCCCCCAAAACACCCCCAGCACCTCCAGCTCCCAGCAGAGCCGCTGCCAGGGGTGCCCACCAGCCCCAGGGCTCCACGCTGGCAGCATCCCTTCTCCTCCGCAGAGCAACTTCTCCACCAGCCCTAACTTTGAGCCCAACCTCCAGAAGCCACCAGTTCACCTCTCCCACTTCCAAAAGCACCCCGAACCCTCCCTCTGCCAGCAGCGGGGCCGGGTGTGCAGCAGCAGGAAACCTCCCCCTTTGTGCCACCCCCGGGGCCTCCCCGCCGCCCCCCAACCTGGAGCTGCGGGCAGTTTAATCAGCCAAGCTTCCCCAAACTCTCACAGCCTGCTCGGGCCATTGTTACAGCAGGAAAAAACAGGCAGCTCCTTTCAGGCGCTGCTTTATGGGGAGCTCCTATTCACTTGTTCAAGCAAATTTCAAAGCGGGCTGCTGCCCTCTCATCCCCGCTAAGCTCCCCTGGACTAACAATGGGCTGAAAGCGATTCAGTTAAGCCTTTCATCCACCATGCACTTTATTTCTCACTCAGTGCTCTCATCTGTATAAGGCCTACAATTGGCATTGCTGTGAAGAGAGGGTATAATCCTAGCCCTGTGAATCCCAAGTGACCCTACACTGGTCCAGAAATGACTAACCCAATGAATGCTCTGTTGACACATGATCACATACAACCAGAGCCAGTAAGAAGAAATAAAGAAGTCACCCTATGATTCAGCTCTTTTATTTAATGCCAATATTGTTCAATGAGGGAATCTACTGGGACAACAAACTATTTTTTTTCCCGTAATATCAGTTCAAAACACACATGTGCGTTAAAAAAAAAAAATTAAAAAGAGCTTTTTGTTTATGCATTGAGGATTTTTGGTAAATCCTGTTTTCTGTTGTGCATCTTCATGCATGTTGACTTTAAAAACCCAGCATGCAAATTTCTCTGAGGAGCCCACAGGGACCACTGGACATGTCTGACACAAGACACTGGAGAAGTTTCAAGATGAAAGACCAGCAATGCAGCACTCTGCTCACAGGTGGGCTTTTCTAGAGCACCTGCACTTAAGTGAAGATCATGAAACACTAACAGCAAGATCTGCCTTCTGCTCAGCTGAAGAAAATGGTCCTTAGGAGCACTAAGTGAGCATCACTGTTCCCTCTACAGAAACAAGAGCCCCACCTCTAACAGTCAGACCTTGCTCCCAGCTGCACGCTGCTCGGCAGCCAGGAGAAGACACATCCTGCAATTCCTGGGCTCAGCCACAGCATCATCTCCCACCCCTCTATGCCTCCTGAAACAGCCAGACCTGATCCATGCAGCTCCATCCAAAAGGGCTCTTTGAAGACTGCCCCAGCCACACCAGACGAGCAGCTATTTGCCCCTTCAGGTCACCAGCCCTACTAATGCACATTCTGACATTAATGACGAACGTTAATTACAGAAAGTACTTCCTACAGGAAGTAATCTCCTTCTCTTTGATGACTGATAACTACTTAAGGAAGCCTGGCCTTAAGACAAAGGCTCAGGGAGATTCATTCACTCCTTGGGTTAGTCAGGCAGCACCATGGGCCAGGGCAGAACGTGTTTGCTCAGCTGCAGCTGCAAAATGGCAAGAGAGGGATCCATTATTTCCCTCCATCCGATACCTGCGGCGACGGCGCGAGGAGACAGAGGCTGCCGTGCCCTGGCTGGGGCACACAGGGTGAGTGATGACCCATCACTCCCCTAAGCCCCAGGGAGCATCAGCACAGCTGATTTTACAGGTGTCCCAGCCCAAAAGGTGGCCAGCAGCAGATACTCACACGCTGCTGTCCGTCATCGACATGGAGTCGTCCGTCAGGGCATCGCTGGAGATCTCGCTGTCGTTGGCGCTGGTGGCCGGCGCGAAGACATAGCCCGAGTTCACGTGGTAGGGGTTAACAGGGTCGTTCCTCTTGAAGGACCTGGGACAGGCAGAACAGGAACCCGGTTACCAGACAGTCTCGGGCTTGGTGGCAGCACCATCCTTACAGGAAGCACGCTCACAGCCTGCTCAGCCTCCTCAGAACCAGCCAAGCATCCGCTGCTCAGACCTCAGCCAGCACGCTGCCTAAAGCGGGACACTCTGTCTAAACACACCCTGAGCCCAGCTTTGAAGACTTTTAGCATCTTCTAAAGCACTCTAGAAAATCCCAGGAAGCACATCTATATCCTCTGATAGAACTCAGTCCTTAAGGCTTGTTGCTGCACTGCTGAGGTCAGCAGGTGTTTTGCTGTTGGCACCAGCAGGGAAAATCCAAGAAGTTCACAGCTCAAGTCCCACTGAAAGCCCTGAGGAACCACTAACAATGCTTAGTTCTGCTCTGAACAACAAGGGTCAGCATCCCTTTGGGAACACAAGTTACTGATATCTGTGTTGCCTGAATCAAGAGAACTGCCTGGAACTAGGGGGGGCAGGACCCCCACGTGTCACAGGCATAGGGCAGGGCGAGAATCTGCTTGTCCCAGGCTTTATTTCTCTTTATTATGGATGCCACCTTCCTGGCACTACAAAAACACACAAGAAAAAGTCCCAGTTCTTAGGAGAACGTCCTACTCATGCTTTTTGGCATAAAGGTGGGTGGGGAAGAGAAGGATGGATGGGGGACATGAGGAGAGGCCAGAGGGTTTTATTAATGGGCACGTGTGCTACTGACCCCAATACCTCTGGCTTCACCCCGACAAGCAAACCCAAAGCCCAGCCTGGATGTTTGAGCTGAGCAGTCCTGTGAAAAACTCATGGGCAGTGACACAGGCTGTGATGGAGCAGGGCCAAGTCACCATGGCAGGGTCACTGCAAGGGGGGCCCTGGGCATCCCCCTGCCTCCATCACTCCAACTTCCCGGCCAGGACCAATATACATATCCTGGCAGGTGATAAGGGGATTATGCAGGGAGGTTTGAAAGCCACATGTTAAGGTGCACATTTTGTTCCTCTTCCAAGGCAAGATGGGGTTGTTAAGCTTCTGCCTTTGTATATCAAAGCAAAAGGCCTTGTCATCTGATAAGGACTGCTGATTTTAATAATTAGGGCCACTTACCCAGGACTTGGGGGCCTAAGGAATGTGCCAGCAGGCTCGGCAGGTTTTTTCTAATGGGCTTTCCATCTCCCTGCCCCCCTGGGGCTGGAGGGACCAGCTGGGTTTAAGTGACAGCAATGTCCTCCCACTTCCCTGATCTCCATCTCCATCCTCATCCCTGTGCCCCCATCACTCCATCCTTGCTCCCCCAGCACTGAAAAGCAAGAGCCTCAGCGAGGCTTAAGTTTCTAAAAAATAAGGGGAAGGAAGAAAACTGAAAAAAGGAGGGGCAAGGCTGGTGGGGAAGATGGGCCTCTCTGGTATGAGCAGCACGGGGCTGGCTGCAGGCAGGTATTCAGCCCAGCCGGGGCTGCATTCCTTTCCAAGGAGGCCAAGGCATTTCTGATGGGGAGATCAAGATGTTAAAAAATATAGATCTGGGAAGAAGAAGAAGAAGGGGGGAAAAAAAATGAGATAGTAAGGAATGCCACAGGAAAGAAGTTAAAGCTTCAAAGATAAATTAATTCCACATGTAGGTGAAAGCAACGTTATCCTGCTGCTACTACAAGAAAGCTCCTCTAAAAACCATGGAGTCTTCTGCTCTGGATCAGGGGGATGTGCAGTCCCAGAGACCCTTCCTAGGCACCTGGTGGGCTTTTGGGTCAATGTGTAAGGGATGCAGCTCTTCCCACTCTTTGATTGGAAACCGCCTCAGGTCCTGAAAGTGCATCTGAGGACCACAAGGCTCAGGATGCTCCATGAGGCTCAGGGATGCAGGATGCTCCCCAGCACAGCACCAGCACCTTGCAGGGAGGTGTCTGTCACCCCAGTCACACCCAGGGGGTGGATCTGCCACGCTGTTCTCACAGGAGGATTCCTGCAGAGGCTGAGCTGGGGGCGGAGGCACAGGGAGAGGAGGTGTGTCCAAAGATATAATTAGAGAAAGTGGCCACAAGTAACTCATCTTCCCAGCAGGGCTGCAGCATCATGCACCTACCAACACCTCATGGACAAAAAAAAAAAATAAAATAATAACCCCTAAAGGGAGTATTTTTAAACTCCTTATCCCTGCTCCACATCCAACACTGCCCCACAGAAATCTCCCCATCCTTTCAGAAAACCAGTGGGGGCTGTTTTGCTGTGTTTTGGGGGGTTTTTCCCCCTCCCCCTCTTTTTAATTTGACCACCTTACTCCAGTAATTGCACCCAGATGCATCAAGTTGCCTGCAAAAGCTTTAAATTCCAGGGAAAGCGGTGGTCTCCTGCCACAGATGCTGCACACACAAACACAGCCCAGCTCCAAACTCTCAATATGCAAAGTGTTTTCAGCTGTCAGGTAGCAGTTGCTCTGGAGCTTCAAGGAGAATGTCTGATGTTTCTCAGCCTATTCTTATCTTGATGCGATGACACACAGCATGGAACTCTCTCTGCTATGTTAGGCAATGGCCATATCTGAGGTATGATAATGCCATGGGAATTTCAGGGGGGCTCCTGGTTGTATTCCCTGTTATGAGGGGGCAGTTTCAGAGTGTGGGGGTGTTTTTATCATCAGATTGCTGTTAGAAATACAAGCACTTGGGCAGGTCAAACCACAGACTTACACACAGAGAGAAAAACTCTACAAGGAACAGTTGGAGGCAGCATTGAATCTCATTAAGTATTTTCTCAGGATAAACATCACTGGGCAACCATGGGTTTGAAAACATTAAAAAAAAAAAAGAGAAAAAAACCCACACATGCACAAACCTGAAAAAAAAATATATATTTTAACACAACTATGTTAATCACAGCTTCCGTGCTCTAATTGTAGAACACTGCTTTGAGCACAGCTTTACAATGGCATCATTTACTTTGATAATTGAAGCCAAACTTGGTCCCAATAACTTCACACACAAGGAGCTTCACCGGCGGGTCCTTTCAAAGGCCAGGAAGCACGGGGAGCCTGCAGAAGGGCCATCTGCAAGCCCCAGCAAGGCCAGCCCCACTGATGTTAAGAGCCTAATGGGAGGCAGATGAGTCCACCTCGGGCTGAGCAAACCCACGTTACCCCGGCGGCAGAGCAAAGGAAGAGGAGCTCTCTGTGTACACAAAGTCGTGCGTGATAAATTTAGAAGCGCGTATAAATAATAGCTGGAATTCCTGGAGCATGGGGCCAGGTCCAGCACGGCAGCGTGGGGAGGCCAGTTTTAACCACACCACAGCCCAGAGGGGAGGGGAGCCGCCTGGGAGGACAAGAGGGAGGTCCTGCTTTTAAAATATTCCCTGTGTTAGGGCTCCAAATATACAGCCAGCACTTTGCAAGCGCCTGCTCCCCAGCCAGGTGCAAACTCTGTGTTTTCACTTGACTTGTCCTGTTCCTGTCCATCACCGGCGCTGGGGCCAAACAAAAGTCTTTCATCTTGTCCGGTTCCTGCGGTCTCCGGTTTGCTGTGGGTTTGGCCGTGGCTCCGTGCCCCGGGATTCCCAGGTGGGCTCCCCTGCGAGCACCAGGCTGGCCTGAGACCACCGCGCTCCCACTGTCAGGTGGGCTCAGCCCAGGGCTGCCGGCTTTCGCTGGGATAATCACATTGAAACCCAGCGAAGCGAATGGCCAGAGCCTGCACAGCCCTTCAAAACCAGAGCACGCCGAGCAGAAATTCCTTAATTCCAACATACACATGAGGGAGGTGTGGTTTGGCCACTCACCAGGAAAGACTTTGTGCAAGCTTCAGCTCCAATCCTAGCCGCGATCCTAAATGCTGAGTGATGAGAGATAACCCATCCATATGATCATCAGCTTGGAGCACATGCACGCACAAGTGGCTTCACAAATGGGAGGAACTGAGCAGCGGCTCAGCTTGACCTCCCCTCTCTTTGCATTGAGATCTCTTGGCCCCATGGAGAGCAAAAGCTCCTGGAAATTCAACAGAAGGTGATCAAAGCAAAACGCACTACCTAATGTCCTAGGAGGGTAGATCTGACATGTGAGGAGCAAGCTGCATTAATCCCTGGACAAAAAAAAGAAAAGAAAGAGGAGTGGGGGAAAAAAGAAAAGGCAAAAAAGCCCAGCACTAATCAGGCAAGCAGGCACAGCGCTGCGAGAGCTCTCCTGGACAAGGCACATGTGGGTTTAGCAGGGCCTGCAGGTCTGGTAGAACATGCAGCCAAGCCCTTCCAGCTCTGAATCCCAACAAAGGCTCAGAGATAAAAGCATCAAACATCCCCCTCCTGGAAAGCCAGCGAAGGGCAGCAGTTCAAACCAAGTTCTGGAGAACAGCAGATGCTCAGGCAGCAACACTGAGGCACGAGATGAGGATCCCAGAGCCCAAGTCCTCCACAGAGCAGCTGCCAGCGCTGCCCCCCCGCAGCCCCCGGCAGGAGGGGTCCGGAGGCCACTCCGGGATGGAGCGCATCCCTTCTGTCCCCACGCCCAGCACCTCATCCCTCCCCGCTGGCAGGACAGCCTCCAGCACAGCGAGAGAGAGCACCAAAGGGGCCTCTGGCTCCGGAGCACCCTCCCGGGCAGGGGGGACCCTGCCAGCACCCCACGGCACAGCTGGAAGCTCTCCGGGGGCAGCAGAGGAGCGTTCCAGCAAAGCCTCCCCGGGAGAAGCCTGGTGCCCTTTGATGTCCATGAATCACAGACACACTCTCAAAATTCCTGTAAACGAGATGTCAAACACTCACCATACCAACCCCCAGGCTCCCGGGCCGGCCGAGGAGAGCGCACATCTGCAGCAGAGCCCTCTCCTCTCAGCCCTGATTCAACAATCCACATTTATGGCAAGGGTGGGGAAAGGAAAGAATACATTTTCAGAGGGATTATACAACTCATCATTTGCTCATCAGAGTCTCTCCTTCCCATCCCCCCCTGCACTTGGAGATGGCTCTCACTCTCCTCACCCTCACACCGCTGTGCCATCAGCGTGCCCGACACAAGAAGAGAAGGCTCTGGCAATGCAGATGCACCCCAGGACCAGGGCACAAGGACAACCTGTCACCACACAACGTCCCCACATCCCTATCAGCACCTCTGCCTCTTAAGGAGCACGACTCTGAGCTCACGGCCAACATGAGAGCACCAAAGACCTACCAAACATCTGTTACTCCACACCTGGAATGCCTCTACCACCTTAAACACTCAGATTTTAAGTATCCTCCTCCCGTATGCACCGGCTCAAAGCCACCCTGGATGGCTCTGACACGACACCGACACCCCATGCGATGCAGAGGCTGCACATCACACACACACAGAGTCAAAATAAAGGCAGATTCTGCCCAAGTTGCAGAGTTTGATGCAGTCAGTGCACACATTTCCTCTTCCACGACCGCACAATTGCTTCCCACATAACCAACATCGTTAAACACCGGTTGATGGTGGAGCTGGGGAACTGGGAGGTTACATTATTCATGTGTCTCTGTGATCCACTCCACTACTGCTCTTAATAGGTTTGAAAGTTGAACCAATAATTAACGCATGTCCGGAGGACAT
Source organism: Rhipidura dahli (assembly GCA_013399225.1). Classification (NCBI taxonomy): domain Eukaryota; kingdom Metazoa; phylum Chordata; class Aves; order Passeriformes; family Rhipiduridae; genus Rhipidura; species Rhipidura dahli. The sequence goes on from VXAC01003950.1 coordinate 41,559, forward strand.
AGCTGCTGTTAAGTTTTTGATCTATAAAAGAACTGAAAGAGCCAATAGGGCTTCAGAGCACAGGATCTTGTTTTCCTCTGCAGAGGGGGGAAAAATCCCATGCTCAGACAACACCCCACAAATTCCAGTGTTTGGGGGTGGTGGGGAAGCAGCTGTGCTCCCAGCCCTTCAGGAAGCCCAGCCTCCCCTTGATTCCCACCGCAGCAACCTTCTGAAAAGCACTCTCAAAGTCCTTAAAGTTAAAACAAAGCACAATTTCCAGGGGTTCCCTTACCTGTATCCATTCTCAATCGTTTCCGTGGCTCTGACATTCGCTGTAACCCTCAACGTCTTGCTGGATAGTCCAACTACCGAAGGCAAGATTTTGTTTTTAAAGTCTGCACAGCTCCATTCCTCTTCCTCATTCAAGGTCGGGAGATAGCCACAGACAACTTTTAAGCTCCCCAGTCCATTGCTGTTCATGTAAGCAGGATTCTCTCCTCCACTCCGTACATATTCGAGGTATATATCAGAAGTTAAAAACATCTGGTAAGCATTTTCCTCCATCACAGTCTGAATCTCAGTCTGTGCCTGATCAAACATGATGGAATCTATCTGCTGCTTCTTGATGCTGTCCCTTATGTAGGTCTTGGTGGCAGGTTTGAGCTGCTTGGAGACGATGCTGTTGTTCTCGATGTACCTTTTGTAAATAGCTTTGGCTACTCGTAAAGTTTTGGTATCCTTAAGGTCCATCTGCCTGAAGCCATTGCAGGCAAACCAGAAGTCTAAGGTATCCACACATTTTTCCCTTTCCAGAAAGGTCCGAAAAAGATAGGCACCATCTTGATCTCCCAACAGGGAATGCAAGGATTTGGTCCATCTGGCCAGAGGGGAGTCTGGGGACGCGCTGCCCTCCGGCTCCCCGAGTCCGTTCTCATTCCTCCGCGGGGCAGGAGGCACCGGCATGGCCTTGAAGCTTTGGCTTTTGGGGAGAAACGAGCTGGCGAGTTGCGGGCATGGTGCTTCTCCTTCCTCCCCCGGGACAGGGGGTCGGGGGGCGTCTTCCCTGAAGCTGCTGCTGGGGTCTGGAAGGTGGGCGAGGACCACGGCGCTGCTCATGGCTCCGGAGCTCGCTGGGGAGAGAGGGGCTCCCAGTTGCTTCAGGAGCTGCCTTGTGCCTCTGCCTGCCTCTGCTTGGAGTCAGCAGGGGATCCTCGGAGCCTCCTCTCTGCAAAGGGAAAAAAAAAANAGAGAGGAGGGAGGCAGGGCAGAGGGAGCGCGGCTCTATCGCCAGCCCGATCGCGACTATCAGATCCGCTCCGCTGAACTCCCGGCGCACTTTTAGCGGGGCCGCGGCTGGCGCGGGGGTGTCCGCCCGCATCTGGTTTCCATTTGCCCCTCAGCCCAGCCCCGCTCGCCCCGCGCCCCCTCCGCCCGACCCGCGTGTCCCCCCTCGGCCAGCAGCGATTTTGGGGCGCTTCTCTGCGGGAATCGGGCTGGAGCAGGGACCCCCCCCCCTTTCCAAAAAAGCACCCCCGGGGGGGGGTTAAGGCGAGGCGGCCGTACCTGGGCGCTGCGGGGCA